>QYAJ01000345.1:0-19535 GCA_003988865.1 Phialocephala sp. D728 | reverse complement strand
CGCTTCCTTTGAGCCTGCAGGACAAAGCATGGAAGGCGCTAGTCCTAATCTGGCAATCCTAACCCTTTGTATGCCTTGGTGACCGATATTCGTCACAGCATGGACAATATCTAGATTCAAGATTGTATCTGCGCAGTGTCTGTCTCGAAAATCTAACTCTAAATCCTACTTTCCTTATGAAACCATCCTGGACTTTGTGAGTGTATACATGATATGCTAATGGAATGAGTTGGAAGCATCTAGCACTATGACCCAAAGTACCATCTACTTAATGTCAGGCTAGGGCATGTAACTTGGTTCCCACATCTTCCTATGAAGGTATCCCGGACTTCCGATAGACAGAATATTTCGAAATATCTAATTCCAAAGACTTAAGAGGATGTGTGCATATCTATGTCGAAAATAGAATACAAGTTCTACTTTTACTTACTAAAGCATCTCGGACTTTGTAATTGTCAAGCAGATAGCAGATTTTGAAATGTCTAGTATCAACATTCAATGCTACGTGCGCATGTCTGTACTGAGAATAAAACTTAAGTTCTATTCTTCTTCGCTATACTATGTCGGACTTTGTATATATATAGAACGTATAAGGGATTAGAGAGGCTTTGATTTCAAGGTTTAAGGCATTACCTAATGTCTGGCTCGAAAATGTAACTTAATTTTCATTTTTCCTTATGAAAGTATCCTCGACTTTGGGTCTATGATAGATGGGAGGTACGATGCGAATAAATAAGGCTGAAGCTCGTGTTCCGTAGAAGTAGGGATCCGCGCTAAACTGTCTGCGTGGATGTCCATTGTTGATCGAATCCTCGTCAGATTTTCCTTTCAGCAAAACCAACTTGCGCCGATACCAACATTATCACCGCAAAAATGCCCCGCGAACCTAGAGAGAAACTCAGCAGGGTTTCGGACGCAGAGTCCAAGATCCTGCGGGAGATTTTCGCAAGAAATCCGGACCCGTCTGACCAAGAGATCGCCCAGACCATCGCAGACAATGGTTGGGCTTATACTACCAAGAAGATTCGGGTACAAGAGGACCTTCAGTATACAGGGGATATAAGTAGACTAACCCGCGATAGAAATGGTTCTACGACGAAGGAAGAAGGTACTCCAACAAGCACGGCGTGACCCTTCCGAAAGGAGAGCACCGTACGCGGCCACAACTTGCGCTGGGAAGGACCGTTGGCAGTACTACTACTTCAGACGATACGCCAAAGGTAAGCAGCGACCCAGATACAATGTAGTATACAAGATGACTAGGGTTTCCTCTTTGCTATTGCCCCTCCATCCACCGCGGTAGGATTTTCGACTAAGATATCTGATAGCCCCTCGGAGCGGCAGCACGTTTCGGTGCCCAGAAGCTGGAGTTACTTGAAGCAGCGTTCCAGAAGTATTTACCTCCAGTAAAGGTTCCGTACGATGACATTGCTCGGGAGATCGGCCTCACGGATTTAGAAGTTAAGGTAAGGGGCTCAGATCTTCTATAGTATGTCTGAGTTAACAGGTGGTCAGAATTGGTTCATTGTAGAGCGCGCGAAGATCTACACAAAAAAACCAAAGACGGATGTCAGACAACCATCGATGAGCATGGCTCCCAGTCTGGGCCCTTCTACTACAACTACGTTTCCCAACAATAACAGGATCAATCCTCAGATTCTGGCAGGAGGAGCTTTCAATAATGGGCAGGCTGAGCAGAGGCAGCACAGCAGAGCAGTAGCTATGCCGGGATCGAGCGTTGGCGTAAATAATACTGTAGGTTCAAGAATAAATCAAGTTAGAAGATTTATAGAATTAACAGAACCTCCAGATTGTCAAGCAACCAAACGAATACGAGATCGAGCAGCTAGGTTTGGAACTATTCAGGGTCGCAGACCTGGCATCTGTAATCTTATCGCAATTAAGATGGGAAAAACGGACGCTAACTTAAAGCTAGGTATCTTCTGAATCCGACGATGAAGACAGCCCACCATCTATCGCAGACCAGAGAATAGTACCAGCCACTAAGAACCAAACCCAAGGTCCTAAGGTAAGCTAGATTTCTATTATATTAGAGACAAAGATTGCTAACGAGTCAGCAGACCATGGAGAAGACTTCACGATTTACTTCTCCGTACAGTTCCGGTACTTTCGACGGTGGCAACTTGAGTGGCGAGGAGCTCGATCTCTAAAGCCGAGGAACATTTCAATACATAAATAGGCCCAGAACGAATATCGGAGGGACTGTCACTTTGGCATCTGAAGAATGTTTCTTTCTGGATGATATTTATGTCGAAAACACCTCGGAGCGAGCCAGACAAAGGGCAATGTTTTCCTTTCTCTCTTTCACAAAGGAAAAGATGCACGGAGTTGAAACACTGCATATGAGCGTTTTATCGGGCGTTGAATTGGGCTATGAGATACGAAGGAACGTCCCAGATGTAACTTAACAACACGGCCTCGAAGAAACTACGGTTCTTTCGCCAACGTTTCTAAGTTTTGGCACAATGATATCATAGTGCGCGTGGAAGGCCTCCTTTGAGCTGCATATTCGACAGTGAAGTCGTGCACAGCCTTGCAAATGGCTTTGAAAAGAACACTGTGAATAGCCTCTTTTGCTACCCTTTTAGTACATGAGCATAGCCAGCTTCGAATGTGTAGATCATTCTGAAACCACGCAATTACAGTTCCCTCTTTCTGAAACAACGCCCTGACCGGAGACAAGTAAAAGCCCGGTACCGATCTAAGTCCTACGAAAAGCTCTGCTAGCCTGAAATCTGCAGGTCGCATCGGAACTTCTGCCGGAAATGCGATCTCTACTTCCAATGTGGCAAGCTCTAGTAACGGCACCAACACAGCAGAACCCGCAAGTTTGGTAAACACTATGGGACTAATGAGGTCAGCAGCTTGAGGCGTCATGCTAATTCTCTTATTCTAATCCAGCAAAAGATAGAACGGCCACCACAGAATTAGGGCGCAGTCGTGTCGGCATTGGGGTAAGATCAAACGTCCCTATGGTTATCTCTAAGCTAACTTTCAATAGGGCTAGTTTACTGGATAGATTAAAAAGAGGACGATAATGACCCAGTTAGCTTCTTGGTGAGTTTTTGGTTCATGATACAAATCATATATGGAGAAGCAAAGGCCAACGAAACCTCCTAGAAAACAAACCCCGAGGAGCCTGCTAGCAAGGCAGAGATCCCTTACTCCCCAGATCATGTTGTGAGTTGATCGAGCTACGGCGGAGTTCAAAATAACTAACGTCGAGTGATAGGATCCGAAAAGACGAGTCGATCCCCCTCTAAGCAAAAGCGTCTAAAGGTACAAAGCAGGGTATGGAGGGCAAGCAGAAGGAGCATAATCACTTTCTGATAGCAGCTTGAGTAGCTTGGAGTTTAAGAAAAATGATGAGCAGGGAAGTTTGGGGTGAAGGAAAGAAATCCTAGATTGATAGAAAGGGAAGCTATCTTAAAGGACGATATCAACGAATTGGAGGAACAGCTTCAAAGGACGCGGCATATAATGTTGGCTTTTTAGGAGCCAATCAAGGAGCTGAAGGAAGAGTAGATCTCTAGATAAAGAGTAGAAGCAGTTGCAGATGGAATTCTTGAATAATCTGCCTTCTAAAGATCTTCATAAAGTTACCATCAGAAAGTCACATCCCTCGTATTATTTGTAGCACCGTTTGCGTCTTGCGACTATTGGAAGTCAAATTACGCATGCTGTTCGCAACACCACTTGCGCTTTGCGCTCATTGAAAGCCACTCTCCTTGTCCTGTTCATAATATCACTTGCGCCTTGCAATTACCTAATGACGCTCCGCCGAGGCTCTTGCGAGCGACACGTGTCGATGTCCCTTTCCTCACCCAGATAGGTGCCTACCTATGTAATGAGGGGCTATTTCAGTAGCGTTTGCCATCACTATGTGCATGCCTTTCACCTCAGATCAGAATTCTGTTCCTGTTGGTATTCAGTCATGCTCAGTTCGATCACAAAGGAATAGCATTATTTATCTGAATTTTGGTTATTCTTTATCTCCCTTACATTACTTTGACCCCACTTCACTTCTCAGCATCTCCTCCTACCCAAAACACCGTCTCCTCATGTTTCCGAGCTGTGTTTTTTCTTCTTCAATGGGATACCAACTCATGCCTAAGCTTCCTTGCTACTGCACGACCAGTTCTTTGCCTGCATTTACGCTCCTTTTGAACTCTCGGGTTGGAGGCCACCTGTTGGTTCCATCACTCAAGGTTGATGCCGGCACCGCTGATTTGGCGCAAGCCTACGTCGCTCTGCCGAATGCCGCGCGGTATACTACCTAGGAATCTGCATTTCTTACCACAGAGTGTTTGTTCGTGGTAGGGTCTGTTGCTTTCTTCTCCTCCATCTACGCGCCTGCTTCCTGTGATGTTCTGTCTTCATTGTAATATGAAATTTCGCATGCCAATTTGCCAACGACAATGAATTGAGAGGGCAAAGCACTGAGTCCTTCCTTCCTCATTCCCTAGCCCTTTGGTCTGGGCCGTACTATAACCCGCGCAAGCACAAAGCATAGCCGCGTTTGTAGTAAGCTAAATCTATGTATTTACATAAGTCGGTTATTGGGGTTCAGCTTTCTGTCAAAGAAGTTGCTTTCGCCAAAAAATTGTGTGTATCGACATCTTTCTGGTCATTCCAATCCAATCCATCGTATTGTGGTGGTGCAAACAGCAAATCAGCATCGAGCACCTCCGGGCTGCCGTTCGTTGCATTTCTTCATCAAGATTGCCGACGCACAACCTTGTACTCTTTCTTTTCACGCTGTCGCCATATCTGTACAGATTTGTAGACGCGCCACGCCAATTTCTAGGATACAGGAGAGCGAGACTCGACTATCCATGCTTATGTCTCCTCGAACTGTTCTGTTACTAGGGGATAGGATTGTTGTGGACGATGTGATTGAAGTTGCGAGAAGACTCTTGAGCTTGGAGAGGTGCCTGCTGCTTGGTAGTCTCTGAAGAGTTGCCTGACAAAGAGATACATAGGTTAGGGTTATGTTGGCGCAGGACTTCCCCAACTCTGTGCTAGGTGGAATGAAAACCCAGCATGAGGACGTCTTGATGTGCTCTCTAATTCTTCTCTTTAATCAGTAATTTTATATCAAGTCCAAGCTTACTCGTTAAAATACGTACTAATCCGGCTCTGATGCTGAAATCATTCTGCCGAGCTTGTTAAAAGGTCTTTTGATTGAACCAGGAGTTTGCACTCTCGTCGACTCGAGGGTCTGAAGAGCGGTAAATGAACGACACGTCGATGACGAGTTGCGGTTTCAGAAGGCCCAGATTGTTCTGGCAAGTAACCGACGTCACAATTATGAACTCTCTCTCTCAGCGATCTCCATCTGTTTCTGCTTCCACCATCGTACTCCGAATTGCTTTCCGCAGCTGCTAAGCTGCTTGATCTCCTCCTCTCCCTTCTTGAGCTGCTGCTTTTTAATCCACTAAGACGATGGCCTATCTTGATAAGCATTTTGAAAGGTAATAAAAGTTTGAGAGAAGGTGACTCACGCGATGACGCTCGTGAGACCAAGTCCAATACTGGTGCCTGTGGCGAGGCCGGCGAACAAGAGAAGCTGTATTCTTCGGTAAATATGTTGCTAACAATATCCTTGGAAATGCAAAGGGTTCTATGGCGAATGAAGATTTGGAAGAGTAAAAAAAATCTGTGCATATAAGAGTAATGTTCCGAACGACAGTCTCAAATCTTTGTTTTGATTCCTGTGGGGATTTTAGTAAATACAACCGCGGGATCTCGAGTGTAGTACCGAGCTCGCATTAGATTCCTCGAGCTCCTTACAGATGATCATGCCCTCAGAACTCAATCTAAACCAAATACTCCACCAGTCAATTTGATTCTCATGTGCAAATGTGTAATATGCATCTCTCAATCTTGGCGCGGTTTCTACCCACTTCCTTCCCGATGAAAACAGCCACGGCTGTCACCCTCACTTCAATCTGCAGGTACGTACAGATTCCCCTCTCCACGTGAGTCATTTACTGATAATTAGTGATTAGAATGTGGTATATTAAAGGTCTCGATAAACAGCTGGATGTTCGAGCAGAGACAATTCGAAGGTTGCGCGAAGAGCAGTCAGCCCAAGGCCACCAAAATTGCCATGCTCACTTGATAGACACTATGTATATATATCCTCACTCACCGCTAGTCATGATCATCATTTTATATACACTTTATCCACACACATCATGGCTTTACATCGTGATAAAAATAGTCCCTTTCCTGATGACACGGCTTGAATGAGGAAGGATCGGCAGCACGAAGAACACCCTGGAGTTGGAGCTAGCAAGCATTGAATAGAGCCTCTATTTTTGTTTCTCGGGTGCCTTCTTTACCAAAGAACAATGGCATATGTACCTTTTCCATGTCAGCAAATTCTACAACATCTAGTGATGCAGCACATACCGCGTGTTATTAGATACTTGAGGATACCGCCAATGTGTATATGCCGATTTGAACGCACTGTACAATGGTCGGACAATTTCGAAGGCTGAGGTGTGCCGGAGCTTATGGATGACGTTGAAGGTCACATTGTCGCACATCGATGTTGGCGAGCTTGTGGTGTGGCCCAGTGGTGGTTGAGAAGGTTGTTAGCTGCTATTCAAGGTGTAGTAAGGGTGGGAGTAAACTCACTTGATACCAAACAATCGTCTACTACCTTCGCTGAAAGCTGTTTGTTGCGCTCGTGGGCCTTGGAGGATGGAAACCAATTGACAAGGTTTCGAAAAAAGCAAAGCCTCGAGTGTCCCAGCTAAGGATTTAATGGTTGAAGTTAAGCACTCGCGTCCTCAGTGCAGCTATGAAGCATACCGGAAGATGTTGGCGAGGGTTGTAGTGAATCCGTCTTTGCGGAAGGCCCGAAAACATGGCCGAGGTGAGGCGTTCCTCCTCGTGGACACAGATCAGCATCAGCACATACACACGCACACACATTATCAACAAACCTTTTGCAAGCAAGGTTTATATGTGTAAATGTAAGTAGAAACTCAAGCTATTTGATACTATGGCATCATTTAGATAGAGATAGTAGCGCCTGCATAGAAGGCTTCTAAATCTGGCTAGTAATGTCTGTTTTCCCATATTTATATGGAAGAATTGACTCGCAAATAGAGGTGCCACTCCTCCCAACTTATTCCCCGCCAATCCCTGACCCGTAATTGCAAACGAGCATTTCTCTCCGTAGCAGTCTGATGTATAGCTGTACGGTAACTCGCAAAAGAAGATACTAATAGTGATGGGTGCCAATGCGATAGTGAGAGCCATCCAGGGAAGGGATTCATGATCACTTTGTATTTCCTAATTTGAAAGAAGCTAAGGATGAATGCGAGAGTGACATCGATGCAAAGGGAGATATAAAGTAGGCTAGTAGTGTCTCCGCCCATCCCCGCCTCTCTTGGAAAGTTATTTGGATGACCGAGAGGAAGAGTGTCAGTTGAATATCACGTGATGCCTACCGGTGCGGCAGGGCAGTTTCATTTCAGGTTTCAGTTCAAGAGGCACCGTAATTCCTTCCCCTATTATGTCTTCACCCTCTTCCATCTAGAACTTAGAAGCTTTAGAGTCAATAATGCAATTACTTTGCCCCCCAATTGACATGCTTTTACACAATTGCATCTGACAAAGAGGAAGAGAAGTCTACGAACCAAGAGAATACCCCCAAGAGATAGAATGCAAAGACGGCTGATTTGGTGACCACAGTGTGTACTGCTTTGAAAGAGGAATTTTGTAGCATTTACTTGATGTTCTTGGCCTCGAGATCCATGTTTGCTTTATAGCGCTCATCGCCTGTTATTGTATGGAGAGCCTTGGCTCACTTGTGAATCATCACACCATCTCATGTTTCTTGTAGGGAGATGGCAATAACAATGGAAAGTGGGAGGCTTGATAGACCTGGGATAACTTCAATCCACCTTAGCCAACTGTCTCATCGATCAACCTGCCATGGATAGGAGCAATAGATAACAAGTAGGCGACAGGTGCAGCTCAGTGATCTGGACTGTAGAAGTCGCTGATGGTGCCGCCCACAAGGATCGTAGCCAGCAGCTGAAGAGGCCTGAGAATGTAGCATGGTGAGGATGATTACAATATTCTTGCCAAGTGCAAAGCCGATAAAACGATCGCGAAACATGCATATGCTCCAACGTAGACAAACCGACCAATGACTCGCAAAATGGTGCCAAGATAGTGTGTCAAAAAAGTACTCTAGTACTTAGAGTTACTCTAGAGTAGGTTGAGTAGAGTAGAGTAGAGTTAGAGTACTGTCGAATTCCATTAGAGTAGAGTATAGGGCGGGACTCTACTCTACTCTACTCAGTTTTCACGCTGTGCCAAGAACATAGGTGCAATGTTACATGCGTAATTCAAGTAAAATAGATTTAATTATCCTAGCTCAGTTTGGAAAAACGATGTACCAAGGATTCCTAGAAGACCCACAAGGACAATTCAAGGGCATGTGATGCAGTCGAGAAATAGAAGCAGTTCTGCTCTAGCCGTCTCAGAGGTGCCTCTTCAAAGTCTAGGGCGGATATAATGGTTACAAAGTTTGACTGAAGCGGATACGGAAGAGTTACCGAAGAGAGCTTTTTCGGAGCATATTATGTGATATCAAGAAACATTCCCCGCTGCTGCCGCTAAAGCTGGCATGCATGGAAATGAGGCGAACTCGCTGAAGTTTCAAATAACGATGGTTCCTAGGAAGAACGCGGCAATGCTAGAAACTACTAATTAAACAGACGTTGACATCCTGGGTTCCCACTTAGGGGGCGACTCGTTCGAATCGGTGGCAGGGCAAGGCATATCGGTAGGAAGAGGTGAGAAGGATGAAGGAGCATTCAGATCTTGCTTGCTTAATCTCATCGAATCATCTGTTCACTTTTGACAAAGGCAAGGCAGCCTAAAATCTTAGAATTGAGGGGGAATGTAGTAAAGAGACGTCATATAATCATAGGACGCCAGTTCGTTCTTCGTACCTTTCATAGGCCATAAATCGTGAAAATTTCCAATGCAAAACTATCCCTCTTGTTCTACACTCTATAAAATTGATGGTATAAGGAAGAACTCGACGATTTGTTGTCCCTCTCAACCCTAGTATCCACTGCCTTCGCCTCTAATTGCCGCAATGAATATCGATCACTTCCTCTCCTTTGCTTTTCCTGTCTCTGCTTTTGTAATCTGGCTTCGAGTTTATTCATTGCACGGTTGTTGAACCATCTCTTCCAGATCTTTCGTCCAAAAGCACCGCCTCTTGACGTATGCGTCCAATATTGGCCTTCAAACTTCCTTGGTTTCGGGGCACCATGGTAACCTGAACCATTAGCATCTTTCATCAATTGCGAGCGTAGATCTCACATCTTCCATTATATCCTCTTTTCCTCACTGTGAACTTCTCACAATGTCCGCAATAGTTCATGCCGCTTGGCATCCAGGACTTGAGTCGGAAATGCAGTCGAGATCTTCTCGTGAAGCATTCACAATGGTCTACGCCATATCTCGTTCTGCATCTCGTCTTCATCTCTGGAGTCGTGCGTCCAAGTGACTGATTACGTCGACGAATTGCTTGATATGATAACTTGTGACATTCTCGTCGATGCGACCAGCGAGATTGCCAGTCGGTGCCTGCATTTCCGCAACAGAGAGGGCCAGTGTCTGTACTCTCAAGAGAGATCGGCGCTTTCTTAGACGGAGTAAGATTATACAAGTAGTTGCTATTAGATATCAATACAGCTCGAGAGGGGAGACATCAAGCAGCATACCAAGTGAGGCGAAGGCAGACGAGGTCATTTGGAGTGCATGAGTCGAGGATGAGGGAATGTATCTCTGCTGGAAAAGCAGCGAATTGAGGGAAAGACATGATTGCAGCAAATGAGAGATAGAAATGAGGAGGGAATCGACGCTTTAAGACTTGCTTGAGTAGAAGGATTTGAGGATTTCAATCTCGAAAACCACGCGACGTTTAAATACTCTTCGAGCTTTCGAAAAAGGGCAACGCGAGATCTGAAAATAGAATATCGAACACGTCTTTGACACGAACTCACGAGACAGCATGCAGGCAGCATCGACAAGCTTTGCCTGATGAAGAAGAAAGACAGGCAACGAAAGGTCATGTGAGGACTTTAGATTCTAGGCAGCAGTCACCTGACAAGTGAGCTAGGATCCAGAGTTTATCCGGTTCCGTCCTACCAACCCCAACCCCAACCCAGTATCACCGCACTTCTAGCATGCTCCTCGACTACAGCAATGCCTGCGTCCAGAAGTTCACCGGCAGTGAACGACTGCCAGGCTCTTTCCAAGGCAATAAGTCACACCAATTAGCACAAATATATTGTCTCGGCACATCGCCTGGTCCTTCCTCCGTGCTTTTCTACTTTTCCATATCTTACTCCCTTCCTAGTTTACATTCACGGCGAATTTCTTACTCCTGTGTCTTTTTCTTTCATCCTTAAAGACAGAAAATCCTGTAGCTGATTTCAAAACGGGATTCACTCCCAACCTCTAGGCTCTCGATTTGGTAGCTTCTAATAGGATCATTGAATATTCCACGATCTACCGGTCCAAATGCAGTGCTAGGAAGCAATCTTTTCAGCATCAAGATTAGACCACCACCGGATAGAGAAACTTTTCTTTTCGCCTGTACAGATAAAATGACGATAAAATTAAGAACACATGCGAAAATTAGGCAAGAGGGTACGCATAGTACACCGGCATGGCAGAGATATCGAAGCCAATGGCGCCGGGCACGGCAGATTTGCTGTGATTGCGCTGCAGGCTAGACCAGAACCACCCAGACATTAACGTTCGTTAGAGGGGACGTGGAACGGCGCGCCTAGCGGGACCCTTATGCACTTTGGTGGAATCATCCGACGACTATTCAGAGTCATGCCAGATAGGCTGTGTTTCCTTCGACTCAATTTATGAATAATAAAGTGTTCGCTTCTGTCCATCTTGCATTATAAAATCTTGCCTTCGAGCCTTTCCCGAGCTTCAACCTAAACATACGGCCACCACCCAACAATAGTATTTGCTTTCCGGGCTCCAAAAAACAACTCAAACAATTGCCAACAATGTCCTCTACTCGTGCATCAAGCTCAGAGGAGCTTGAAAAGGCATATATTGCGGAGTGAGTTCACATCGGAGTCCCGCCTCTTAGTGCCCCGCTTCTTAGTGCACAATCCTAATTATCTCTAGTGAGCTTGGCTCTGATGTAGTCGAAATCGTGGTCGGGACTGGAGATACACAAACGTCATTCAAGGTTCACAAGACGCCTCTTTGTAAGAAGGTCTGGTACTTCAACAAAATGTTTAAGAGCGCTTTTGAGGAAGCCCATACCCAAAGAGCCATGTTTCCCGAAGACGCTCCAGTTGCCTTTAGACTCCTGATTGGTTGGGTTTACCAAGATTGCATCAATGTGTTACCACCATCTGAGACTAACGGAACTGAGGGTCTCAATGAAGCCGCACAAGTCCTCAAGCTCTTTCCACTTGCCGAGAAATTGATGATCACCACCCTGGTAGACGCTTGTATGGACTTTTTATCCAGGTTATGTCAAGAACAACGAATAATTCCAACGTCCGAAGAGATGAGTGAAGCGTACAAGCAGACTAGAGAAGATTCTAAACTCCGTCTTTGGATTGCAAGAGCTTTTGTCTACCAAATTATCTTCTCTCGAAGTATCTCATTCGAGAAAGAGACTGTGCAAGGATTGCTATCGGACAATTATGACCTTCTAGGCGACCTGCTAGGTGCGATGAAGGTCTTGACAAAAAACAATTCTGCCAATTTTTACCCAATCGATTCTTATTATGGCCCATGGAAGTTCAAAGCTTGCGACTATCACCAACATGACCAAAAGGGGCGTTGTCCATATATCTAGAGGGAATGATGTGTTTTGAGGTTTAGAGGGAGGCCTTTGAAATTATAGGACAAACCTGCCTATATGCTTCGTTGGTTTCATACATTGGAATTATGTCGCTCGAGTGCGCTAGGTGCGCCTGTTAGTATCACCAGATCTGCTGCTTGTCAAGTACATTAACTTGAAAGTACTGTACAAGCATTCAACTTAAATCGACCAATGCAGCAGGATATTCCAGTGTAATTCTATCAATCAACTATCAACATTGACATATGATTTCAACTATCCTTAGTTGACGCCCGCATGAGAGAATCTGTACCTGTCTCGGTAAGGTGCTCCATTCATGTGCGGGTTCTGAGGCCGACAAGCACTCCGAGAGTCAGTGTCGAGATGTCGAGACACCTTAGAGATTCAACACCCTTCCATTTCTTATGTACCATCGCGTATGTGCCAACGTGTTTTCTTAATCTTTTTATTGTGATGAGAGCACGCACTACAACACATCCCACCGGAGACGCTTGCCCAGTCAAGACTCTTGGCATCAAATTGCAAATCAACATGAATGACTGTCCCAATTGCGACTATCGCCAGCACTTTACTAACGAATCATTCCCCTTTCCTAAAGCATGTGCAAGTAGGAGACATGATCGACTAGGGAGGATTGATATCTCTAGAGGAGTACGGGTTCGATTAGCTTTGATGTTAGGCCTTAACTGGGATTTGACTAGGTGTGCTCGGCCGGAGAAGCTGTCTCGTACTATAATCAAGGTAGGAACGACAACCCATCAGCAAGATACGTGTAATCCGGCTAGACTAATTTATTAAACTGAGTGCAGGGAATCTGGTGCCGATTTCCAACAAGCAAACACTTGCAATCAGCGTTCACAGGAAAGATTCTTCATGCATAAGAACCTGTCGCATGAACTGACATGCCCAATGTTGAGAACACAGTCAATTATCGTGGATAATAAATTCTCGGAGGAGTGTAGCTAATGACTTGTGAGGAATCTCGGCCTTAGAAATGTTCGACAAGCGTTCATACAAATACTATCAAGTAAATGGCGGCAATGTTAGCCTTATTTTGTCATGCTTAGTGCAAATATATTACATGCGCTTAACTTCATCCCTAGAGAAGGACGTGTGATTGTCTCTTCCAACTCTTTGACGATACAACTTCCCACGCAAGCACTACGACCAATATCCATCCTCCACTGCGCACCATGGTTGCTACCAAGGCCAGTCTCGTGGTTTCCCAGGCTATGCAATCTGATAACTCACAGTTCAGCAAGGACCTGTACCTTGTCGAGTAAGCTTTCGGAAATTGGTCAAGTAGTACTGTAGTTCAAAGCTAAATGAATCATATAGTCAACTAGGATTGGAGAAGGTTCCCTTTCGTATTGGCAATGGAGAGGGAGTGCAATCGTTCCCTGTCCACAAAGATCCTGTGCGCGAAAGCTCCCTTCTTCGAAAAGGGGTTCAAAGAACCATTCGCCGTAGGCGTTTCCCGATCTACCAAATTCCCGAACGACGATCCTACTACCTTCAAATTTCTCGTTAGCTAGATCTATGCCGAGGTTATTAAGGATCCCTACGAGGTTGGCTCATCACTTAAACAATAATACTATGGCGCTGGAGAAATTATGGCACTCTTCACTTTGGCAGAAAAGTACAACATCGTTCGGCTTCAAGACCCCATTATGGATCGTCTCGTCAAATACTGTAGTGGCAAAAACCAGGCACATTTGATAAGCACCATAAGTTAAGCATATAAACACACGCACGAAAGTTCAAAGCTCTGCCTTCTTTTGGCCAGGCACTTCGTCTTCATCACTCTTTCTGCTCCGCATCGTCAAAACAAACCATGGACCGATGATATCATGTGTTCAGAGCTTGTCAAGAACCAATACTTGTTCAAGGATGTCTTTGCCTTGCTTCGAGATCATGCTGGAGAAATGCCGCGCGACGCATGGCGGCATAGACAGCACCGGGATGTGATTACCATCACCACTCCAGCCCCGAACCTTGCTCATGCAAGAAGAAATAGTGGAGAATAATCTTTCGAAAGAAGTATATCATCTTTGAACTTACCCTTCAATTTAGGATGTAAGTTGAGCTTACCAAGCTTCTACTAGCCAAATTCTCTAATACGTGGATAGAGACTATCCTTTTTGTTCCACTCAACAACGGTATACGACCCAGTAGTGAGTTTTTCAGTTTTGTGACACAAGAAGTGGAAGGTACAATGGGTGTGGCAGATGCATTGTATCAAAGCAATATGATCACTTTTCGATGGTTTAGGTCAGCTGCACATTCATGTACCTGGTTCGTAAATAAGGAATGCATTCCATCAAACAAATTCAACATTGAACCTCTGTAGTGCACCTCAAAAGTAAATAGCTGTACATTGATGAAAATAGTCAAGGATGGTGAGAGCGGCGACGCAAGCAGAAGAGTATGGCGCTATCATTGTACCTGTTTAACTTCAAATCCTCAAGAAGCCATGAAGAGTGGAGTGTCCATGGGTATCTGTCTCACGAAAATAGCTTGCTCTTGGCAAAGAGAGCCAAAAATAGGATACACGTTTCGAAGTTTGCGGGTGCTTTCGACTTCGAAGAAGCTTCTCGCTTAGCTCATCCTCAAGTTGGCGTCTTCCTGTGACGCGATCTTTCCTTCAACACCATGCGCAACCTCAAAATACCTTCCTATCCTTCACGCAAGGAAGGCGCATGTTCTCAAAATACGCTTAAGAGGTTATCAGGTGAGTCGAGCCAGTTATATGTAGCACGTCCAACGAAACTGATTTAGCAAACAAAGAGCCAATCCTTCTTCCAAGTGTCACCATGGCCAACGAAAACCAGCCTGAAGGCCTTACAAGCATTGGTTTCTTTGAGTAAGCCATAGACCTTGCGCCTCGCGTGATATTTTGACAACTTACTAATTATTTCTAGTCAACTTGGAAATGAAACTGTAAAGATTATCGTCGGTGGTGGTAATAAGCAGAAGACATTTATGGTCCACAAGAAGAAGCTCTGTGAGAAGATTAGTTACTTCGAGGAGATGTTCAACGGTCCCTTCCAGGAAGGCCGAACACGAACTGCTACAATGCCCGAAGATGATCCTGAAGCTTTCTCGTTGCTGCTAGCCTGGGTTTACCTCGATGCTATCGAACGTTTCACTGTCGAATCGAACACTAAGACACAGATCCCCGACTTAACGCGCTACATTAACCTCTTGGGGTTGGCTGAGAAACTCAATATCACGAAGCTAGCCGACAATACCATGGACTACATTCTCAGAGAGAGTACAAAATCTTATGCTTTACCTTCTATCGCCAATATGAAGCTCTGCTACCAGTTAACCCATGCTGAGTCGAAGGTTCGCGTATTTGCCGCCCGATGCCTTGCGTACATGATTCTGTGCTTTGCGACTGATGTGGTACAAGGAGCTTGGGCTAACGACTCGCTATATACTCTCATGGTGGAGATACCTGACCTCGGAAAAGATGCCCTTCGTCTTTACCGTAATCAGTCAGGCAAGGTCTTTCCAGACCCTACAAAGGCTTCGCCGTGCGATTATCACCAGCATGCCCCGAGCGAGCCGTGTCCTTATAGCCACAAGTAGGATGCATATCAGCGGTCTAGAGCCGGGATATTAGGTCAAGCATTGGGCGATTGAGTAGGGCGGATAGGTCTGGAAACCTGAGAGTGGGCAGAAATATCAAGCATGGTAGATTTTATGTGCAGGGAGATAGGTAGTGGCCGTCTGTGACTATCGAGATGCTATTGATGCTGTGCTTTGCTACATAACATCGCCTTGTAGTTAATCAAGATGAATACATTACCTAAGAGAACACTATTGCTCACATTTTGTGCATCTCTGAACAAACCTGGAGCAAGGAGAATAGAGTCCGGCCATTCCACTTTCTATGAAGACTATGTTAGGCAAAGTCTTGATTTCGCTTGTATGGGTTTCTTGAAGTCTGCCTTGATGCTGGCTCTGGCTTAATTTCTTCACTGACACCACATTAAATCATGTCATCAATTCAGCCATAGAGTCATGACATGCCAACCTCAACCAAGTGGCGCTCACTTATGAAGTTCACTTTCGCCCAAATGGTGAATTAAAACAATCGGCTCTAACCTCGCAGCTTTTAAGCCCCACCACCTTTGGAAGCTCTCTTGCTTTCTCATCTCCTTCCTAACTACCGACTCTTTTGTCAGCCACAAGTCTCTGCACTAAACTTCAACAAATACATACTCTTGACGGAAGTGATCTCCATACCTTTCTTGTCCTCGACTCTACATCAAATTTCCACAAGTGAAGCAGCCATGAGCAGCTTCCAGAAACCACAAGCCGCAGCTGCAACTGCATCACGGTTTTGTGAAATCAGAGCCACACCTAAGAGCGAAATCGAAGTCGTTGGATTTGCCCAGTACGTACTTTCGACCACTGCCCACCATTGATTTCAATCCTCTGACAGATACAGAAACCTCGGCACCGAGATCGTTCATATTACAGTGGGAACTGTACCCAACGAGAAGACCTTCCCGATCCACAAGACACTACTTTGCCGCAAAGTCAAGTGGTTCGCATGCCTGTTCGATGGCGGATTCAGTGAGACCTTCACACAAACTGCCTCGCTTCCAGAGGACAACGTCGAGGCTTTCGAATTGTTTCTCACATGGCTCTACCGAGAACACATTGAAATGCCAAAGAATCCTGAAGTTGAGACACCAATCCCGGCCTTCGTTCATCTTTATGCTTTTGCGGACAAGTATGGAATCGAAGACATGGCAGACAATGTGATGGACGCGTTCACAAAGTTCCTCAAGCACGGAGCCTGGATCCCTTATCCCGAAGATATACACTTGGCATATACTTGCACTCATGCCAAGTCAAAGATGAGACATTTCATGGCCCGAATGTTCGTATTTATTACAATGGAGCACTTCGATGATTTGAAGCGTCCTGCTTGGAATCAGGAGAATATGGTGCCATTGATGATGAGATGTGAGGATCTAACTGCGGATGCGTTTCTGCTGATGCGAGGACGTGGAAAGATTGGCAAGCCTCTACCAGATCCTAGATCTGCACCCAAGTGTGATTATCACCAGCACAGCACTTATGAGGAATGCCCATACCAGGCTAAGGTCATCTTGTCTCTAAAGCGCAAGCGGGATAAACAAGAGTAAATTGTGGATTCTGCCTCATATATTCCGACTTATCAGCATAATATGGCGATTTAGTTGGGTTCGGACATCATATGAAGATTTCTTGTTGTGGATTGGGTTTTACGGTTTTGGTCTCTATCTCAGTGTTTCGGGCACTGGTTGCCTTGGTTAGGTTTCCGATGTTGAGCATCGATTGGGTTATTTTCATTGAGATCAGAGTTTAGGTTAGGCTTAGACTTTGTGGTTAAATCGCTCTAGGAATGAAAGTCGTTCTCAGGACAATGGTTCACACAACGCAACTTGCCACCTAGTTAAATCACGTGCGCCCCTTTTCCAAAGTCCGCACACATCGCTTAGCTCTTTGCCCCAGCTCGCTCCCCAACGCTCCCCTTCTGCTTCATTCTTTGATTGCCCGTACTAACTACTTGACTGTCGCCGTGGCAGTGTGTCTGCGTGTTTTCTCTGCGCCGATTCTTTCACAATTCTAGTCATCTCTCTTCTGCCTGCAAACCTGTCCTCACGATGGGTGCGGAAATCTTGATTGGGCTGCCTAGAAAAATGGCCTGATCCTAAAAGCGGCCTGATCCACAACACGGCCTGACTCAAAAAGACGAGCTGACTTGGAATAGGGAATAGAACTCAGCTTCAGCCCCGCCAGCCCCGGTGAATTCAGATAACATGCAAGCCGGTTCCTTAGAACAATGAAATAGAGCATGATGCTATTTCTAGTTGCTCTGAGAAAAAAAATGGTTCAGTGATTCCCGGCGTTAGTATTGACAGAGTTGCAAGCTTGTGCTGAGGCCTCATTGAATCTCGATAGAAAGCCTTTTTTTCTGGGTAAGCCCACTCATATCCATAACTGCCTTCGCACGGCTTGTCTTGATGACATAGAGGTGGATCTCGAGCTCTCTGGTGTCATTTTACTATATTGTGTTTTCAAAAGAGCCTATAGTTGTGAGAATTCGCCTGAAGCTTTGAACCTTAAGGCTGTTGCGCTCTTGCTGCGGTACACTGTCTCGTAGCTCCCGTGCTCTCTGCAATCTAAGGAAGAGAATTTCATTGCCGATTTACATTTTAGGTTCCAAGAATGAGATACTGAACCACCCAACGAAAGGGTCATATGAGAGGCATCAGGCTGACATTGGAGTTGCGGCTGAGAAGCCTGAAACTTGACCTATGCCAATTTTGTGTGCTCCATCCATCTTCCATCGCAGGTCTCTCTCGTGCGACCGCTTAAATACATAAATTCCTAAGTTTAATTATTTGTGCTATTATATCGTCCAATTAATACTCATCAACTCGCTTACAATCAAGAGTAAAATGCATCGAATTGCACGTGATTGTCCCAAATATCTTCTCTTCCATTTGCCGAACTGAAATGATTTTTGCATATCGCACTATTGCATATGCTCAGTATATGCAGTCATCCTCGTCTAATGCCGCCAGGATGACCAATGAGGTTAGATCTGTCAGAGAAAGCATTGAATATGCCTCATCACCATTTTTACCTTCAAGCGCCTTATTCTGAAAGCATAAGTAATTTTCAGACTCCACCATCCACTATACCAAATAGTGTTCTTCTAGCACAGCATTGATGCAGCAAAATACATAGCTATATTATGCTTCAGTCTTCTCTTTCTCTCTCTGATGTCCTCCATACTTTGCGATTTTCTCGGGCCGAATTCTGAAGTTTTTTTCAGCGAGCATTAGTTCCTTAAGAAAGTATTTCTTTTCAATTCTGCAAACTATAATACTTAATTTAAGACCTCGCTTCATACTTTTCTCTTCCAATCTTTGTATCCCTTACTTGATACATTCTTCATGCATTAAAATGCTAAATATAAGTATTAATCTAAGCAAGATATTATTTAGCAATAATGCAGATTTTTTTAGCATTAAAAGTCAAAGAGCTCGGTCAAAGCCTACGACGATTTGTAGCTTGGTTGCTTGAGCTTATTTTACTTTGTCCTAAATACGAATTAATGTACTTTAAACTCTTGGACTTTGATAATGTTTTTTTATTATATATCGCGAGAATGCTGAACTTGCTTGCTTTCTTTTTCCCCCTTCCATTATTCATTTGTTTTTGTCATTGCAAACTTCTCTCCCAAATGCTTCTCTTCCTGTTTCATTTCTGGATTCGTGCTATATATAATGCTAAATATTATTGCCTCGCTTCATAATTCCCTCCTTTCCTTTCCCAAAATAATTATGCAGCTGCAGAAGCCAAAGAACCGGGAGAAGGTACGAATTCCATATAACTTACTTTAACTTATTTCAACCTCATAGACTCGGCTGGACATTATATTATTTATTCTAATTAATTCCAATTTCTTAAACTTTGCTAGATAATTCAACCTCGAGGTTTGGGTAATAGTAAATGCAAGTGTGACGAATATCGGTCACCAAGGCATACAAAGGGTTAGGATTGCCAGATTAGGACTAGCGCCTTCCATGCTTTGTCCTGCAGGCTCAAAGGAAGC
>QYAJ01000344.1:0-20065 GCA_003988865.1 Phialocephala sp. D728 | reverse complement strand
ATGTGCAAACTTAGTTTTATTATTAAAAGCGCTATAGTAGCTTAATCGCGCGCCCGGCCCGATTCACCCGCATCGGCCCTACTTCTACCCCCACCACTTCTAACACCACCACCGAACCTTTATTATTTTTTGACTATTATTTTTAAAAACTATGGATAGGCATACTAACTTTCGAAGCCTTTAGAACAAGCGTTTTAAGCACTTTAGTCTTAGGTTTCGACGTAATAAAAGGCCTCTTCGATATAATAAGTGGAGAAGGGACTATTTTGGATAATTCAAACTATAATTACTTAGCAACTTAGCGCGCTTTCTTCTCCTCCTTTTTTTTATCGTTTTCCGCCTTCTTTACCTCTTTTACAATTTTTTTAGCTTCCTTTGCATTTTCCTTAAATTAAGCTTAAACCTTTTTTTCAACTTAATACATTACAGCCTTCGCTATTTTCGCTAGAGATTATACGTCCATCCCATTACTCTCTTCACCTACAAAGTTTAATTTCTTGCCCTTTTAGCGTTTCTTTTACTCTATAATAATAGCGTTTCTTAGCCCTTTATTCTTATATTCTAAAACTAAAATCTTCGAAAATCCCTTTAATATAATATTAAATAATCGATCGATTTGCTTTTCCTTCTACGCGCCGACTCCCCTATTATACTCGGTTCGTAAGCGACGAATATCGACAGCATTTTTGGGAGATTGAAGCTAAAGGTCTGCAATATTGTGGGCGATAGCAGGCTTAATTATTTTAGTAATAACTTGGGTATGGTCGATAGGCCAAACTTCAGACTTAGCGAAAGCATTTTGTATATTCTTCGATATAAACGCCTTCTCTTATATATACTTAAATAGCCTATAAAAAAAACGTTTCGATATAGAGACTAGCCTAGTACTTTCCGACATAAAGCGTTCTAGTTTTAAAAAGTACGTTATAAAGAAAAATTGGAATAGTCCGATATTTAATAATTAAAATTTATAAATCGAATAAGAAAGTAAAATTATAATTATAATTCTATAAAAATCCGCCCAATTAATAAACTTTATATTAATGTGAAAGAAGTAGTCGTTTATTAGTAAAAATCGACGCGCTTTAAAGTTCGTAAGCTTAGTAAACCTCTCAAAGACTTTTTATAACTACAATAGCTCTAATTATTAATTCGACCATCTATTTTTAATAATAAAGAAGAAAATTATATTCTTTTCTTCTATATTTTAAATTTACGTATTCTATAAATTGTTAAACACGTCACGATAAATAAAAAGGAATGGTATTACTTTACTAATTGCCGAAACACAAGCGAGTAAAAATATAAACTTTCTATTGCCGTTCTATTTATTTTTAGTAATTCGCTTTAATTTATATATATGAGATGCTGAAATAGAAAGCAATAAGTCAAAGAGCCAAAGGTATAATATTTAACTAATACAATAATTAATCTCTGCTCTTCTGCTAAAGGGCAGAGTCCTAAATTTATATAGGAGCCTTATAGACCCCGCTATTCCTTCGAGACGCTCGATAATGCGTAAAAAGGATTTATCGTAACGTTTAGCTCGTGCCGATTACCGATCTAAGCTATTCTAGCCTACCGACGCTTCCAATACTCATTCCAGCCATATTATAAAGTTCTCCCCTCCCAAATATCGTCCTCGATATTATTTAAATCGTGTTAAACCTTATTAACTCCTACAATGGAACCGATATAGCCCCGTGGCGCCTACGTCCTCTTCGTAAAAATTCAGCTACTTTATATCCCATATATTATAATACAAAAGTGCCTAATCACGTCTATTTATTTCAGCCGCTTATCGGCACTAAAGGGGTAGATCCGTAGTAAATTACGCATTTAATTGCTTTTAAATTATAGCACGTATAAATATAATAGTTTTATAACTATTAATTAGTAGGGGAACGTGTATTTTGCAAGTATAAAACCTTCTCTAAAGTTCCCCATATACTAAAACGGGAATAAAAATTCTATTATTTGTAAATAGCTTTAAAAAATAAATATTAATCTACGATTTCTTTATAAAACTCCCTTGTTTTTATATAACTAACTCCTATATCCACTTTTTTACTAATAGATAATAGATTTATTAACTTTAAAGAACGCGTTAGCACACGAGATTTTCGAGTAAGTATTTACGCGCCATTTTAATTAGCTCGAATTTAATTAAATTATATAATTAGTTAATGAATTTAACGCGTATTAATCGTTTCGGGCTTAATTTATAATTTAATCGATAGTAATTTGCAAATCGTAAGTTATTTATATAAATAATTAAGTTTTCGATTTATTAATCTTTTCTTTATTAATAATAATAATCTTCTTCCTAATTTGCTATATTTCGAGCTTTTTCTTATTCTTTTTTTAAAGTTTTATTTTTTAATTTTAATTTTAAATTATTTATTATAACTTCCGTTAATCGCTTAATTAAACGCTATCGCGTTAATGAATTTAAAAACTAGCTTTATAAAAGTCGTTATTTTAAATATCTAAAGAATTTAATAATAGATTTTAATATTAAATATATTTTTCGTAATTCTATAAATTGCAATATTTATAAAAAGTAAAATAAAAGTTATATTTAAATAAATATTATATTTATATCCATTCTCAATATTAGGTTCTTTAATTTTAATTTAAAACAAATTCTTAATTCGCTTTTCAAAAACACGCGCGCTTTTAAGGATAAAGCTTTTATTTTCGCGATTTAGTTTAAAAATTATTTACAAAGTCGTTAATTTACGTATAAAAAAATAGTAGATATTAATCCAATTTAGAATATCGATATTATTAACGAAATCTATAATTTCGTTTATTAAAACTTTAAGCACTTTAAAAACGTTTATAAATTCTCGAATTATATTTATATTTTTACTATAAAAATCGTCGAAAATTACTTTAAAGTAAATTACTTTAATTTCGATACGATTTTAATTATTTTTAATAAAAAATATAAAAGTTCTAAGAATTATATATTATTTTTCGCAAGTTCTAAATTAATTTTCGTAATAAAGTCGAGAAAAATAATGCTTTTTTTTAGCAAGATCGTGAGTAGAACGCTTTTACGCAAAAGCTTATTTTTGAAATTCGTCTTTTTCATTTAGCTTATTAAACGATTATATATTACAATTTTTTCGAATTTTTATTATAGTTTTGCTAACTTATAATAAAATTATATTAAAGATAGGGAAAAAGGTAGCAATATCGACAAGTCGATTCGTCGATATTATATTAAAAAATTCTAATTTTTGGGAATTTTTGTATTTTAAGTTTTTAGTATAGTATTAAAAAATACTTATTTTATTTTGAGATACTCGAAGTCGTAGCGTTTTTTTTATAATGGATAACTTTTCTAAATTATAATTTAATATCCAAAACTCGATGCTAATAATATATTTTAATATAATATTGCGATATTTATTAATAATATTTTAAAAATTATCGACATTACCTCGATAAAGATCCGATTTTATCGCGAAATATCTCGAATTATATAGAATATATATATATTCTTAATCTTTAAAGAAATAATACGCTTATTATAATTTATTATATAAATTATTAATTTTATAAATCTTTACACATTTCTTACAAATCTTTACGTAATTCTTTAAACCTTATAAATCTTTACACGTTCTTAGATTTAGATCTCCCGCGTCCTTTCTTAACTTTCTTCGATTTGCCACGCTTTTGCATCGGCACCTTTACGCTAATCTTTAGACATTTCTAAGATTCGAATATTAATAAATTATAATTCTTTTTATATATCTATAGCAATTTTTACGTATTTTTTAGATTAAAATAGACTAGTAACCAAGTATTATAGTCTATTAGCCAATCTTTCCATTTCACTAAATATTTGCATTCTTAATTTCTTCCTTCCTAATTATAGTCTAAAATAGCTTTAACCTCCCATTTTTATTCTTTATTTTCCTTAGCAAATTTAAAGTAAATGCCGGAAGCATATCGCTTCGATTTCTATTTTTTCCTTAATATATACTTTTCAAAAAGAAATATATAAAATATAAAATATAATTTCTCGTATAAATTTAATAAATCTAATTTATACTGTCGAAGGGCGAGGTCTCCAAAGTGTAAAAAGCCTAACTGTAGGTCATCTATCTCCTAAAGCAGGAAACGAATACCGGTCCGTAACTCTTAATATATAAATATAAACGAAGAAGGCCGTAAAATCGTAATATAGTAATAATTAGTAATCGTCAATATTAATCAAAAGTTCTCTTAATAGCAAAGAGGCATAATAATTAAAAATTAATCGTTTGTATTCATACTGCCAAAGTTGCCCATCTTCTACTTCAAAGAGAGACAAAGACCCCTTTTATTTACAAACTACCTTTATTTAACTAAGTCCAAGTCTCGGCCCAAGCCAAATCCCTGAAAGGGGGCAGTTCTCGTAAAAACTGTAAAATACTATATAAAAGTAAAATGAATTCTTACCCCACTATATTCGTTCCCCTATAGAAAAAGCTCGCTCTAAAGCTTTAAGAATAAAGCGAAACGGACTAAAAAACCAAACAAAAACTAATCCTACAATCACAGCCTAATCTTCTTCTCCAATTCCCATTTTTGCAAAAATTAAATATCGCCGTAAATATTACCGAATAATTCTTTAAAAAAATCTTCTACAATTAAAGCATCGTCCCCGTTTTTATCGATCTATTTAACAAAATCACTTTTCATTATCTCTATATTAATTTTAGCAACTTTTTCCTTGCTTTTAAAACTTGAGAATAGAGGAAAAATAATAGCTAATTCTTTTTTATCGTTAAAAATAACGATATATTCCACGTTTAGCTTAAAAAGCTTTTTCAATCCATTTTCCCTATATTAAAAAAACGATTTATTACTAAAAAATAAACTTTTTTTATTAGCTTTCAAAATATCGAAGACGTATTTTACTTGGAAAACAGCCTACTTCCGCCATTCGATTCTTTTATAAAGTTCGCCAGAAATAGCATTAAAATCGATCTACTTACCGATATTATATTAAACTATAGAATAACTATAGAATTTATTATAACGAATTATATTAAAGATTCCTCTAACTCCCTTAAGCTAAACGCTTCTAAGAAAAGATTTATTATCCCCAATATTCGTAAATCGTTTAAAAGTAAAAGCACGAAGCCTTTTATAAATAAATTTAACGTTTTTATAGTAAACCCCGTTTTTAAGATATCCTTTATCGTCGACGATAAATAAGCTAATAGATATAGAAATTCGTTTATATTTATCTTTTTTAGCGAAAGCACACGTTACTATAGCATTTTGTTAATACAAATGCAAATCGAAAGCCTTTACTTTCTTAATCGATTTAGTTTTAATAAAAGAAATTACTGCATTATCGAAAAAAGAATTATCGTTGGAGCCAAAGGAGAGATATTTAATACTATTGTAAATACTTCGCAAAATCGACTCGAGTTTATTAATATTAAAGGTTCTAATATAATCTACCTCGAAATTAAACCATTTAAGAAAGAGTTTAATGCATAAATAATCAGCTAGGCCGATTACTCCAATATCTTCTTTAAAGAAACGGTACTCGTTTTTATCGCGAGAATAGGTTTTTAAAGGTTGGGGATAGGCTATAAGATGAGTAAAATAATCCCTTAAAAATCGATGATGCAGAAGCTATAAGGTAGGATCAGCCCAAAGTAGCTGAATAATAAGGGAATAGTAAGCGTTTCCAAAAAAGGGGAGATTGCCCGAAGAATTATAGCGATTGTGGAACTTCAGCATTTCAATTTCCTTAAGAAAGAGATCTAATAGCTTTTTAATCTTAATTTAATTAAAGAAATCGATTACTATATAAACGATTGCAATTTTTAAATTAATAAAAGTAGTAATCGTCGAAACGTGAGAAAGTTTAATTAATTACTTAAAAAAGCGAAATCGATTTTTCGTTAAATACTTTTAGCGATATTCTTTAATTTCAAGGATTTCCTTAAAATAAAAACGGGTTAAGGGATAAACCTAGGCTAATCGAAAACTAATTCTTTGTATAATTAAAAAATAAATTACAATAATATATTTTATTTATTTATTTTAATTAAAATTTAATTTAATATAAAAAATCTTATAAATCTTTTTTAAATATTTATTACACGAAATAGAAAAGGCAGTGCTATAATAGCTACGTTGTTAAACGAGTCTTAAAGCATCGCTCTATTCTCGGAAATTAGCTTTATTAAAGAATAAAATCCTAAGCTTTCACTTTTTTATTATTTTATAATTATATTTTATAATATTTCGTATTAGTACGTTCTCCTTTTTAAAATCCTACTTTTTGCGTGAGATCTTCCTAGCAAAACTAATCGCTATATCTACAAATAATAACTTATATATAATTCTTTTGCACGTCGATTTTCTAATAAATAATAATAATATTATTAATATCGTATAATTAAAAATCGTCGGCAAAATTATAAAAATCGTATTTAAAGTTAAAAAAGCATTAGAAAAAAGTATTCGAAATTGCGAAGTAATATCGATAAAAATTATTTTAATATTCTCGAGAATAAAAGTAAATGCAAAATCTTTTTTAAAAAACTTAGTAAAATCGATATTAACGATATCGATATAGAAAATAATTATAAACTTCTACGTTTTAAATTCGTTAAGAAAAACGGGGAAAGGTTCTTTAATATATAGACGTCGAATTAGTATACTATATTAATGAAATAAATATCCCAATTTTTATAAAGCTTTTTTTTTTAGCTAATCGATTTCCAAAATCGTATTTCTTTATTTAAACTTTCGAATATAATTTATTAATTTCGAAATATCGACGAGTTTTATAGATTTATCGAAGATATTCGATTTTATAACATTTCATTGAAAAATTATTATATCGATAATTTTAATAATTTCTCGAGAGGAAATCGTTTTATTTCGAAATAATGTAGTTAATTTATTATAACTATATTTAATTATAAAAATATTTCGAAATTCTTTTAGAAATAATCGAAATAATTAAATTTGCGTAAAAATTTTATTTTTATAGATTTCGAATTTACTATTTAAGACTTTATAAAGTGTACTACGAGAATTCTCTATTTTAGCACGCGTTTTTTTAACTCTTTTAACTTTATCGCTGAAATTCTTATTTCTTTTATAATAATTTTACAAAAGTTTAGCTTTAAATTTTATCGTTTTTTTAATTTTAATTTTTTTTTACTATAAAATAATTTTATTTTTAATTTTTTTTTTTTTTTGCAGTAATTTTTTACAAAAAATAAAGATTGCTTTAGCTTTATTAATAGTGCTAAAGTCTTTAATATTAATTTACGCTTTTTTAAAATCGAAAGTTTTTATATTAATGCATTAAAGTTTTATAAAAGATATAGGGAATGGAATTATAATATTTGCGTAAATTGCGATATTAGTAGTAGGAATTTTAAAAGATATTATAAAAGCTATAAATTAATGCGCGAAAAATGCTAGAGTTATATATACTTAATTAAAATTATCGTGTAACTTCGAATACTTAAATCGTGTAAGTTAATTTTTAATTACGATTTTAAACGTATTTAAATTTCGAAAAAATAAGGAATAATTTGCAAAAAGCTGAAGAAGTCTAAATTTTTATAGTTATTATAAAGGTTATACAAAATAGTTGCAATTTTTCGTGTTTTTGCTTTTATTTATATTTTTGATAAAAATATATTATAAATAAATTTAAATTCCAACACGTAGAATTTTCCATAATAGAAAACGCTTAATATTAGCAAATGCTAAAAATATATTAAATTTTAAAAGTACGATTTTTAATAAACGTATAATTTCATTTCTATTTATTTTTCTTGCAAAAAATGGAAGCTTAAAAGTGTTTAAAAAAGAGTTTTAAAAATATGATAGTAAATAATTATAAATGCAAGAATTATAGCAATCCCATAGCATAACGAATTAATTTATTAACTAAAAATAATAATTCGAAAAATATATAAAAAAGCAAAATTAAAGTATATAAAAATAATAAAATATAAATAAAAAAAAAATGCAAAAAATAATAGAAAAGTAAATTAATCTCGTTTCCCTACAAATTAAAGCTATCCTTAACGAATAAAAAATAAATAAAGAGAAAAATATAAAAAGGAATATAAATTATTATATAGAAAAAGGAATATTATTTATTAGGAGGAGGCCTTTTTATATCCGGCAAAAAAGCAAATAAATCACTTTTTTAACTCGCTAATTTAATTATTCGTAAATTTAATATATTTGCCTTTTTCGAATTTAAATAATTTAAACACTTATATAACGATTCCGATCTTTCTTTCAATCTTTTAAATAATTTCTTATTCTTTCCATTTTTTGGCAGTAGCCTTTTCGAACTTCGAATTTTTATTATTAAAATAATCGTATCTCGTATCTTTTACGATTTCTTTTTTTAGGCTAGTATAATATTAATATTAATCTTTTTTTACAAACTTCTTTAAACGATTGCCGGTATATATCCTTTTAATTAAAGTTCCATCCACTTCTTTAAAAATATAGCTGCTTTTTAACTAATTAACTTTGAAAACTCGATATAGTCCCAGCTATTTATATAATAATTTAATATTCTTTAATTTATTTTAATTTATAAATTTAACGTTATAAGCTAAAACGAAATCCTTTACTTTAATGGATTCCTTACGAATTATATAATAAGCATCGAAGTATTTTTATACCTTTTTTCAACTTCGTTTTTTTTAAAGTTTAAATTCTTTTATATTTTTATTTTTTATTTTAAATTATTAATAATATAACTTAAAAAAATTAGTTTGCATATATATTTTATTTTATTTAAAAGTTCTTTAGATTGGAAATCGAGTCTTTATTAATAATATTACTTTTTTTTTATAAATTATATAAAAAAGTATAAAGTTAATAAGTCGATAAATAATCGTTTTATTTACGAAAAGCATCGTTAATAAATATTATAGTTATTTTGTTTTCCCTCCTTTTATTATAGTAATTAACGTAATAATAATGGATTAATATCTTTATTTAATTATTCTATTTGCTTTCGAGTTATAGGCCGAAATAATATATTTATAAATATCGAGTTTACGAAGTTTTATAATTACTACTTTTTTAAATTTAATTTTTCCATCGATTTTAACTTTTTCGAATACGTTATATTTATAAATAATATTGTCGAAAATAAATTTAAAGACTTTTATTAACGTTAGATTCTTTATCGGCTTTGCCTTTATTTATTTAAAGAAGTTATCTCGTGCAATTATTAAATAGTCGTAGCTATTATATACGGGAAAAAATATTATATCGATATTAATATAATAGAATAATGGAATAGCTTTTTAAAGGTACAAGGCTTCCTCTTATCTATGCTTGCTTTTATACTAGCAATTTCTATAACTAACTACAAATTTGCGAATATCTTTATAGTAACTAACCCAATAATACCGGTTAGCTACTAGGCGATAGGTACTTTCTCGTCTAAAATAACTTAATTTATTATATAACTTATGTAATATCGTAGCTCTTTATCTATCGTCGTCTAAAACTAATCGAAAAGGGTAGGATTTGGTAGCATTTCGCTAAAGCAAGCGGTCTCGAACGCTATACACGGCTATTTCTCGTACAATCTTCCGAAATTCGATCTTCGATAGCTACTCGTATTTTTTTAAAGTCGTTAAATACTATATAATATCTTGGGAATATTTAAAGTATATATTCTTTAACGATTTAAATTCGAAAAGGGTAGGTAAGCCTTTCTATTTAAAAGGAGTACCTCGTTTATTTAAAGTTTTAAGTAGAGTTAATGCCTAAGAATTTAAGCTAATTTTCGGGTTACTCGAAAATTGGCTTAATTCGTAAAGCATTAACTTTTTCCTGCCTAAAAAAGTAATTACGTGCCCTACTTTAATAATATTAAAATTAATATCTTCGTCTTTAATAATCGATACTATTTCGACACAATTTAATTCCAACGTAATAAATTTATTAATATTAAAATTATTAATTTTATTACCGTTTTATTACGATTTTCGTAATAATTTATTCGCAACGATATATTTTAATCCCTTTATATAACGGACTTCGAAGTCGAATAATCTAATCCATGCAAGCCAACGGGTAACTAAAGCTCCAAAAAGGTTAGTAGCAGCTCGATTAAATTGCGCAATAAATATTTTAATATTTATTTTAAGGATAAAGTAAATTTTGTATAGCCAGAATCGCAACTTTTGAAGGCATTTGAGGATCCTATGGCATTCTCTTTTAATAGCATCGTAGTTACGCTCAACTTAATTCCAAAGTCCAAACTCGTATCGAGCAACTCTTTTACGTCCTTTATCGTTAATTTATTTAAAAATTCCTTTTTATTTAAAAAAGCTTATATCTACTCCAAAAATAATTATATTTTAGCCTTCGACGGGATTATAATGCAACTTATATAATAATAGAGAAAACGTTAATTTCTTTTGCAGGATTTTTATCGCATCGATTTATTTTTATCTCTAAACAAATAGTACATCCTTTTTTATTAATCGATATAAAAGTTCTACGAGAATTATATAGCCTTTAATTCAAATCCTATAATATATACAAATTTCGATAAAGGCCTTAACTTTAATTATATTTTTACACTTCTTCTAAAGCAAAATCTTTGCGACTTTAGCGGACTCCGAAGATCGTCCTTTAAAGCTGCAAACGTATCCGATAATAATTATTCCATTTTAGCAAAACTAAAACCTTATATTAATATAAGCTCCAGCCCTCTTTATTTAATCTATAGTCTTGTCTAAATTCTAAATATATTCGAAAACGTATCGTCGAACCCTAAGCAAAGCAAGCTCGTTATTATAATTCGTGTACGGTCCTTTAACTTTAATATCGTCGACGAAGGGCATCGCTACTTTAAAAAAGCAATTCTCCAAAATCGTTATTACTACTCGCACGAATTGGGCTATTAAGTTTATTATATCTATAAAAAATATAATTATTCGAAGTAATCCGATAAAAGTTATAAAAGCTATTATATCTCTACTTCGAACATTCAAAGTAAGCTAATTATACCTAAAAAAAAAATTAATAAAAAAAACGCAAAAATATTCCACGAACTTCTCAAAGAATTTATCGATAGAAGAAAGTATATTTACATCTTTTAACGTAATAAAATTCATTTTTATCGTAGCGTTAATTAATTTATACGTGCTAAAAATCTTTTTAACTATTAAAAATTAAAGGTTCCGATAAAGTCTATTACTTTTTTTAAAAACTCCTCGATTTAATTATTCTCGAAATATCTCCGCTATTATCGAAAATAAAACTTTTAAATAAAGAAAGTTCTTTTTTTACTATACTATATATTAAATCGTTTTAATAAAAATTAGAAAGCTAACGTCTTTATTAATCTTTTCTATTTCCTTTTAATCGAATGTAATAGCTTCCTCGTAGTTGAGAAGCATTTTATCGAATATTACTCTTTTTTTCTTTTATAATTATATTTCGACTTTTAACGTAGCTAATTATTTAAATATAAATCGAGATCCTTATAATATTGCCGTTATTTGAGGCAGCAAATACATCGAATACTTACTTATAGGTTTTTATAAATATTCTCGTATTTTAAATCGTTTATACTAATTTAATCGTTTACTAAATTCTTTTTTAATTCCATTTATTAAATTTACAAACTAAACCTTCTAAGCTTTCCTTTTATATATAGTATTAACGTTAATCTCGTATAGCTTCACCTCGAATTAATTTAACAATTTCACTAATTCTTTTATTCGAACTTTTTATTTATTTCCACGAAATATTACTTTCTAGCTTTATTTTTTATTTATAAAATAAAGTAAAGTTTTTTTTTTATTATTTTTTCTAATATTTTAATCTTCCCCTTTTATATTTATATTAAAGAATAAATATAATAATAACGAAAAGTATTTCTTCGCTTTTATATTTAACGCGTTTTACACTAAAATTCTCCTCGCTTTCTTTTTACTAAATATAGAAAATAGTTTATAAAAAATAAATAAAAACGTTTTCTCTCGAGTATCGCTCTCGGCTTTCCTTGCATTTGCAATATTAATTAAATTAAAATTAGGATTTATAAAAAAGTTTTCGAAAAAAAAAAAGGACTTATCTCGTTTTCTAATATCGTTCCCTCTTCCCGTAATACTAATCGTTAGTTTTCCAACTCGAACTCTTCATTTTCCACTTCTTTAATATACGAATTTATTTTAATTCGACGCATATTCTTGCGATGCAAATTATTCTTTAAAGAAAAAACGATTATAATAATATATTTATTTATAAAGTTTACGGGATTATAAAAGATTCTATTTTATAATTCATTATTTTTATATTCGATTTACATTTTTATAACTTTAATAAATAGTATTCCCAAAAGAATCTTCTTCGCGTTATCGACGAAGAAAAAAAGGATCGTGCATTTAACTTTGTCTTCGAGCTTAAAAATCAAATACGTAACTCTACGAAATCCGAATTAATCGCTAATTACAATAAATAATTAGAAATTTTAAACGTTCGTAATTGCACTTCCGAATTCTCGGGCCATATAAATAGGCAAAATATAACACTTAGCGCCTATATTAAACGTTTTTTCAATAGTAGCTTTTCTTCGAAATCCTACGAAATGGAAATGTATTTTCGAGGCTATTATAATATATCTTTTCCGAATTAAAAATTGGAAATCGATACTAACAAAATTACTTTTAATCGTTACTAATCCCATATTTAGAATATTAGCAAATGGGGTCGATCTCGTAATTATACGTTTTAGCCCCTACTATAGCATTCTCCATATATTAACTTCTATTATTATTTCTTTGGCTATTGCAAATCCAGCTTTAATCAACGATAAATAATAATCATTATCTTTATGCCATTAATTGACTATAACGGCTCTAAGGTTAAAAGTCTTTAAGGCTTATGCAATCAATAGCATACCCCTCCTTATTTATGGGAGTCCTACTTTAAATTTCGAAAGCTTTTTTAATTTAAACATTTCTTTTATAAAATTATTATTAATTTCCCGCTCGAGGTCCGCTTTTATAGTTTCGTTTTTAAAAAAATAGTTTACCGCTATTTCTTCGTCGTTAAATTACTCGGTAGTTATTTTTTTTTACGATTTAACCTAAAGAAGCTATTCTTCAGCCTTTGCTTTACATTTAAAACTATCCTTTATTCGAGACGTCTTTCTTATCTTTTTTACTACTATAGTGTTTCCTAAAAAATTAATAGGCAAATCTTTATAATAATCCTTAATCGAACTATTAAAAAAAACTTTAGCATTAATACAACCTCCTTCAAAATATAAGCCAGGCTCCGATCTCTTAGCGATTTCCTATTCTCGATATATAAACGGAGCATTCCTTTACGTTTCGATAATTATGGCGGAATTGGCATCCAATTTACTAGTTCTTTTAGCTCTCTCTTCAATCGCTTCTTTCACCAATTCCTAGATTCTCTTAACATTATCGGCACGTTTACTAAAGTTATAATTATATTCTTTTCCCTAAACTTAGAATTTAATTTAATCGTACTAGCGTCTATCGTTTCGAAGTATAAAAGAACGAAATTCCCAATTAAAACTCTATTTTCTATAATACCACTAATTATTTTATTTATAAGTATAACCGTAATTAATTAAATCGTTTATTAAAGGGCATCGTTTAATAAAGGTATAGTTACATTTAAGGTTAATATTTCCCATTAAAATCCAACTAAAGTATTTATAGTAATATCGTTTAAAATAAATAGCGTCTACGTTAAAATCGATTATCTCGCCCAAATTATTTTATACTACAAATAATTCCTTAAATATCTAAGCTATTCCATTTAAAGGGACGTATACTTTGCCATACCTTTTATAAGGCACTCCACTATATTATCCGCCTCCGCCTCCACGGCCTTAGCTTCCGCTATATCCTCCACGTCCGTATCCCTTATATCGGGCAAAAGGCATCGACGACTACTAAACTTAATTTAGTAAAACTATAACGCTATCTAGCTTCGAAGTTAGCTCCACTATATTAGTTTTTAAAGCCGTTTTCAAATCTTTAAAAATAATAGAGGAAAGGGAAAGTTTCTCTAGCCTTTATATAAGCAAATTAATCTTTAAAAATTCCTTCGAAGTAATAGATCGGCGAATTCTTTAAGTAGTATCGGAAGCTAATGGCTATTTTATTTTCATAAAAGCGGGTTCCGCAATAATCTCGTTTATTCGCAACTACTAAATTTAAAGTCTTTTTTCATTTTATCTAAATAAATTGGGCGAAATCGATAAAAAATAATAATTAACGAAATTGAAAACGATTCGCTATATAATAACGTTTAAATATTCTTGCTTAATCTTTGCGTACTTCGAATCATTTACTTTATTATATTTGCATTTCTTTTCCTTATATTAGCATACGCTAATTGCAATTTTATACATTATCTCGTAATTATAAATAAATACATTTTTAAGATTAAAACGCTTATTATTAAAAATCTTATCACGAACGAAAGCAAGTAGGCCTTTTATAAACTATCGGCATTAGTATATTTAATTTAGCTCACTACGCTTAATAAATTCTTTAAAAACTCGATTAAAAAAATCTATGAAAATCTTTATTATTATTCTCCTAATTTATAATTAAACGATAATTTATTATAAAAACTCGTAGCTAATTTTCAAGCTCTTTTAATCGTTATTTTAAAACTTTTTTCTAAAAACATTATAGAACTTCCTTTCGTCGTAGGCAACTCCTTTTTTATAATATTTAAAAAAAGCATAAATTTACTCTTTATATAAAGGGCTAATATATTTAAAGATTCGAGTTTTTTTAGATTTAATTATAATTATATAATTTTTATATATATTATTATACCGTTTTAAAAAGGCCGAAATGTTTTTTCCCTTGAATTATGGGACTTTAAAGGCTCTAGGCAATAGCATTTATAGTCCGGGAATAAAAACTATTCTCTTTCTATTATTCTCGATCACCTTTTTCTCTTTTCCTTTTGGCTCGCTTTAGTTGGCGTTTAAAGGGTCCGCGAATAAGGCAGGCATTATAAATCCTATTAAATACTTAATTAGTCTCGACGAGTTATTATTCGAAGTAGATAATGTAGTAGCAAACGTCCTAATAATTGTTGCTGAAACGTTAGGTAAAGTAATTATAAATAAAGTTATAATTAAGGACTTAGTCGATACCTAAGGTGTAGTGGTTGCAAAAGTTTTAAAAGTGAGAGTACTTAGCGAGGGTAAAAGTTATAAAGTTTTCGAAAGTCTTAGTGCTAAAAAGACTCGTTTATAAAATTGGATTTCTAGCTTTTTTATAGTTTATTATAAATTTTTCTTTTTTTAAAAATATACTCAAGGTTTAGTTTTCTTCTTCTCCTAAATAAGCTTTTCTTTCTAAATCGCCTCCTATCTTCCATTATTCGAAATCTCTCTTTTAAGTAAAGTATTATTGCCTAAACCTTTATTTTTCTAATTATCGATCCTTTTCCATTATATTAAATTTAATATACTTTCGTACTCGATAATCATTCCTTCGATTACTTTCGCTATCCCTATTATTTTTAATAAAGCCCGTATTAAAATACTCAAAAAAGTTAGGATTAATATATAAAATAAAGATGCAACCTCGCTTATAAGTAAAACTATTATCTCCCATTTCTATAATTAAAGTTTCTATTTTAAACTAATTTTCCTATCCCTATCGTTAATTCCTCGGCTCGCTATCGCGAACTATTACCACGGGTTTCTCCTCCCATTTTCCAAGCTAGCCCTTATATCTAAAGCTTTTAATCTCCGAACGTACCTAAAACTTAAATAATAATTAATATTATTATCTCCTAACAAAATCCTTTAAAGTATTGGTTAAAAATGCGTTTATCCGAATCTCTCTAGACTTCAACTACTTAACGATTCCCCCAACCGTAATACCTTCTGCCGTATAAACTCGAAACTAATAAATTACAGCTTTACACAATAAAAACTCCCTCCTTACGTAGGTTACCAATATCGAAGAGCGAGGTTTCCAAAGTGTAAAAGGCCTAACTATAAATTATTTATTTCCTAAAGCAAAAAACGAATACTAGTCCGTAACTCTCAATATATAAATATAAACGAAGAAGGCTGTAAAATTGTAATATAGTAATAATTAGTAATCGTTAATATCAATCAAGAGTTCTCTTAATAGCGAGGAGGCATAATAATTAGGAATTAATCGTTTGTATTCATATTGCTAAAGCTGCCCATCTTCTGCTTCAAAAAGAGAGGAAGACCTTTTTTATCTACAAACTACCTCTGCTTGACTAAGTCCAAGTCTCGGCCCAAGCCAAATCCCTGAAAAAGGGCAGTTCTCGTAAGAACTGTAAAATACTATACAAAAATAAAATAAATTCTCACTCCACCACAATACGCCGTTTCTCTAATGCATTTAAGGATTTTAAATAGGCTAATGAATTTGGGAGCTAATTTACTTACTTTAAACTTAATATTCTTAATCGATAAAAGAACCCACGAATCTATCGAGAAGTGCTTATTTAAGCGATGCTTATTATAATACTTTTTACAATTCTATTGCATTTAGTACTAAAGATCTTAAAGCTTTTCTCGCTTTTTTCTTAAAGTTTCGGCTCTTTTATATATAGCTAATACCTTCCCTAAAACCTTGTTCTTAGAGTTTAATGCCTAAGGCAATTTCGGTGAGTAGCCGTAGCATACTCGAAAGAGAGAGTTTTGCAAAATTTAATACTTAGAATTATTATATATAAATTCTATAAACGGCAGCTTTTTTGCCTAATTATTTTTATTTACGTTATAATAGCTTTTGAGGTAGTATTTCAAAACCTGATTTTATTTTTCTATTTAATTATTCGTTTATAAATAATATATTATAAATAGTTTTTATTTCACAAAAAAATAAAAATATAATGCTAACTAAAATTGTAATATAAATACGATCCCACGGTTCGAAACGATACCGTTAGGGAGCTTAAATATCGAGAAAACGTTATTCTAAAATAGCTATATTAATTTCGGCAAATTAATTATTTTATAATAAGTAATATATTTCGCTATCTTTAAATATCGATCTATAATTATTAGAATAGCGTCGAAGTCCTTTTCTTTTAATGGATTCTTATAAAGGAATAGTTCTATAATAAAGTTTATCGATATTTCTAACTAAAGCCTAAAAAGCTATGGCAAACTGCCGAGTAGGCCGTATAGTATATGCCGTTTGGCTTTCACTCGTTAATATACGTCGCATTCCCTTATATAAATCCGCACGTCGTTATTTAGCTTCTCCTAATAATAGCTTCTTCGAAATAATTCCAAGGTTTTATCGATCTCGTAATGCTTTGCTAATAGATCGTTATAGTGAAGAAATATAACTTCTGCTTTTAGGCTAGGATTATTAGGCATAAAAAATCTATTTCTAAAAAATAAAAATCCTTATTTATTAATTATTTATAATTCTTCCCTTATAAAGTTTCTTTTATATTTCTTATTACTCTTAATCTTGCAGTATTACTCATTAAATTGCTAGGCGATTAAAATAAAATCTCGAAAAGAGTTTGTAAAAAAAGCGAATGCAAATTAATTTCTCGTTATTATACGAATTTATAATCTAGGAATTAAATATTTGCAACTATCGATTTTTATAATAAATTAAAAAAAGTTATCATTAGTTCCATTAAAAGAACGCTCTATAATAATATTTATTATAGCTTTTTCGACGAGTTTATAAAGGTTTCCAAGCTTTAATTTTAAAACGCTATTCTAATTATTTCGATAAAAATCTTTTTACTCTTTTATCGAAGATTTTATTTAACGAAAAGTTACGTAAATACGATTAATTATTAAAGATATATTTTATTTAAAATATTTTCGAATCGCTACTACGAATTTCCTTCTCAATTTCTATTAAAATATAGGAAATTAAATGTTTTCTACAAATTCGTTTGCATTTATATAATCGGGTCTCCTATTTAAAGCATTCGCTAAATTAATGCTACTTTTTCGATAAAATATTTCAAAATTATATATAGTAAAATATATTACCTATTATGAAGTGCTGAAATAGAAAGCAATAAGTTAGAAAGCCAAAGGTATGATATTTAATTAGTATAATAACTAATCTCTGCCCTTTTGCTAAAGGGCAAAGTTCTATATTTATATAGGAGCTTTATAGGCCCCGCTAATCCTTCGAAACGCCCGATAACGCGTAAGAAGAATTTATCGTAACGTTTAGCTCGTGCCGATTACCGATCTAGGCCATTTTAGTCTACCGACGCTTCCGATACTCATTCCAGCTATATTATAAGGTTCTCCCCTCCCAAATATCGTCCTCGATATTATTTAAATCGTGTTAAGCTTTATTAACTCCTATAACGGAACCGATATAGCCCCGTGGCGCCTACGTCCTTTTCGTGAAAATTCAGCTACTCTATATCCCATATATTGCAATATAAAAGTGCTCAATTACGTCCACCTATTTCAACCGCTTATCGGCGCCAAAGGGGTAGATTCGCAATAAATTATGCATTTAATTACTTCTAAATTATAGCGCGTATAAATGTGACAGTTTTATAACTATTGATTGGTGGGGGGACGTATACCCTGCAGATATAAGACCTTCTTTAAAGTTCCCCACATGCTAAGACGGGAATAAAGGTTCTATTATTTGTAAATAGCTTTAAAAAGCAGATATTAGTCTACGATTCCCTTGTAAAACTCCTTTGTTTTTATGTAACTAACTCCCACATCCACCCTTCTACTAGTAGATAATAGGTTTGTTAACTTTAGAGAACGCGTTAGCGCACGAGATTTTCGAGTAAGTGCCTGCGCGCCGTTTTAATTAGCTCGAATCTAATTAAATCACATAGTTAATTAATGAATTTAACGCGTATTAACCGTTTTAAGCTTAGTCTATAGCTTAATCGATAGTAATTTGCAAATCGCGGATTATCTATATAAATAACTAAATTTTCGATTTATTAATCCTTTCCTTATTAATAATAATAACCTTCTTCCTAGTTTGCTATACTTCGAGCTGCTTCTTATTCTTCTTTTAAAGTTTCATTCTTTAACTTTAACTTTAAATTATTTATTATAACTTCCGTCAACCGCCCGATTAAGCGCCGTCGCATTAATAAACCTGAGAACTAGCCTCGTGAGGGTTATTGTCTCAAATATTTAAAGAACCTAATAATAGACCTTAATACTAAATATATTTTCCGCGATTCTATAAACTATAATATTTATAAAAAGCAAAATGAAAGTTGTGCTTAAGTAAGCATTACATTTATATTTATCTTTAATATTAAATTCTTCGATTTTAATTTAAAACAAATTCCTAGTTCGCTTTTTAAAAATACGCGCGCTTTTAAGAATAAAGCTTTTATTTTCGCGGCTTAGCTTGAAAGTTATTCGCAAAGCCGTCGATTTATATATAAAAAAATGCTAAATATTAATCTAATTTGAAATATCGATACTACTAACGAGGTCTACGACTTCGTCTATTAAAATTTTAAACGCTTTAAAAACGTTTATAAATTCTCGAATTATACTTATATTTTTATTGCAAAAATCGTCGAAAATTGCCCTAAAGTAAATTACTTTAATTTCGATGCAATTTCGATTATTATTAATAAAAAGTATAAAAGTTCTAGGAATTATATACTATTTCTCGCAAGTTTTAAATTAGCTTTCGTAGTAAAGCCGAGAAAAATAACGCTTCTTTCCAATAAAATCGTAAGTAAAACGCTTTTACGTAAAAGCTTATTTTTAAAATTTATCTTTTCTATTTAGCTTATTAAACGATCGTATATTACAACTCTTTCGAATTCTTATTATAGCTTTGCTAACTTGTAACAAAATTACATTGAAAATAGAAAGGAAGGTAGCAATATCGACAAATCGATTCGTCGACATTACACTAAGAAGTTCTAATTTTTAAAAGTTCGGGAGTTCTTATTGTCACGGGTTGGATGCAATGAGTCAAAGCAAGAACTTGGTTGTATTACAAGAAGAATTAACTAAGGAAGAAGGTTTTGCTGTCTTCGTACGAGT
>QYAJ01000343.1:0-20171 GCA_003988865.1 Phialocephala sp. D728 | reverse complement strand
TAGTGGGTAAGCCTCTTAAAACTGTACCCCTTACCCTACCCACCCATGGGTAGTTTGTATTTCCAAATGGGTACCCAAACCCACCCGTGCCGCACTCTAGCCAGGCAGTGAGGAGAGCAAAGTCACATGTGCGGGCAGAAAGGGAAGTTTGTTGATGTGCTTCTATTGCGTGGTACGAGTTTTGGTTTTAGTTCGCTGTATTATATTACATGTTGGATGTGTTGAGAAGGTCTCAAACCATCTGCTTTGCTGCTTCAGCTCAAAGAAGAAAGAAAAGACTCTGCAACTCGATGTGATGAAGACTAGAGGCCAGCCTCTAAATCTGAGACATGCTTTGCATAACCCCTCGCCAGCGAGGCGTTAAATGTATGATATAATGCCTACTTAAGTCATGCGAGGTGCGAGTGTAAGAAAGAAGAGTGCTTGGCTTGCGGCTGCAGGCTGCGACTCTCCGAATCATCAAAAAGTCCCGAAGCACTTAGGGACAAAGAAATGAATGGATCGAAGCCAAAAGCGCAGAGAAAAAGTTGGCGAGAGACTTTTCTCGTGACCAAATTCCGAAGTCCAGAGTCGTAAATCGTCGCTCCTAGACTTTAAGACGACGATGATGCTAGAGCGCCTTGAGACAGCTTGGGCATAGTCAAATTCTCGTTCTCGACGAACTGTCTCTCAAATCGAAGCTTCAGCACTGGTATTTTCACTTCCGGATCAATTGCCTTTAGCAGAATATCCAGATTCCCGACCGCCTGTCTTGCCAAAGCGACAAGTCTCAAACACCGAAAACTCATACCACTGTCGTTCAACTCTCCATCAATCTCCTGCTTGAAGGATATCGGACCCTGACCTCCACACTGACCCTTAAGGTCCTTATCTGTGACTAAGACCGTCAATACCTCGAGGCAACGAAAGTCATAGGTAAAAAAGAAAGTATCCCAGACGCTGAAAGGTCTGGATCTATCGTAGCTAAGCACCAAATGCTTCAACCTCCTCCCCCACATTCCCCCATTCAGGAGGCCTAATTCCAAGATGCCGGTGTACTTGCAATAGTCGAGATTTGTGCCGATCTCGCGGTTCCTACGGGCCATTTTGGATCGAGAGCTACATTTGTACTGCATTCCCCAGAAAGTGTCAATGTCTGTGGACATATAGACTCCTGCGCTCTTCTTGCTGCGGTTGCGAAAATACAACTTGTAGACAGGGTGTGCTCGACGACGGCGCTCGAGTGTCTTGTCGTATAAATTCGTCTCGAGATATTCGATGCGAGATTCTTGACAAGCGTGCAAAACCGCAGGAACGGTGCGAGAGAAATGGAAGCGGCGACCCTTGACAGTACTCTTTCGCTGAACGATAACAGCAGGAGCCGGTGCTGCGAGAGCCCAAATGAGGAGACGCAACTCGAGGGGGAGCTGTGGAAAGAGGGTAAATTTTTCGAGGGTGATGGGTTGTGGTTGACTGGTGCGCAATCGTGACACAACAACGTCTGTTATCTGGGATGGCATTGTGATGGTATTTTCTTCGGTATCGGTGGTTGAAGACATGTTGCTTGTTGACGGTCACCTTTCAATGGAGGCAAGGTCCTCTGATGAGTGTCGAGAGCTTCGAGACCATAGAGGCGCGTTTTAATGATCGTCGCTCAGGTTTGTGGAGGTAAACTCCTCTGACAAGTGCCGAAAGTTGCAAGACGATAGACGCGTGCTTCAGTGGTAGTTGGTCGGATCCGTGGAGGTTGAGTATCTGTTGAAAGATTGCGCTACGAACTGATATCGAGCTACAGGGCGTGCCTAATGCGGCTAGCGCCGATCTCCTCGAACTTTCCCGTTCAACTTTGGACTCAGCCTCGAAGTCTCGAAGGCGAGTCCATAACTCAAATTCTTGCTAGCCGCGTCTCGTGACAAATATCATACGAGGCTACCTATTTAGTTTTACGTCTTCATACTTTGGATGTTTTTACTGAATTATAATATGTCCTAGAAAAGGAAACTATGCGAGCTCTATTCTGGCCCCACAATGGTAAGGTTTTGAGACGATTAGTGTCCCGATCATCACGTCTTAAGCTACTTCGAATAACCGAGATGCATCGAGGGGCAGCACCAACTACGTATGCGGACATATCGGAATTAAGACTGTGAAGACTGCTCACCCTGCATACACTCTGCTTCATTTTACAATACTTAACTCCATCATATGGACGAAAGACACGAAATCCTTCACCTCAGAACAGACATCAAACTTCCTCACTACCAAAAATGTCTCCTCCACGACACCTCCCAACCCGCCAACTAGGCAAAGATGGACCACAGGTCCCTTCTCTCGGATTCGGCCTCATGGGACTCAGCATCGGCTACGGAGGCAAAGCTCCGTAGGTCAATCTCAGTCTCACATAAACTTTCCACTAACACGCAAGTAGACCCGACGAGGAGCGCAAAAAAGTCCTAGACCACGCCTGGGAGCTAGGCGCCACATTCTGGGACACGGCCGCAGCGTACGGAGACAACGAAGTTTTCATCGGTAACTGGATCAAACTACATCCTGAGCGACGACATGACATCTTCCTCGCTACGAAATTCGGTCTCGGAGCTAAGCTTGGAGATGATGGGAAGGTTAAGATGTCGATTGATAGTTCGCCTGAGAACTGTCGAAAGACTTGTGAGCAGAGTTTGAGGAATCTGGGAGTGGAGTGTGTTGATTTGTTTTATGTTCATCGGTTTGATACCGTGACGCCGGTTGAGAAGACGATGGAGATGCTGGTGGAGCTTAAGAAGTGAGTTAGCAGAAAGGACTTTGTTTCTTTGCTCAGAATGTGGACGAGGATGAGACTAACTCTCACGAACAGAGAGGGCAAGATCAAGAACATCGGATTCTCGGAATGCTCTTCGGACACTCTCCGACGTGGATATGCCATCCATCCCATCTCAGCTGTGCAGATCGAGTTCAATCCTTGGTCATTAGACATCGAGAACGAAGCCGGTACCAACCTCCTGAGCACATGTCGCAAGCTTGGCGTTGCCGTCGTGACATACTCACCCCTCGGCAGAGGATTCTTGACCGGACGGTACAAGTCCTTAGACGATTTCGACGAAAAGGATACTCGTCGTCAGCTCCCACGATTCAGCCCTGAGAACTTTTCCAAGAACTTGGTTCTTGTCAAAATCTTTGAGAAGCTGGCTGCTCAAAAAGGATGCACGCCAGCTCAGGTTGTTCTTGCTTGGATCATGGCTCAGGGGCCGGACTTCTTCCCTATTCCTGGCACGAAGCAGATTCGGTATCTAGAGCAGAATTTGGGCGCTGTTGATGTGAAAGTATCTCCAGAGGAGGATAGGCATATCAGGGACACCATTGTCTCGATGGGTGGTGCTAGTGGTGAGAGGACGGTTGCTATGGCCAATGCTTTCGCGGATACGGCGCCTCTGTGACCAATTTCAAGTGCTTGAGCGGTTGATGAGAAAGGGGAAACCGTTGTAACCCGTGCATTCGGGCTTCCCGGCAAGGCTGTGAAGCGTACCCCAACTTGATCCAAGTCACAGGCATGGATCCCGGATGGCCAAGCATCCTGTAGCCACGTTCACTGATCCCAATCTCGGTAGAAGGAAAAGAAAATTGAACATCCGAAAATCTATACTTCCCGTACCCGTGCGCCGTAAAAGTCTAATCCCTTACCGAAAGCGATTCCGATATTAAAAGCGACATTATGGGCATGGGATCAGAATCACACCTTGGTGATTTTCAACAGGAGAACAGAGTTCCTGGTCGTACGCGTGGCTATCAATGCCCTATCGGACGACGTGGCAGATCAAATGCTTGAAGACTAGCGGTCGATGATTAGGTTGCACCGTTGCGGAAAACAAACAAGCAATATGAAACGGATCGTCCCCCTGTATGTCTGCAGAACCACAAACAGACTTCGATGATAATTCCAAATATATTATTGTCGTTGCCTCGCGCGGCAATCTAAGTCAGCTTTACGTACGTACGACTCACAAGCGACATCTGCTGGTATCCGAAGTGGAGTGTGGCTGTGCGCGGCTTTCGTCCCACGGCTTCCAAGCCGATTGAATGCCAGACGCGACTCGAGAGGAATCGCTTTCCGTGCCCGACGGACGAAAATGCGGTACTGTCACCTCAGCGTTCTCAAAGCCGCATGATGGGTTGGGCCGTGTCACCTTGTAAGAGAGCTCCAGGCACCTTTCTTTTGTGATACCACTGTCCACGTCTCACCTATCTTCAATCAAATCGCAGCCATGAGCTCGTGCTCACAGCAGCTGGACCGTGACGACCAGATATCAGCACTCGGACAAATCAACGCTCGCCGCTCCACTATCATTCCCGCACCGGGATCTGAAGTCAGTCATGACATTGAGTAAGGAATATGCCGACGGCTCCTCGATCCCCTGATGCAAGCCACGTGAAGCCAGAGTCCAACCACCAGCCATGTTTCACGACACGGGACGGCAAGAACGCGCGCTATCTCAGATGTTCTCGAAGCGCCACTCCGGACGGGGCTGCATTAGGGTCGATAAGTCCCCGACGTTTTCGTGGTGCGGAAGGATTCAAGCCATCGCGCCAGACGGCAGGCTGTGCTGATGCGGATTCGAGAACAGGCCCGCGGATATTTGCTTCTCTGTTTTGAATGCATCATCAAGATGCAGTGGAAGGCGTGAGAGAGAAAGGAGAAGCAGCTGCAGTGGTGAGGCGTGTAAGCGGATGAGGAAGTTAATGGGGTCGAAGGGTCGAGGGTTGTGGTCGGAAGTCGTGAACGTTTTCCGCACTAGGACTAGCGCACATTACCTAATATGCTGAGATAGTCCGGGCCAAATGAATCTCAGGGGTGCTCCAGATAAACTTGTTCTTCGCACGTTCTACCAGCCTTCCACCGCTTCGAGAAACACAGGTCGCATGCAGCTCCAACGCTGTAGCTTCCTTGGCGGCAGGGGCCATCCATCACGCCAGGCCGTGGACTGGGGCGGACAGGGAGTCGGAATGCGCACGCTGACTTCCCAGTACCCTGCAGGTGCAGTGCAGGACAGTACCACTCAAAATCGCGCAGCTTATGTTTGGATATTGGCCAATATTGCTGACCACATGCAGCCCCATATTGATCTTCTCATCGCAATCTCGAGAATGGTGTTTCGATAAAGAAGTCCTGCAGCGCGCCCAGCTTGCATAATACCTGCTGCTAAGCTTCGGCTCGAGCATCATAATCACATGCAGGACTGCAACGTCGACGAATTGGAGGCTTGAGGCCAACGGGTTGATCATCTGCTGCACCATCAAGGGGTTGCTCACGCAGCGATGGCGATGCTGGGGAATCAAGGCGCGTCCAGCAGGTTTTGAACGGGCGGCCAGCTCAGCGCCAATCATTTCATCATCTGATTTGGCGACTCGATGAGCATCGCACGCTCCACAGGCCATCAAGGCCGTAACGCTGTCAGAAGGAGAAGGCTGGCACGGGGAACGAGATTGTTGCCGCATACAGCAGCACAACCACAACCTTACAGATAGGGCTGTTTCATCTTTGTACGCCTCCACACCCGAGTGGTTCCCACCAACCCACAGGCTGGTTATCGATGTCCGTCATAACGGAGGAGAATCCAGAACAAGCTCCTCCAGCGGTCCTCGAGATCTGTTCCCTTTCCCGACCTGAGGGAGATGATCTCCATTACCTCGGACTCGACGCATCAAGCTCCAAACCACGAACGAAGTTTCACTCGGGTGCGGCTGGACGCAGAAATAGACTGCGAACGCTCGCTCATCACGCATAGTTGCAGAGGAGTGACGTTCTTTTGCAGGGCGAGCCATATCCAACAACAAATTACTCAGATCTGCGCTCGAAGTGCCTAAATCGGGGACCCTTGTTCAACAGCTGGGCAGGGGGCTGCTCGACGCGCCCCACATGAGCTATCACCCACCATCGAAGGCTTCCAGAAGGCCGCTAGAAGCATTGAGCGTCCCGCTAAATCCTTCGCATCTGCCGCTAGAGATGCATGTCTCATACTAGTGGATGCACCTCGCCAATCAGAGACACGGGAAACTGGTGTGGAAGCACGGCGCAGGCTTCCATGGCAATGTTGTGGCCTCGATATGTGACGGTCGCATGTTGACCACCTGTCGCTTGCTGGCCTTGCTTTCTTTCGATGATTGTTGTGATTTGGTGAACGAGAGATAGGGGAGAGGAAAGAGGCGCAATCAAGCACGGACGACGAGGAAAAAGAAATCCCGCGTCTTGAGAGCACTGATGGAAGTGGTGCGTTTCTAGAAAGCGAAGAGCGAGCTATCTGGCTCCCCGGCACCCCAGCTCTATGGACGTCCGGCGGCTCTGGGGGCTGGAGGCTTTAAATCTGATCAGTCCCTCTGCATCCCCCATTCCACTCCATCGTTCTCCCGCTAGCAGAGAAAGAACATCACACTTCATCAATGCTCCAAATCTATTTGGCTCCAGCTATCACTTCTCCAGTGTCCAAATCAACAGTAACTATCATTTTTCGTCAGCAAAAATGACTTCCAAAGTCTCCTCCGTTGGTGCAACCGACGGCTCATCTCGAAGGTTTGTTCTCCCTCCCCTCCCTTCTCCTTCTATCTCTACAATACGCAACTCTGCACAACATCCAAAACCCAGCTAACCCTCCACTCAGTTCAAGAACAAGCACTAGTTCCCGATATAGCCCCTACAAACGCACCTCTCAAAAACTATCTAAGCTCACCACCATTCCACTCGACTTCCCCACCTATACCCACACTCCACACCTCCTCATCCCCTCACCATCCACCTTCAACAACGACATCGACACCGCCCTTTCTCATCAAATTACTCGCAAGCGCAAGCGTGTTTCAAGACACGACATCAACTTCGATCCCGACTCAGACTCAGACTCAAACCCACACTCTGCTCACAACCTGACACATAATCCCGAAGCTGCTCAATTCAGCTACTCGCTTGCTTGTTTCGACGAGAGTGTCGTGACTCCGGTTCCAGTTCCGGTATTCAGGTATACGGGCGAAGAAGAGAAATTCGAAGTGCATATTGCGCAGATGAGAGCCGTGATCAAGGAGTTCGAGAAGGCGTTTTGGCAAGTTTGAAAGAGAAGGAAGCAAGATGCGACAATCAGGAGCCAAATGAATAGGCGAGACAGGAAAAGGAGCAGGTGAGTTGACTGATTGTATCTGTGATGAAAGAGCTTTGGCTGATATGATAGTGTGTTGCTTAGCTTTATCGCCGAGAGAGGCCAGAGCTTGAGACAGACGCAAAGGACGAGGTGCAATCAATGCGAAGTCCGTGAGGCTTTGGGTGCCTTCCAAGATGAGATGGTACCGCAGTGTCACGTGGACGGCTTGTTACCGTCTAGCGCCACGTTGACCGCATCCCGGGAAAGGGATGCTGGATTTCTGCCTTAAGCTGGTCTCAGGCACAAAGACCCCACTGCACGACAAGCGCACCTGTGATTGATGCAGCAAGAAGCCAATCACGACCAGCGATTGGACATGTACGATACCTCCTAGTTGTAAGAATAAGAACGAGGCAACTTGCCACGAGTCCTTCCTTCATTCCTTCGCAAATCAATAAATGCAAGAAACCAAAAAAAAAATCTCAAATCTCAACACTCAACAAAAATCTCTGGCCAGCTTCCCTTCCTTCCGTGATCCTACGCGGGCAAGAAATTTTTTTTTCACCTGATCGATTCCCCAATCTGCCTTGCCGTCTGTGCGTCCTCCTGTCCTGTCAGTACGCGAGGCTGACTCTCCTCCCCCTCCTCTAACCTCGACCATCCAACACCATCCCGCCAGAAACCTCACGCATCACATCAGCAGCCACATCGTCGGGAACAGGCTTGCCGTTGCCTGTCCTGCCAGATCTCTGTTTTTTTAAACGCCGCCGTTACCACCCCTCTCCCCCTTTCCCCTGGCACACCGTTTGCCATTCCCTCGCTAAAAATAAAAACCGTCAGAAATAGGTCAAACCAAAACAGAGTCGCCATCTCACAACCGCCGGACGAATTTCCGTGTCACCGTCACCGTGAACCTGACCGTCGCCGGCCGCACTGCACCCGCACTGCAACCTGAACGCCAGACGACACGCAAGGCTGCTAGACCGCTAGACCCGAACCGCCAAGCCGAACGGAACCATCTGAGCTGAACCAACCTAAACCCAGACCTAAACCCAAACCTGATTCCTGATTCCTAATTCCTGATTAATTTTATTTAGGGTGTAGGTAGGAATGGAGTCACGTATATCCGTATCTCGTTTTCGTCCGATTGAGGATTGTGATTTGCGAGTCCCGTCACTTGACGTGGCGAGTTCTACCTCGGGCTCGGTTTGAGAGCGTGGAGGAGAGGATTTCAAATCATATTTCCTGGTTTCGTGCGTTCGTGTATGTACGTACTCGTTACTGGAGATGGGGATGGGGATAGAGAGGGCATTAGGATCTCCCTGCGCCGTGCATGGAGTGAGGTGAGGTGAGGTGAGGCGAGGTGATACGATTGAGTCAGGGCCGGATTTGGGTTGATTTGGGTTGATTTGAGTTGATTCGACTCGGGATATTTCAGAAGCGAAGATGGAGCTTACGAGTAAGATACGTTTTTCTGGCGTCTTCTCAGCGGCTTCGCAACGTTGCAGCTCGCCTGAGGGATGTACCTGAGGAACAATAGAGACGCGGCAGCTCGAGACGAGATGTTGGTTGGTGGTTAGTGGGTGGTGGTTGGTTGGTCAGATGTTTGTTTTTGCGTCGTCGTCCGAATTGGATGTGGAGGATAGGCTGAATGGGATGGGAGAGGGAAGGGGAACCGAAGAGCCTCTCTTACCTCATCAAAGAAGTGTCGCTGTATTTCGGGAGCTGTTGGCGCAAATTTCTTGACTCATTGCTCAGATGCCACGTCGACTTGTGTGCCTCTTGCGTCGCGGCTTACGGCGTCTTGGACTTGACGATGGTCAGTCTCTCGATCGAGTGCGAGTGCCGTATCACCAGTATGGTGAGCGGAAGAGGAGATCGTGAGCTCGGTCGAGGATAGAACGATATTATTTTCGTCTGAAAAGATGAGATGAGATGAAATAGAACTAACCTTAGACACGGACGCGGAGAAGGCAGTAACACCGCGCCGCGGGCGAAAGGTCGATGGAGTGAGGCTCGGCGGAAATGTCCTGCCGTGGATCGAGGACTTTTGTTTGTGCGAGGTTGGGTGTTGGGTGTTGGGTGTTAGGTGTTTGCTGGGCACGCGAGGCACGGTCTGGAGACTCGATCCCGCGTCGATTGCGTTGATTGCGTATGCTCAGCCACACGTTCACGATGCAATCTTAAAGCTGCACCCGCCATAGCCAATGAGGCCCCCGAGATGGCCTTCCACGATGACTGGCGACCGCTTATCGTTATCAGGTGGGATGCCACAGCGCAGAGTTTTCACGGTGCGCCTCTACCCCACACTCACTGAGGCACCCCGAAATGCCCGTCTGTGAGGATCTGGCGAGGGTCTGGCGAGGATCCGGCGCCGGAATTGGCTTTGGAAGTCGGAGTCAGGGCTGCAAGGCCCTTCTGTATCATCCTGCTTGGCATCAGCTGAAGATGCATCCCAACACCGGTTTTCAAATCATCCGCGGTGTGTTACCACGAGAGATTCGTCATCCGATGGTGCCCACTGCCAGACACTGACTGCATCGCCATACTCGGCCTCGTGCAATGGGGTTTCGCGACTCCTGTCTGATTATCTCAACCGATGGATGGAGTGGATGGAGTGGATGGAGGACTGACCGAGCCAACCGCGACCGGCGCAGGTTGCAATAAGTAAGCAGTGACCGAAGTCCGAATTAGTCAGGAAGGGAATTAAGGTTCTCTCCCATCATGCCCTTTGGGGCATCCTTACACCGGCGGCGGTCCTGCAACGGCAGTCGTCAGGATGGGCCGGCGAACGTTGTGATTGGGAACCAACCGATGTATCTGCTTTGCTGCCCCCTGTGGTTCCACAGTTCCCGCTACCACCGAAAGCTTAGTGGCCTGCCAGTGAACCTGGTCTGCCCCCCCGCCCGTGCCCATGGTCGCCATGTACTCGTTTCCTGCGGCCTCCCCCTCCCCCCTCCCTCCCCCCGTCGTCCATTCCCGCTTTCTTCGACAGGGCCAATCAGTGGTGGAACACTCACGTCAGAACTCTATGGCTTCGGGAAGCGAAACTGCCTGCTCAGAACTCCCCCAACGTAGGTGATACGAAGGCGAAGTCCATAAGAGAGACCACGCCCCCAACTTCCAAACTCAAGATTTTTCTGGATCAGTATCAAACCAAAACTTCATGCCATATATTGTCGCCGTCAAGCGCACTCAGCATCACGTGTTACACCGTCACGAGGCGTGTTTATACATATACCACTTTACCTGAAGATGTCCTCTACTTCCTCAACACGTGCCTACCAAGGCTCTGTCCAAGGGTACCTTTCTTGAAGTTCTTCTTGTTGGAGGCATAGCTAACACAGAAGTATAGTCTCGCACTACCTTCCTCAACCAGATCCAGATCATCTCGATCCACCTCTTCCTCGAACGATCAGCACACCTGCTCTTCCGAACGCATCGCTGCATACCTCAAGGACCCCATCGGAGCACAGCCTCCATGCCGGATGCATCATGTCGTTGAAGACAAAGCCGATCAATCTGCCGCCCGTCGAGCACAAGCACAGTTAGATGAACTCGAGGCCATGATGGCTCGGTATGCAACATGAAGAGGAGGTATATATTAGGTTGAGAGTATACTGCATTACATCGAGATGGATGAAGCAAAGATCATCATGAACTTCAAGAAGTAATAGCAATCCATGCGAGTTGTTTTACTCTTGCTAACTCTATAACAGGCAAACCTCTTCGAAGAACACCTCTTACAATCCTGAAGGATCTCCATGGCCATCGCCTTCAAGGGCTGGGTTCCGTCGCTGCATTGACTACAACGCAAGTCGTCATGAACACTTCGAACAAAACGAAACAAAAATGTGGACGGAAGTTGCACGCCATTGGTACTCCAAGGCTTCCGATAAGGATCCACCACTGGAAGACTATATCATCACTTGGCAATCCTTACCGGGCCCAACGCGCTGCAGCAATTGTTCTACTATTCCAAATCTCCTTTCGTGGCTGAGAAATCTGCGTCTGCTCCAGAATCGATCGTCACGCTCTTCAATCCGGTACTTGATGTTGGTGACTGCCATCTTCAGATATATCTTCGGTGGAGCCTCACAGTCTGTCATTCGAAGAGAAGATCAATTGAATAGAACGTGTGGAGGACGTCGCACTCTTTCATGACACAAGTGTTGTGCCACGGAGTGAAGTCACATCGCTCACTCAGCCTCGTGTGACCCCAGTCAGCCTCGCTCTCATCTCTTATCATAACTAGTTCGAACATTGGAATACACATCGACAGGAGTGGCGCGGCTCTGAACTATTCATGCGATGCTGCGCATTGCATCCATCTCTCTTTCACTGACCTGTCGCCTTTATCGCTTGATGACAGCGGGATATAGATCAGTTGGGGATCAGGGCGATCTGAGCGCTAAATATCAGACGACAGCAAACGCTGTGCTTGAACTGGTCTCGAAGGATGGGATGAATGAATTGAATGTCACTTGACAGATGTTGTACAGTACATAAACAGGAACATAAAGCAAACCACTTCACTCTGTCCATCCATCTCCATCTCCATCTCGTTTCTCATTCACAATCCCAAACACGTATCACTTGATCCCTTCCCATTAACAAACATAACAACTATATCCACCCCACTCTCCTTCTTCCAAGAATCAACCTCTAGAGATCGCGACCGCACCAAAGCCTCCTCTCAATCGTTGCGCCTAGGTAGCTCAATGATCGGGTAGAGTACAGTACATACATACATATCAGAACATCTTCACCCAATCAAGCAAGGCCCGTGTGGCGGACGGACTTTCTCAGCTAGGAAGTAGTTTTTGTCTCGTGCTAAGTGCCTCCCCTTTCCGGCACTGATTGGTGGCGAGTCGACTGCATGCGTAAGGTTAACTAGCTAGCTGCAGAGTGCGGATACGCTACGGCAAGGCCGCACCCACTACACCCACTACACCCACCATTGTGATGGTGTGGCAGCCTGAGGCAGCTCACTAGCTGCACACTAGAGTAGCCCTAAGTAGCGGCTTGGCAGCCAGAATGAAACCATCCCTCTCCCGCTACTTTCTGATACCTTTACTTTACTGGTGACCTACGCAGGGAGGGTTCCTTGCTTCTAAGCAAAATCCCTAGTTAGCTAGTGTGATTCTCAATTGTGTTTACAATTCAAATTCATGTATACCGTTATGAAAGACCGTCCTCTGTCGTTAGGGGTTGCTAAGAAGAGAAGCACGTGATCGTGTAATTCGTCGTCAAAATAATCGTGTATCTAGAACAAGAAGGAGGGTTCAAGTCCCGTGGCCTCCGAAAAAGGATCGAGTGCCTCTGCTAATCGTTTAAATCGGCTATACCGAATTAGAATAGGAGAAGTGATGCTTCTGTGTCTAGATAGTGAAGATTGTGTTGAAGTGGTATTACTCGCGGGGCTCTCGTCTTGAGAAAGGGTCTTGTGTGTATGTAGTAAATTACCCAATTCGCTTCCGCCTTCGGGCAAGTGGCGCATTGGCGTTAGCTTTTTAATTGTTTTCTGGCATCGCTCACGGCATCGCCATAAGACCCGCCGCCCGGCATGCCTCAGGGAAGTCGATCGCCGTTGTGTAACCTGTAAGCCTAACCCGTAAGCCTAAGCCAAAGCCTTGCAACTCCAGTATTTGGCTTGGCTCGAAGGGGAAATATCGTGCGTGCTTTCCTTTGCTTTGCTTTGGCAAAGACGTGGGTGTTGCGAGGGTAAGCTCAAGCCAGGAATCCCGATACTGGCTTGTGCACTGCGACTCCTGTAACGCGAGTTGTTTTTCGTCGGCGGGCGAGGGCAGTCGTGCTCAGTTCACTTGAGTTCGGGTCGAGGTTGTGGTTTCGAGTGAGATCTTTTACTACTGCCGATCAAACTTAAAATCTCCGATCGAAATTCTGGTTTGCCCGTAAAGGCGGTATGCGTCTTTCTTTCTTTTTTTTTGAAGGGCGGGGCTGGCGGGGTATATCCTTCCAAGGGACGCATTTCCGAAATGGACTTAGTGCGGGGTCAGCTGCAGATGCACGGGCGTACTACACTCTCTGCCCTTCGGCCGGAGGGAGGGAGTTGAGTTAAGCTTAACTCCTGTGGGTCGAAGATCAAGAGACAGGGAGGCGGGACGTCATCTGTGCGGGAAATCGGTCAGTAATAGATGGGATTTTCGATGTCTGGTGATTACTAACGAACGTTGCAGGGGACCGTCACGTTGAGTCTTTCAAGGTGCCACCACGTCAGCTCTCGACGAGTGAGTAGTAGTACCCTTAACATGGTATGAATTGGCATAACCTGTTGATTGGTGTGAACAAGCTTTAGTTTTCAGTTGTTCTACGCTGGACCGGACATTTTTGAGATCCCCTAGTTCGGATACTATAAAATAGTATTTAATTAATCGGGGCAAAAAGGGAACCATACCTTACATGCCGCTGCGTACAATTCTTGTGGCTGAAGCTATCCTATATGCCAATCAATACGGTGTGCCCGACAATGGCATCTTCATACCCCTGCATAAAGCGCCATCGCTCTAACACTCGATCCGCATCGCCTCGATAGGCCGTACGGTTTGTAACTATGTAAAGCTGCGAGATCACTGAACCCAATTGAACAATTTCTTCGTAGCCTTCAAGTTTATCTTGACGTATTGTTTTATCGGCGCTGACTCTTTCTTCTACTGTCGTCTCATCTTTTGCGACTGGCTAGATCTTTCTTCACTCTCGTCTCATCTTTTGCGATTGGCTAGATCTCAGATCTGATCTTGCCAATCATGTTGATGGTTGTCATGATCTAAGCGAGCCACGCAGAATTCTTCTCGATGTCCATAAGAACGACCTCTCTTGTGTTCTTCGAACCGTTTCAGACAGTGCGGCATGTTCTGAAAAGTTTTTCATCTTTCACGAGCTCATTCCTAGTCCCCAAATGTGATATATACCACTTGGTTTATAATCAGGACAAACTCCCTTTCGAGAATGTCGGTCCGTCATTCTCACAACCCAGCCCCAGAATGCTTCATCCAGGCTTCAGCTGAAGAGTAGGTTACCAGGAAGTCCTACCTCTATCAACCAATAGTTGTTACTTCAACTGCGCTGATAATCTTTTAGTACCACCGCCCTAATAAAGGCCAACTCTAGCCATGGCGCTGCATGGCGCTGCCCTTGGACCCATTGCTCATCTACCCGCCAGCCATGAACCAAAGAAGCTCTCCATCGAACGTATCGCCGAGTACCTTGCGGATCCTATACCTCCCCAGACTCTATATCATCATCATCACTCTGCCACTCAAAAGACTTTGCAGACTCGAATCGAAGATATGAAGAAATGCCTAGATGAATTCGAGGACAAGATGAAGGAACATAAAGAGGATTCACTCTAAGCAACTACCTATTCGACCTCTAGGTAGGGACGTCTCGAGGTCATGATATACCAAGTTGACCTATGTTCTAGTCATGTCGACAGGATGGTGACCGAGTCCGATAAAATCGAGTGGTAGAAGGTAACGATTATGGCGGTGTTAAAAGGGATGTATATGTGTTCCAGGTATGAGTAAGGAACGATGCTTTTGATGTGGGACAACTGTAGGAAATATGACTGCTATGATTCTTTATTAGAGGTAGGACGTCATGTTGTCCTGAAATTGAAATAGCCAATGAAATGGACTCTTGGACGACGACTGCGCCTTGATAATCGAACAAAGGCAGAACTTCCCTGCTCAGATAAGTCCCTATGATTGAGGGTACGGGCCCAGTCGTTGCCTCCTGAGTTCATGGAACTTGTGGCTCAGCAGTGGAATCGTTAGCCCGTAGGTTGCAGGGGCGTATACGGTACAGCATGGTATACCGCCAGTGCACTCACTGCATCTCGCCACCAAACCTCGTGTTATCGCTCAGACTTCGATAAGATCCGAATGCCCTCAGTTGGATTTGAACAAAGTTCAAAAGTGATGCGAGCTGATGCTGACGTCGAGTGTTTGATGCTTGAAGGATTGAAAGGAAGTGTTGACTCGAATGAGTAAACCAAACAAAGCATGTTGGCCTAGATTCTGGCTGAGTATCACACCACCAATCAGGTACGGTGACCTTATCGAGGATATGGATTTGTTGGGAACGATTGCTCGCTCCCTGCGCTGACAGAGAGGAAATTCTGGAAGCGTGAAAAGAAAGAGGCGACTGATCGTCTTCGAGGTGAGCGAGGCTTGCAGGATTGCTGGACCCCTGCAGACTCCCCCACCATGGCTATCCTGCATCACACATCTTCCCGAGAGTCCGCATCACTTCCACCACACCTGCCAAGCCTGGGAGATTATCCTTCCGACTGAAATTCCCTCTGCCATCAAGCCTTTCCCACCCTCCCGGCTGGTGGACCGACTTTACACATGCCAGTTATGTTTGTCGCGGTCATGGCATCCCGCTAGTCGTGTGCGCTCGTTCTTGCCGAAGCCCACTCAGGAACGGTGTCACCCTCGACAGTTGTCTCAAGGCTCAAGTCGACGAATGGTCAGAGCCAGGATCGTTGTCCTTGGCGGCTACACTTATTTGCAAGCATGTAGCCTCCCTGAAGCCTGTACCTAAACTGCAGAATGCATGTCAGTTGACTCGGGCTATCAGGTCGTCGTCAGACACGTAGCAACCGTAAATATTCAGTTCCATAAGAACAGCCCGTTCCCTCACAGCGACCATAATCTGTCCGAATATATGCCTTGCCATGGATAACTGATCCATACCCATCTGCACCAACCTCCAGCCGTACAAATTTCTGCAGACCGTGCTTCCTACACACACATACACTGCTTCGAAGATGTCTTTCAATTGTCCTCGTCAATCCTCCTCGACATATGCTACTCGTGGTTCGTCTAAGAAGTAGGTTTACCTGTAATACGAGGGTACTTTGTAGACAACTTCGATGACAAAGTCCCATGCCTAAGACATGATGGCTATCGAGTCCGTCTCCTTTCTCATAGACGACGCTAACAATCTTCAGTACCGACGCCGCGGAACCGCCTTTTACTGGGCCTGCCATTGCCTCATCCAACAAGCAGAACGATGATCTTCCAAACGCAATCGAGCAGAACAATCTAGCCATCGGCCGTCTCAATGAGTACTTGGCAGACATCATGCATTACCAGGTCCTGCCTCTTCAGCCTCCTATTGAAGTGGCTGTGGAGACTCGAGCCAAAGACATGAAGCGCTACCTCGATGCCTTCGAGGCCACAATGGTTAAGAACAACGTGCACCCTCTCTAGGTGTATCCTTCTTCAGTCATACAGTACAAGCGCTCAAGCAGGTATAACATCCCGTAGCCTTGAGACGTTGAAGAAACGTTTTTAACAGTCATATTGATGGTAGACAGATGTCGCAGCGAAAAGATTGGCGTGACGGAGAATTGATGGTTACTTGTCCAAGAATGGGGTCCGGAGCGAGATTTCTTCTTATGGAGGCGATATAGAAAATAGGTTATCCGTAAATGATCCCTTCAGTCAATGAAAACTGATTTTTGAACTGCACTCTCGCTCTTCTGACGAGCTTAAAATGGTACGATGCTTTTGTCTCTGTTTGGACATTGATTGTCGCCACTATCGGATTTTGTGATGTGCTTCATTGTGAGGCAGAGGTGCTTTCTGCTCCCATCTCAAGAACAGGACATGGGGATATTGGGCAACCAATCTAGAAAGACTGGAGATATATGGATGGTGCCTGAGCTGGATTCAACGGGAAGGAACTTTGTGCGGCATAATGATACGTCGATCGAGAGGGAAGCTCGGTGAGTAACGTCTACGAGGCTGCGCCCATAAGGTGCGGTCGACCTCCGCGTCCCATCCGAAATCGAGGAGGCCAGATAAGGTAACTCTTGTCGCGATGGATAACATAATTCATAGGGTGGGCGACATTGCGGGGTATCATAGAGACTTCATACTCAAATCACTTCTGAGAAATGCACACCAATCCGTTCTTCCGAATGCTGCCGGTACGCTCATCTCAGCCTGGAACGCAGCAAGCAAGGTGGTGCTCGCTGGAAGGAATCGGCGCGTTGATGGCGCGTGTAAGAACGCGAAAGGTCATATGCATAGCTTTATCCTCCTCCTTGTTGAGGGAGCCTCGGGATATCTAGTAGGCAGCTAGACTTGTTATCGAACCTATGCAAGAGCGTGGTGTGCAGATTTTCTTTTTCTTTTTGGTGGTTGTCGTTGTCGATGATTCATCCAAGCGTCGTTGGGAAGATTGGTGCACTTTTAGGGTCAGGTAAAGCTCGGCTATAGTTCTATCCAGTTCCCCCGCCCGAAGAGTTTGAATTGTAAACTTAATACAGTGAGTAGCACCACAGGACTCCGGATGTGGGGCTCAGACGCCGGAAATACATTACCCTCAAGGGTCGGGCTCCCTCGTACCGATCGCTATGCCTGCAGAGTTCCTTACTGGATTGGAGGGGGTACACGAACAGCCCGGGTCCACGCGTGCGGCTACGGGGAGCGAGCCGGTTTGGGTCTTCCTCGTCATTTAGGGACCCGCACTTCGGCAACTCGGGGCAAGCCCTCACCACGAGTCGCAGAGTGTGATGAGACGAGGCCTGGATCCTGGACTCTCGAAGGCTGCAGGCTGTGGGGCCCTATCATGCTCGCGAACAGCTTCATCTCGACGACAACTGACCTTGGTCGTAATCCCGCGAATGAAAGTCGCTGCAGTCAGGATCTTGGTTTTGATCTAGCGAAATTTTCAACCTCAGGAGATACCTCCTAGGTGCCTTGGTCCCCAAGATGCCGGCAACTCCTCACCTAAAGCCATAACGGCAAGACCATTACAACGAACGTTCCACGACAGAAGCTGAGAAACCACCCCCACCATCCTCGACGGGCTTGCCACCTGGCAGCGGCAAAAGAACGTCGCAGGTGTAAATTCCGTCGGCCGCTGGTGGGCTTGGCATGCAGGTAATGGCAGGATCCATGGCTCTTTGTGCGAGCCGAGTACGCCCGCGAAATTCGTGAGACCTGCCCAAATGGGACACGCTTGAAAGTTTGGGTGTTCTATCAGGCGTAATCTACGGTGGGGTGGTTACACCCCAGGCTGCTGGTCCTCTCGACAGAGCCGAGCTATGTTTCGAATATGTTAGGATCCACCGCGCGGTCTTCCACGACTTTAAAATCCCAGGCGCAAGAATATGCTCGATGCAGAGTTAACGGCGGGTGCCTCATGGGTTAGATGGCAGTTGCTCTAGCTCTGCTCCGCATTGACTTTGATCGTGATGGATCGTGATATGGAGAGGGAAATTCTTCAGGTAAGACTCAATGTCCCGAGTATGAGCAGGCATGCTTGTGCTTGAGGAGGTATGCGCGTAATGTGGTTGACCATCAGTGGGGTTGCTTAGCCAAGCACCAATGCGCTGAACTGAGGGGTATTTGGAATATCGAAAGTAGAAGAAGAGGTTGGAGTATGTGCCCGAGAGGGATTTCGAGCTGCATCGATAGCAGCTAGCAAGGAGGTGAAGTTGGCAGTTGTGGAGGTTTTCGAAGATGATGAGGAAGATGTCGTAGATGGAAGAGGCGGGAAGCTGTAGACATTTGACATCAGTACAAGTTTCATTCGAAAGGTGTAGAGGTCCTCACCGCAGGAAGAAGAGACGTCTTAGGTCTCTGATTCCTGACTGTAAAGGGTTTCTATTATTGGTGCGTCTAAGGAGGGAAGAGCTCGCGAGAGCGAGAGCTATTTACATGAAGTGGGGTGCTAAAACACGTGACTACCGCTATAAGGACCTTGAGGCTCAAGCGGGTGTTGCGGGGGCCGATCCGCGAATCTTTTATACTCTCCAAAGGATTGTCTTGTTTTTGGCCTCGTTGGCCATGCATTGGTGCATCTAGATGCTTGATACTTGCATCGGCGCATGCGCCTACACCTCAAAAGCGGTACACGCATCGCAATTCTCTACATCGAGAGCTTGTAGCCATGGAGTACCGGGGGGGGGGGGGCACAAAACCGACAGCTCGGAACGGTGAGGGTTAGGGGCCTGCAGACGGCCTACAGCTAGCCATTAACGCGCACAGATTTTCCTGGGACGGTTTTGATGCCCTAGTCAGAGGACGGAGTCAGCTCCACGGCCACTCACTCTGCCTTCTCTATCAGACGAGTCGTAGCTGTCTTGGACTATGCTGGGTCTGCCTCAGCGGCTGTATCTAAAACAAACGACCTCGAGAAGACAAAGCGACAATATGATCCTAGCGCGTCCTTTGGAAAGGCATGTCGACTGCTGCTGGTATTGAAGCACTCAAATGCGAACGGTGAACCGCACATCATCTTGTCCAGCTTTGCCGGAAGGTATCTGCTCAGTCTCATCCCGTGCCCTTGGCCGAGATTTCTTAGCGAGAAAAAGAAAGACTTGTACGCAAGCGATAGAGATGTTGGTCCATATTCGGCGAACCACTTCATCGCCAAAGGGATGCCGAACCTGGAAGAGCGTTGGCGAGTGCAAGATTGTCTTTTGAGGTGTTCACAAGCGTGTGATACATTGCAAAGCCCCTCCCTCTCCACGCAGCCGGACAGCCTGGCCAGACAGCCTTGCCAGAACAGAAAACTTGCCTCGAATGCGTAACCAGCCCCTTGGCGTCTGTGGTGGAAATATATGCATTTTGATCGTGTCCTAGAACAAAGGGTTGCCTCGAATGCACAAACCCCGCTCTCCTAGGACAAATTGTTTGCGTTGGAGCATATAACACAGTTAGTTCGCATTTTGGCGAACCTTGCTCAGCTTACTAGGTGGAGAAAATCATTTTGTTGTCTTGTGCCAGCGTCAGTTCTAGAATAAGGCGTTTCGCCCCCTTCATATCCGTGGCGTTAACATGCATCATTTCAGAGAAGAAAAGGTTTGCCTCGAATGCACAAGCTCCGCTCTTTCCTAGTACAAAAGGTTGCCTTGTAGCTCAGAACACAGTTAGTGGTTCACTCACATATTTGCGCACCCCGTCCACGGGGGAACCTCGGGTGAGGTGGTAAACCCACTCGCTCGTTGGATCAGGGAAATGACGCTGATCTTTACTAAAGATAAGAATGCACGTGAATTATCCTCCGGTGAGCAAGGTGGCCGGGGGG
>QYAJ01000342.1:0-20274 GCA_003988865.1 Phialocephala sp. D728 | reverse complement strand
GCTACGTACGAGCCTCGTTGCCTGTCCAACCGTCCGCTAGCACCCGCAACGGCCCGTAAACACCCCATTGCGGCCTGCTTGGACCTTCCTTCTTCTTCTTCTCTTCTCTTTATAGAGTTCTTTTTGTATTTATATAGTAGTTCGCAATTAAGCATATTCGATTTAGCTTATTATATAAGAACTTTATCTCTCCCTTTTCGCTTTCTTCTAAGAGTAGTACTTAAATATAACTATTCGCGAAACGCTTTACAATACGAAGTTAGAACCGTAAGGGCGATAGTCGAGCAAGTATAGCTCGCGACGATATATTACGGACGAGTTTCGATTTGTAATATAGAAAGTCGGATAAGCATAATCCGTAACGAAGTTTGGAATATAATAGCGGAACCTATAGGCTAGGCGGCCCTAAAGTGGTTACAAACTTTATTTAATTAGTAGCAAAAGATAATAGGGCGAATAGCTACTTAATTCAGCTCGTCGATAGCATTAATAGCGAAATGCATTAGCTAGCTAAAAAACATCTCGCGATCGATTACGTTTCTAATCTTATTCGCAATATTAGCTCCTAAAATAAACACCCCGGCCGTAAATAATAGTTACCGTTTAAAACCTCGGCTCTCGAACCCGAAACGATTCGACGGAGTAGATATAACCCTTTTTTTATAATTCGCGAGTATATTAAAGGCGAAGTTGGGGATTAATGAAGCGGTGATCGGTAACGAAAGGGAAATAATATAATATATATTTAATCGATTAAAAGGAGTAGTAATGGCCCGTATCTACCCGTAGATAAAGGTCTACGATTACTCTAACTTGTTTACGGTCCGGCATTTCTTTTAGCAAATGGAAATTGCTTTTAGCGATTTGCGATAACGAGAAAAGGCGCTAAAGAAGTTTAACGAAATTAGATAAGGATTTCGTCCGTTCGAGGAGTTTTTTACGGATTTTAACGGCTTTTTACTAAAGGCAAAAGTTTAGTCGTGGGACGATTAGGCTAAAAAAGCCTATTTGAAGTTAGTACTTACTTTATAACTATTTAATAGTATAATCGGAATGGAGGAGAAGGCGTTCTATATGAACTATTACGGCTAGTTACGGAAAGTTAGCGACAACTTAAAAATAATATAAAGTATCCGTAATCGACGAGCGAAAAACGCTATCCCGTAAGCTCGTTTATAATCGCTTGTAAATTTATCGGCAAACTTTATGAAATGGCAGACCGCTTTAGTGGCCATTACGAGAGCCGGTCCGCAAAAGAGGGCAGCTTAGGTTTCGAAAGAGGAGCGCTAGCGTAAATAAAACGAATGTTTTTACTTTTATTATAAGTCGAACGATTATATTTAAGATCGTTACGATTTAGTATTTCCAAAAAGACCCGCTAACGGCCGTGCTACGGACCGCAAAAAACGAAAGTTAGCTTAGGTCGCGCCTATAAAATTTATTCGAGATATAATTAAATTTATTACGAATAAAAAAGTTTTGGAAAACGAGTAATTTCTATTCGAAGTCGTAAATAGAAGTTTACAAAAGTATTAAAAATTTAGAACGAGTTTTAAAAGAATTTAATAAATAAGTCCTTTATTTTTATATTTATTTTAATTAATAAAAAATACTTTACTATAACTTTTTTAAATATTAAATATTTATTTTATAGATTAATTAACTTTCGTTTCGCTTGTAAATATAATCTTTTATATATAGAAATTCCTTTTCGTTTCTTTATAAACTTTGACGGCCCCTTTACGAATAAAATTACGAAAGTAGTTTTAATACGAATTAATATTAATAAATATATAAAAGAAAGAGTATTTTTTTATATAGTCCCATAGCTAAATAATTACAATATGCTATTAGAGCTTCTTTGGTTTCGGAAATAGAATATATATTTATACTTTAAACTCGATAAAATTAAGATTTTTTTTACGAATACTATTGTTAAAAATCGGTTTGTAACTCGAAATCGAAAGTTGGATTGCCGATTCGTATTAGTAGTAGCTTTTGCTGCTTTAGCCTATAAAAGCAAGAAATAACGAGTAGTAGAAGTGTTTTTAGTTATATTATTAAATATCGAAAAGTTTTTTTCCCAAAAAACTTTTATAAACCTAAAAGTTAAATTTACGAATTAAAACTTGGATTTTGCGGATTTATTTAATTTAAAAAAGGTCGAAAAGCTGCCGCTATTACGAAGCCTTAGAAAGGATTATTATATCGAGTTGGAAAAGGTAAATAGTAAGGATTTAAAGGTTCCTTAGAGCCTTTTATATAGTATATTTTAAGACGAGCTTTTAGTATTACGGAAGACTTTTACGGACTTATTAAACAAAAGTTTTATTCGAGTTAGTAACTCGCCTGTTGTAGCGCTAGTACTATTCGTAAAAAAGGTAGGAGGTAGCTTATAGTTTTGTATTAATTATCGTGGCTTTAATAAATTAATTCGCAAGGATCGTTACCCATTGCCCTTAATTTACAAAACGTTACGAAATATCTTACAAGCACGCTAATTTACAAAACTTAATATTAAGGCTATATTCTATAAAATACGGATTACGAAAGGAAACGAGTAGTTTACGGCTTTTCGGACCCGTTACGGACTTTACGAATAGCTAGTTATTTTATTCGAATTTGCAAATATTTTTAGCATTTTTTAAAAATATATTAACTAGGTATTACAAGATTATTTGGACGAGTTTTGCTTCGCTTATATTGACGACATTTTTATTTATATTTCTAAAAGTTAGCTTAACTATTGGGAGAAGGTTTGTAAAGTACTTTAACGGCTTCGCAAAGCAAGCTTATAATTAGATATCGATAAGTGCGAGTTCGAAATTACGTCCACGAAATACCTTAGATTTATTATTGAAGTAGGCTATAGCTTATGGATAAATCCGGCTAAAGTTTCTATAATTATAAGTTAGTTAATATCGATGTTCGCAAAAAGTATATAAAACTTTTTAAATTTTGCAAACTTTTATTAGCGTTTTATTAAAGATTTCTTAAAAATTACAATGCCGTTTACGAATTTAATAAAATACGACGTCCCGTTTTTTTAGATTAAAGAAGTCGATTTAGTATTTTTATAGCTTAAAGAGTTATTTATTTCGGTTTTAATATTAGCTTAGTTCGATTTGGAAAAGGAAACGTTAATAGAAACGGACGCTTTCGGATGGAGTATGAGTGGGACTCTTTTTTAGTTTAATATTAACGGTTTTTTATGGTCGTGTGCGTATTTTTTACGAAAGAACTTATCTATAGAATGCAATTACGAGATCTACAATAAGGAAATGTTAGCTATTATTAATTGTTTATAAAAATGGGACGCCGAGTTGCGAAGTATAAAGAAGTTTCGAGTTTTTACGGATTACAAGAACTTTAAATACTTTATAACGGCTTATAAATTTATAAAGCGGCAAATATAATAGTTTTTAGTTTTTTCTCATTATAATTTTACAATTATTTACTAGCCGAGGAAGGATAATTTACGGGCAGACGCTCTCTTTAAAAGGGAGTAGGATATGCCTACGAATAATATAGACGATTAATTGTAGTTTCGGATAGTATAACTAATTAAGCTTAATATAATACGAGGCCGCTATAATTATATTATAATTTCCCCGATCATTACTTGCAACTAAGAAGCTAGGGAAGTTGTAGTAAAGTTAAACCCGCTTCCCTTTTTACACTCTCTTCCGAACGATTTACAAGTTTTATGGAAGATGGGCTTGGAAACGGATTGTAACTATTAATAAATAGCGCAAGCTATTTGCAATGAGGAAAAAACGTTTCCATTCGTGCTAAGCGTTCGTGTTTCGATTTTAAAATGCTTTTTATTAAATTCCGGCTCACTTCTTTTCCATAGGCGATATTAAATTCTAGATTCGAATAAGTTACGAACGAGAATTGTACAAATTATATACGATTCGGTAGTTATTAGCTACCTAAGACGTAAAGGCACAATAGCAATACTAATGCACTAGTTTTTCTAGCCCGAAATATTATAAATAGTCCGAAAGTTCGTTCGTAATTGCGACTTTTGCAAACGAAATAAGTTTTGGAGGGATCGTAGGCAAAGGTTTTTAAAGCCGTTGCCAATCTTGGATCGGTTATAGAGAAAGATCTTTATCGACTTTATTACGCAATTGCCAAAAAGCAAAGATTTTATTAATATTTTAGTAATTACGAATCGTTTAAGAAAAAAAGCGATTTTCGAGCTTTGCTAAAATATAATCGCGGAAGTCGTAATATAGATTTTTATTCGTATTTTCTATAGTAACTACGGACTACCGTTCGCAATAGTCTTTAATAGAGGCCTTTAGTTTATAGGAGTTTTATGGGCTCGAGTTTATTAGTTTTTATATATTAATTAGCGTTTATCTACAGCTTTTCATTCGAAGACGAATGGTTTTACGAAGTATATGAACCAAGTACTAAAACCGTTTCTTCGGGCATTCGTTAATTATATTTAGAACGATTAGTTTTCGCTTTTATTAATTGCACAGCTTGTAATCAATAATTAAAACTCTTTATTAATAGAGGTTAGCCCGTTTTTTCTATTTTACGATTACTATATAAATTCGTTAAAAGTTGCAAACGATTTACGGATCGAAACGGGGTATAGTTCTATTTAACGGGCAAACGTTATTGTTCGTAAACTACGAGAAGTAATGGATTAGGCATAATTTGCTATAGCTACTGCCTAATAACGTTAAAAAGACTTAGCGAATCGTTCTCGGTAATAAGGCTTTAATTACAAAATAGGGAATAAAGTTTAGTTAAGTTTGGAAAATATTAATACGGATCGCCCGTCGAAGAAGCTAAACGCTAAGCATGTAAAGTTTACAATTACGGAAGTTATTGGATTTTATAGCTACTACCTAAATACACTCCCTAAAGTTAAAAACGTTTTCCATTCCAATTTACTACGGCTTGCGGCTATCGACCCCTTGCCGTACCAAGTTACGGACGACTTATAGCCCTCGCCATAAATTATTGCGGACGAGGATGAGTACGGTATAGAGACTATATTGCGAGAACGCCGGAAACGCTAGGGCCGTGGATAGAAGCTAGAGTACTTGGTAAAATGGGATAGTTACGCTCGGCTAACTTGGGAACCAGCGCTTGCATTGGAGGATACGGAGGCCTTGGACGCTTACGAGGCCCGTAAGGATCCGTCACGGGCCGTAAAACCCCCTAGTAATCCGTCCCGGGCCCTTGAAGAGGGGTAATGTGACGGGTTAAACCCTTGGATGGCACTCGGCTACGTACGAGCCTCGTTGCTTGTCCAACCGTCCGCTAGCACCCGCAACGGCCCGTAAACACCCCATTGCGGCCTACTTGGACCTTCCTTCTTCTTCTTCTCTTCTCTTTATAGAGTTCTTCTTATATTTATACAGTAGTTCGCAATTGAGCATATTCGATCTAGCCTATTACAACTTATCCTTTTGCCGTGTAGTATTTTATAATTGCTTTAATTTCGTTAGAGCTTCGATTATAATTTCCTCGAGAGTGGCTTATGCAAGCGAAGCTTGAATTAAGTTTAAGCGTAAATTACGTAAAGTATATAATTTAAGTAATTAAATCGTACGATACTCGATCCTTTTATTTATTATTTTTTTAGGCATATTTTATTCTCGTTTTAAAAAGGCATTAGTGCGTTCGTTCGTTTTACTAAAAATATATTAGATTATGAAATTATATCGAAAAAGTATAAAAAACTATTATATTTGCCGTTTCGTAAGTTTTTAAATCGTTATAAAATATTCGAGATTTTTATAATTTATACGAATTTCGAATTTTTTAATGCTTTGTAAATTTGCGTTCCACTTTTTTAAATATTATATAATTATAAATATTTTTTTATTGTAAATCTTGTAATTATACTCGACCGAGGAATTTTTTTTAAAAAAAAAAGTATAAAAGTAAAATATTTAATTCTTTTATAATTATATAAAAATTCCACTAATATATTATTTAAAGAAGTTCGTTTTTATAATCGTTTCGCGGTTTGGATCGAATTATATAAAAATCGAAGCTTTTATAAATATTTTTTTTAATTATATAAAAGCATTATTATATTCTTTTATCTAAGCGAACGCTTTGTTTTTATGCGTTAGTTAAATTAAAGACATTACTAAATTCGAATAGCTTTTAATAAATATTCGATAAAAATTTGCAAATTCCAAAAAGTTTTATATATTTATTATTATAGTAAAAAATTTCCATTTTAAGATCGCAAATACTTTTAACGAATCCATACTAATGCTTTTACTAACTTCGATAATAAATCCGAGATATTTAATTATTTTAACCTCGAATTTATATTTATCGATATTAAATTATAAATCGACTTTTTATATTTTTGCTATAATTTTTCGTACGTGCTCTCGATATTCGTTTAAAAAGCTATTAATATAAATTAAAATATCGTTTACATACGTAAAGCAAAAATCGTTTAAATAATCGCGTAATACCTAATTAATATATCGTTGGAAAATGCTTGGTGCATTAGCTAAACTAAAGAGAATCATTATTTATTTAAAAAGTTTATATCTCGTACGAAAAGCTATTATCCACTCGTTTCCTTCAGCGATCTAAATCTTATGGAATATAGTAATTATATCTAATTTCGAAAACTATTTAGCTTATCTAATGTTTTAAAGCGTTTCGTAAATTAGTAGCAATAAGTACCAGTCTTTACAAATAATTTTATTTAGCCTATAATAATCGATGCAAAATCGAAGTCCTCCCTCTAGCTTTCGTACGAATAGTACCGAAGCGGCCGCAAAAGAGTTACTTATTTATATAAACTCTTTATCCAAATACTTAATCAAAGTCTTCTTTAAAACTAAAAGCTTATTTCGTAATATATTATATAAAGGACCCTAAGATACTTTAAAATCTTTTCCGTTTTGCTTTTTAAGTTTGATTCTATAATTTATTCCTTTACCGTATAATAAAAGGAGCTTATCGGCTTATTTATAGCTAAAAACGTCTAAAAAATTAAAATATTGCTTCGATAACTTCGTATAAAGGTCAATTTTAGCTTTCGTTCGCAATACTTTCGTAATATCTGTGAAACTAGCTGCAAACATTTCCGTTTTACCGTATCGTTTCCTCGAAAATAATCTATTAAATGCCACGGCTAAAATAGCAACGTAATCTAGATCGTACGAAACTTTAGTAGCGTGGTTTCGTGCAATAATTCCAATAGATAAAATCTTAATTTCCGATCGAGGAGCATTAAACTATATATTTTATTTAATTATCTATAATATATCGAGGATTAAATCGTACGAGACTAGCTTAAAAACGATATAGAAGTAAGCCTTATTTTCGAAATGCCTATCGATATCTATTAATATAATTATAACTTCTATAATATAGTTTTTAAACTTGGATTCGAATTCGATAAAACGTCGTCGATTTTTTATTTAAATGTATTCGAATTAATGTTTAGTGGCAAAGCGAGAATTAATAAGTCCGTACGATAAGTACTTCGTATTTATTAATATATTTGCAAAGTAATTTCTATTAATTAAAGTAGAAATAAAAAAAGGAGGACTATTTATAAACTTTTGGAATTTAAGCTATTCTTTAACTATAATTATCTTCTTCGTACATTTTTAGCGACGTTTTTTACTAAAAGCTACTTTTTTCCCAAGCCTTTATTTAAATTTATAATTATTTTTTTATTATCATTATCCGTTTCGTCCTTTAATCGAACTAACGATCTTCTTTTCTTCGTTCTCTTCGCAACTAATGCTATTTAGACTAGCTTCGTACGAGACTTTATCTTAATTATAAACTTCGTATTGCAACCTTGAACTTTATAATTCAAATTATTATACTTTAAATAAAAGCTTTTTCGTCTCCTTCGATCGATTTCATTATCGGAGGCCTATCGGGGTTCTTTTAGCCCTATATAAGCGGCAAATACGTCTATTATCGGTTTTTAGTTTATTATATCGAGAGCCGGGCTTTTAGCTCGAGTTAGAATATTTATACAATTATTTCACTTTTGCCCGAAGTTATTTTTCTTTTCTTTAACTTTATTTAATTAATCGGACGTTATATATAATTAAACGTAATACTCTTTATACGTAGGTTCTTTTTAAATCTTTATTATCGCTGTAAGTAAGGCCGTTGAAATAATTACTTTTAAGTAGCCTTTTTTAACGTTATCCGGCTAGTTTTACCCCTCGGCTTTCAAAAGTAATTAATCGAATTAATTAAGGAAGTTAAAGAAGGGAGTAAACCTTTGCTTAATTTTATTAACTTTTCCCAAGGCTTTTTCCTTCGTACGAGGGTTTCGAAAAGTAATGTTTATTTAGCGGAAAAGAGCTTCGATTATAAAGTTATTCGTACACTACGTATATTTTATTTAAGGGAAAACTTTACTCGCTCCTTTGCCTTTTAATCGTCCGAACTCGTATTATATTTACTCTCGTACGCTTTCGATTACTAATCTATCGATCTCAATCTTCGCTTATAATAAGCCGGCAAACTAAAAATATAAAGCTTTATCTACTTCATTATATTTCGTTACGTCCGGCAAAGCGGGCTTTAATCTTTACATAGGCTCTTCCATACGAAAGGCTGGCATAATGGGAACGTCGATATTTAAAGCCACCATATTTGGAATTAATCGCCCACAAATTTAATCGTCCGACATTTAATCCAGCCGATTAATAATTAGGGCCAATTACTTCGTTTAATAATTAAGTAGATCCATTAATTACGTAGGAGCTTAACTATTTTAATTATTCTAACCCTTTTACTAACTACTTTAAAAAGAGTCCACGTCCATTATATATTATTAATTCGTATATGCATCGTTCGTTCGAGTAATCGTTTGTATATACTACAGCTAAGCTTCGTACGAGAAGCTTAAAGCGTTTATAGGTTTTCTTCATAAATGCAGCGGCCAATATTTAGGCCTCTTCCGACTTATCGTGAGTGCGGCGACCAATGCTAAAGTCTCTTTCGATTTATCGTAAATGCAGCAGCCAATTTTTAAACCTTAAGGCTTTTTCCGATTTATCTTCGTTTTCGTACGATAGCTAAGCTTCGAAGGAGAGGCTTAGAGCGTTTATTAATTTCGTATTCGTGCAATAACTAAACTTCGAAAAAAAAGTTTAAAGCGTTTATCGTCTTCGTTATAATATAATAGCTAAACTTCGAGCGAAAGGTTTAAAGCGTTTATTATATATATATAATAATTAAACTTCGAACGAAAAGTTTAAAGCGTTTATTAATACGTTTTTATATATAAAAATAATCGTTTAACGCGAACGTAATTAAAACTATTCTTTTTAAAATTTAATAAAAAAGTAAAGAAAAAGTTAATTTTAATATTACGAATTAAATATAATAAATTAAAATAAGAATTTAGTTATATTATAAAAAGAATTAATTAAAGAAAAAAGTTTTGCTATTTTCGTACAAATCTTTATATAAAGATTTAAGTAGTGCATGCGATGGCCCGCGCGCCTTGAAGCCACGTAAACCTCACGTAGTCACGTGCCGGCTATTTGCGTAGTAGCATAGCCATATACGGGTTTAACTCATTACAAATTGTAATTATAAAATTAATTTTTATTTGGTTTTTTAATTCGTTTCGCTTTATTCTTAAAGCTTTAAAACGAGCTTTTTTTGTGAGGGAATAAATATAATGGAGCGAAAATTCATTTTGCTTTTATATAGTATTTTATAGTTTTTGCAAAAACTATTCCTTTTTAGGAATTTAACTTAGATCGAGATTTAAATTTAATTAAATAAAAGTAATTTATAAATAAAAAGGAACTTCCTCTCTTTTTAAAGTAATATAATAGGCAGCTTTTAGCAATATAAATATAAACGATTAATTCCTAATTATTATACCTCCTTGCTATTAAAAAAGTCCTTAACTAATTCTAACGATTATTAATTATTACTTTATTACGATTTTACGGCCTTCTTCGATTATATTTATATACTAAGAATTACAATACTATATTCGTTTTCTGCTATAAAAAACAAATAACCTATAATTGGGTTCTTTATATTTTGGAAACCTCGCTTTTCGATAGTATTTAAATCACGTAAATTAATTTCTAATTACGATTTTAAACGTATTTAAATTCCAAAAAAGTGAGAAATAAATTGCAAAAAGCTAAAGAAATTTAAATTCTTATAATTATCGCGAAAATTATATAAAATTATTATAATTTTTCGTATTTTTGCTTTTATTTATATTTTTAATAAAAATGTATTATAAATAAATTTAAATTCTAACGTATAAAATTTTCTATAATAAAAAACGTTTAATATTAGCAAATGCTAGAAATATATTAAATTTCAAAAGTATAATTTTTAATAAATATACGGCTTTACTTTAATTTATTTTTCTTGCAAAAAATAAAAATTTAAAAATATTTGAAAAAAAGTTTTAAATATATAATAGTAAATAATTATAAATATAAAAATTATAGTAATTCTATAATATAATAAATTAATTCGTTAGCTAAAAATAATAATTTAAAAAATATATAAAAAAGTAAAATTAAAATATATAAAAATAATAAAATATAAATAAAAAAAAATATAAAAAATTAATAAAAAAGTAAATTAATTTCGTTCTTTTATAAATTAGAGCTATTTTTAGCGAATAAGAAATAAATAAAGAGAAAAATATAAAAAAGAATATAAATTATTATATAGAAAAAAAAGTATTATTTATCGAGAAAAACTTTTTTATATTCGATAAAAAAATAAAAAAATTATTTTTTTAATTTATTAATTTAATTATTTATAAATTTAATATATTTACTTTTTTCGAATTTAAATAATTTAAGTATTTATATAACGATTTCGATTTCTTTTTTAATTTTTTAAATAGTTTTTTATTTTTTTTATTTTTTAATAATAGTTTTTTCAAATTTCGAATTTTTATTATTAAAATAATTATATTTCGTATTTTTTACGATTTCTTTTTTTAAGCTAGTATAATACTAATATTAATTTTTTTTCACAAATTTCTTTAAACGATTACCGATATATATTTTTTTAATTAAAGTTTTATTTACTTTTTTAAAGGAATAACTACTTTTTAATTAATTAGCTTTAAAAACTCGATATAATTCCAATTATTTATATAATAATTTAATGTTTTTCGATTTGTTTTAATTAATAAATTTAACGTTATAAATTAAAACGAAATCCTTTACTTTAATAAATTCTTTACGAATTATATAATAAGTATTAAAGTATTTTTATATTTTTTTTCGATTTTTTTTCTTTCGAAATTTAGATTTTTTTATATTTTTATTTTTTATTTTAAATTATCGATAATATAATTTAAAAAAATTAGCTCGTATATATATTTTATTCTATTTAAAAGTTCTTTAAATTAGAAATCGAGTCTCTACTAGTAATATTACTTTTTTTCTATAAATTATATAAAAAAGTATAAAGTCGATAAATCGATAAATAATCGTTTTATTTATAAAAAGTATTATCGATAAATATTATAGCTATTTTATTTTCCCTTTTTTTATTATAGTAATTAACGCAATAATAATGAATTAATATCCCTATTTAATTATTTTATTTACTTTTAAATTATAAGCCGAAATAATATATTTATAAACGTTAAATTTGCAAAATTTTGCAATTACTACTTTTTTGAATTTAGCTCTTCCATCGATTTTAACTTTTTCGAATATATTATATTTATAAATAATATCGTCGAAAATAAATTTAAAAACTTTTATTAACGTTAAATTTTTTATTAATTTTACTTTTATTTATTTAAAGAAATTATTTCGTGTAATTATTAAATAATTATAATTATTATATACGAAAAGAAATATTATATCGATATTAATATAATAGAATAATAAAATAGTTTTTTCTTATTTATATTTATTTTTATATTAGTAATTTTTGCAATTAGTTATAAATTTGCGAATATTTTTATAGTAATTACTTTAATAATATCGATTAACTATTAAGCGATAAATGCTTTCTCGTCTAAAATAATTTAACTTATTGTGTAACTCGTGCAATATCGTAGCTTTTTATTTATCGTCGTTTAGAATTAATCGAGGAAGGTAGAATTTAGTAGTATTCCGCTAAAATAAGCGATCTCGAACGCTATATATAGCTGCTTTTCGCATAATCTTCCGGAATTCGGTTTTTAATAGCTACTCGAATCTTTTTAAAATCGTTAGATATTATGCAATATTTTGGGAATACTTAAAGTATATATTCTTTAATAATTTAAGTTCGAAAAAAGTAAAAAAGCCTTTTTATTTAAAGGAAATATCTCGCTTATTTAAAGTTTCAAGTAAAGTTAATACTTGAGAATTCAAGCTAATTTTCGAGTTACTCGAAAATTAGCTTAATTTATAAAGCATTAACTTTTTCCTACTTGAAAAAGTAATTATATACTTTACTTTAATAATACTAAAATTAATATCTCCATCTTTAATAATCGGTATTATTCCGATATAGTTTAGTTTTAATATAATAAATTCATTAATATTAAAATTATTAGTTTTATTACTATTTTATTACAATTTTTATAATAGTCCATTCGTAGTAATATATTTTAATTCTTTTATATAGCGGACTTCGAAATCGAATAATTTAATCCATATAAGCTAGCGAGTAATTAAAGCTCCAAAAAGATTAGTAGTAGCTCGATTAAATTACGTAATAAATATTTTAGCATTTGTTTCAAAAATGAAATGGACTTCGTATAGCTAAAATCGCAACTTTTAAAAATATTTAAGAATCTTACGGCATTTTCTTTTAGTAACGTCGTAATTGCATTTAGTCTAATTTTAAAGTCTAAATTCGTATTAAGCAACTTTTTTACGTTTTTTATTATTTATTTATTCGAGAACTCCTCTCTATTTAAAAAGGCTTGCATTTACTTCAAGAATAATTATACTTTAGCTTTCGGCGGGATTATAGTATAACTTATATAGCAGCGAAAAAAACATTAATTTTTCTTGTAAGATTTTTATTACATCGATTTATTTTTATTCCTAAACGAATAATATATTCTTTTTTATTAATTAATATAAAAGTTTTACGAGAATTACGTAGTTTTTAATTTAGATTCTATAATATACGCAAATTCCGATAAAAGCTTTAACTTTAGTTGCATTTTTACACTTTTTTTAAAGCAAAATTTTTACGATTTTAGCAAACTTCGAAGATCGTTCTTTAAAGCTGCAAATGTATCCGATAATAATTATTTTATTCTAGCAAAACTAGGATTTTATATTAATACAAACTTCGGCCCTTTTTATTTAATTTATAATTTTATTTAAATTCTAAATATATTCGAAAACGTATTATCGAATCCCAAATAAAGCAAGCTCGTTATTATAATCCATATATAGCTTTTTAACTCTAATATCGTTAATAAAAAGCATTACTATTTTAAAAAAGTAATTCTTTAAAATCGTTATTACTATTTATACGAATTGAACTACTAAATTTATCGTATTTATAAAAGATATAATTATTTAAAGTAATTTAATAAAAGTTATAAAAACTATTATATTTCTATTTCGAATATTTAAAATAAATTAATTATATTTAGAAAAAAAATTAATAAAAGAAATATAAAAATATTTCGCGAACTTTTTAAAAAATTTATTAATAAAAAAAAGTATATTTGCATTTTTTAATATAATAAAGTTTATTTTTATTACGGCGTTAATTAATTTATATATATTAGAAATCTTTTTAGCTATTAGAAACTAAAAGTTTCGATAAAGTTTATTATTCTTTTTAAAAACTTTTCGATTTAATTATTTTCGAAGCATTTTCGCTATTATTGGAAATAAAGCTTTTAAATAAAGAAAGTTTTTTTTTACTATATTATATATTAAACCGTTTTAATAAAAATTAAAAAGCTAACGTTTTTACTAATTTTTTCTATTTCTTTTTAATCGAATATAATAGCTTTCTCGTAATTAAAAAGTATTTTATTAAATATTACTTTTTTCTTTTTTTATAATTATATTTCGATTTTTAATATAATTAATCGTTTAAATATAAATCGAGATTTTTATAATATTGCCGTTATTTGAAGTAATAAATACGCCGAATATTTGCTTATAAATATTTATAAATATTCTCGTACTTTAAATCGTTTATATTAATTTAATCGTTCGCTAAATCTTTTTTCGTTTCCATTTATTAGATTTATAGGCTAAATTTTTTAAGCTTTCTTTTTATATATAATATTAACGTTAATTTCGTATAACTTTACTTTAAATTAATTTAATAATTTTATTAATTTTTCTATTCGAATTTTTTATTTATTTCTACGAAATATTATTTTTCGATTTCGTTTTTTATTTATAAAATAAAATAAAGTTTTTTTTCTATTAATTTTTCTAATATTTTAATTTTCTTTTTTTACGTTTATATTAAAAAATAAATATAATAATAATAAAAAATATTTTTTCGCTTTCGTATTTAACGTATTTTACACTAAAATTCTCCTCGCTTTTTTTTTTACTAAATATAGAAAATAGTTTATAAAAAATAAATAAAAACGTTTTCCTTCGAGTATCGCTTTCGGCCTTTTTTATATTTGCAACATTAATCGAATTAAAATAGAAATTTATAAAAAAGTTTTCGAAAAAAGAAAAAGATTTATTTCGTTTTTTAGTATTACTTCCTTTTCTTATAGTATTAATCGTTAGTTTTCTAACTCGAACTTTTTATTTTCCATTTTTTTAATATATAAATTTATTTTAATTTAACGTATATTTCTATAATGCAAATTATTTTTTAAAGGAGAAACGATTATAATAGTGCACTTATTTATAGGATTTACAAAATTATAAAAGATTTTATTTTATAATTTATTATTTTTATATTCGATTTGCATTTTTATAATTTTAATAAATAATATTTTTAAAAGAATCTTCTTCGTATTATCGATAAAAAAAAAGAAAATTATATATTTAATTTTGTTTTCGAGTTTAAAAATTAAATACGTAGCTCCACGAAATCCGAATCGATCGCTAATTATAGTAAATAATTAAAAATCCTAAACGTTCGCAATTATATTTCCGAGTTTTCGAGCTATATAAATAAGTAAAATATAATACTTAATGTTTATATTAAATATTTCTTCGATAATAGCTTTTTTTCAAAGTTCGACGAAATGAAAATATATTTTCGAGATTATTATAATATATTTTTTTCGAACTAAAAATTAAAAATCGATACTAATAAAATTGCTTTTAATTATTATTAATCTCGTATTTAAAATATTAGTAAATAGGATCGATTTTGCAATTATATATTCTAGCTTTTGCTATAATAAGCTAGATCGAATATGCTTAATTACGAACTATTATATAAATATAAGAAGAACTCTATAAAGAGAAGAGAAGAAGAAGGAAAATCTAAGCAGGCTGCAATGGAGTGTTTACGGGCCGTTGCGGGTGCTAGCGGACGGTTGGACAGGCAACGAGGCTCGTACGTAGCCGAGTGCTATCCAAGGGTCTATATGACGGGTTAGACCTTTGGATAGCACTCGGCTACGTACGAGCCTCGTTGCTTGTCCAACCGTCCGCTAGCACCCGCAACGGCCCGTAAACACTCTATTGCAGCCTGCTTAAATTTTCTTTCTTTTTCTCTTCTTTTTATAGAGTTCTTCTTGTATTTATATAGTAGTTCGTAATTAAGTATATTCGATTTAGCTTATTATATAAGAACTTTATTTCTCCTTTTTCCAAAAGTAATATTTAAATATAATTATTTGCGAAACGCTTTACAATATAAAATTAGAATTGTAAAAGCGATAATCGAGTAAGTATAGCTTGCGACGATATATTACGAACGAGTTTCGATTTGCAATATAAAAAATCGAATAAGTATAATTTATAATAAAGTTTGGAATATAATAGCGGAACTTATAGGCTAGGCGGCCTTAGAGTGGTTACAAACCCTATTTAATTAATAGTAAAAGATAATAGAGCGAATAGCTACTTAATTTAACTCGTCGATAGTATTAATGGCGGAACGCATTAACTAATTAAAAGATACCTCGCGATCGACCACGTTTCCAACCTTATTCGCAATACTAGCCTTTAGAATAAATACCCCGGCCGTAAATAATAATTACCGTCCAAAACCTCGGCTCCCGGATCCGAAACGATTCGATAGAGCAAATATAACCCTTTTCCTATAGTTCGCGAGCATATTAAAAACGAAATTAGAGATTAATAAAGTAATAATTAGTAACGAGAAAGAAATAGTGTAATATATATTTAATCGATTAAAAAAAGTAGTAGCGGCTCGTATTCACTTATAAATAAAGGCCTACGATTACTTTAGCTCGTTTATAATTTAGCATTTTTTTTAGCAAATAAAAATTGCTTTTAATAATTTGCAACGATAAAAGAAAGCGCTAAAAAAGCTTAACGAGATTAAGTAAAGATCCCGTTCATTTAGGGAGTTTTTTACGGATTTTGACAACTTTTTATTAAAAGTAGAAGTCTAATCGTGGGACGATCGGGCTAAAAAGGCCTACTTAAAGTTAGCATTTACTTTGCGACTATTTAATAGTATAGTTAGGATGGAGGAGAAGGCGTCCTATACGAATTATTACAGCTAATTACGAAAGGTTAGCAACGATTTAAAAATAGTATAAAGTATTTATAATCGATGAATAAAAAATACTATCCCGTAAGCTCGTTTACAATCGCTTGTAAACCTACCGACAGACTCCATAAAGTGGCAGACCGCTTTAGTAGCTACTACGAAAGCCGGCCCATAAAAAAGAGCAGCTTAAATTTCGAGAAAAAAGCGCTAGTATAAATAGGACGAACGCTTTTGCTTCCATTACGGGTCGAACGATTATATTTAGAATCGTTACGATTTAATATTTCCAAAAAAAACCTGCCAATAGCCGTGCTACGAATCGTAAAGAGCGAAAGTTAGCTTGGGTCGCGCTCGTAAAGTTTGCTTAGGATATAATTGGATTTGTTACGGACGAAGAAGTCTTGGAAAACGAGTAACTCCTATTCGAAGTTGTAAATAGGAGTTTACGAAGGTGTTAAAAGCTTAAGACGAGTTTTAAAAGGATTTAATAAATAGGCCCTCTATTTTTATATTTACTTTAATTAATAAAGAATACTTTGCTATAATTTTTTTAAATATTGGATACTTATTCTATAGATTAATTAACTCTCGTTTCGCTTGTAAATATAATTTCCTATATATAGAAATTCCCTCTCGCTCCCTTACAAGCTTTAACGGCCCCTCTATAGGCGAGATTACGAAAATAGTCTTAATACAAATTAATATTAACGAATATATAAAAAAGAGAGCATTCTTTTACATAATCCCATGGCTAAATAATTACAATATGCTATTAAGGCTCCCTTAGTTTCGGAAATAAAATATACGCTTATACTTTAAACTCGATAAAATTAAAATTCTTTTTACAAATATTACTATTAGAAATCGGTCCGTAACTCGAAATCGAAAGTTAAATTATCGATTCGTATTAATAGCAGCCTTTGCTACTTTAGTTCGTAAGGGCAAGAAATAACGAATAGTAAAAATATTTTTAGCTATATTATTAAATATCGAGAAGTCTTTTTCCTAAAAAACTTCTATAAATCCAAAAATTAAACTTACGGATTGGAATTTGGATTTTGCGGACTTATTTAATCTAAAAAAAGCCGAAAAGCTGCCGCTATTACGAGGCTTTAGAAAGGACTATTATATCGAGTTGGAAAAGGTAGATAATAAGGATCTAAAGATCTTTTAGAGCCCTTTATATAGTATATCCCGGGACGAGCTTTTAGTATTACGGAAGACTTTTACGGATTTATTAAACAAAAGTTTTATTCGAGTTAATAACTCGCTCGCTGCAACGTTAATACTATTCGTAAAAAAGGTAGGAGGTAGCTTACAATTTTGTATTAACTATTATAGCTTTAACAAACTAACTTGTAAAAACCGTTACTCATTACCTTTAATCTATAAAACGTTACAAAACATCTCACAAGCACGCTAGTTTACAAAACTCGATGTTAAAGCCGTATTCTACAAGATACGAATTACGAAAAAAAACGAGTAGCTTACGGCCTTCCGGACCCGTTACAAACTTTACAAATAGCTAGTTATTTTATTTGGACTTGCAAATGCCTTTAGCACCTTTCAAAAATATATTAACTAAGCATTACAAAATTATTTAAATAAATTTTATTTCGTTTATATTAACGATATTTTTATTTATACTTTTAGAAATTAGTTTAACTATCGGGAAAAGGTTCGTAAAGTACTTTAACGACTTCGCAAAACAAATTTATAATTAAATATCGATAAATACAAGTTCGAAATTACATTTACGAAATACCTTAGGTTTATTATCGAAATAAGCTATAACTTACGAATAAATCCGGCCAAGGTTTCTGCAATTATAAATTAATTAGCACCGACGTTTGTAAAAAATATACGAAACTTCTTAAATTTTGCAAATTTTTACTAACGTTTTATTAAAAACTTTTCAAAAATTATAGCGTCGCTTACGAATTTAATAAAGCATAACGTCCCGTTCTCCTAGGCTAAAAAGGCCGATTTAGTATTTTTACGGCTTAAAGAATTATTTATTTCGGCTTTAATATTAGCTTAATTCGATTTAGAAAAGGAAACGCTAATAGAAACGAATGCTTTCGAATGGAATACGGGCGGAACTCTCTTTCAATTTAATATTAACGATCTTTTACGGCCGTGTACGTACTTTTTACGAAAGAACTTACCCGTAGAATGCAACTACAAGATTTATAACAAGGAAATGCTAGCTATTATTAATTATTTACAAAAATAGAACGTCGAGCTGCAAAGTATAGAGCAATTCCGAATCTCTACGAACTATAAAAACTTTAAATACTTTATAACGGCCCGTAAATTTATAAAGCGGTAAATGCGATAGTTTTTAGTTCTTTCTCATTACAACTTTACAATTACCTACTAGTCGGAGAAGAATAATTTACAAGCAAATGCTCTCTTTAAGAAAAAGCAAAATATGCTTACAAATAATACGAACGACTAATTGCAATTTCGAATAATATAACTAATTAAGCCTAATATAATACGAGGCCGCCATAATCGTATTATAGCTTCCCCAATCATTACTCATAACTAAGAAGCTAAAGAAGTTATAATAAAGTTAGATTCGCTTTCCTTTTTACATTCCCTTTCGAATAATTTACAAGTTTTATAAAAAACGAGCTTAGAAACGGATCGTAACTATTAGTAAATAATGTAAATTATTTGCAACGAAAAAAAAACGTTTCTATTTATATTAAACGTTTGTATTTCGATTTTAAAATATTTTTTATTAAATTTCGACTTATTTTTTTTCCACGAGCAATATTAAGTCCCAAATTCAAATAAATTACGGATAAGAATTATATAAGTTACATATAATTCGATAGTTATTGGCCACCTAAAACGCGAAAGCATAATAGCAATATTAATACGTTAGTTTTTTTAGCTCGAAATATTATAAACGGTCCGAAGGTTCATTTATAATTATAACTTTTGCAAACGAAATAAGTTTTAAAAAGATCGTAGGCAAAAGTTCTTAAAGCCGCTGCTAATCCCGGATCGATTATAAAGAAAAATCTTTATCGATTTTATTACGTAATTGCTAAAAAGTAAAAGTTCTACTAATATTTTAGTAATTACAAATTATTTAAAAAAAAAAGCGATTTTCGAGCTTTGCTAAAATATAATTGCGAAAGCCGTAATGTAGATCTTTATTTGTATTTTCTATAGTAACCACGAACTATTATTTGCAATAGTCTTTAATAAAGGCCCCTAATTTATAAAAGCTTTATAAGCTCGAGTTTATTAGTTTTTATATATTAATCGACGTTTATTTATAGCTTTTCACTCGGAAATAAACGATTTTACGAAGTATATAAATTAAGTACTAAAACCGTTTCTTTGGGCATTCGTTAATTATATTTAAAATAATTAATTTCCACTTTTACTAATTGCATAGCTTGCAATTAATAACCGGAACTTTTTATTAACGGGAGTTAACCCGTTTTTTCTATTCCACGATTACTATATAAATCCATTAAAAATTACGAACGATCTACGAATCGAAGCGAAATGTAATTCTATTTAACGAGTAAACGCTATCGTTCGTAAATTATAAAAAGTAATGGATTAAGTATAATTTACTATAGTTATTACTTAGTAACGCTAAAAAAACTTAGCGAATTATTTCTAATAATA
>QYAJ01000341.1:0-23403 GCA_003988865.1 Phialocephala sp. D728 | reverse complement strand
CCACCGTATCCCCTTCGTACGACAGCCCAGCCGAGGCCTAGCCTCGAGCTCCCAAAGGCCTAACCCCTTACATTACCCCCCTCCTCCCCTTTTCTCCCTTCTCTATATTACTGCCGATTTCCTTCCGATCTTTTCTTTCGTATGCCCGTACGGCCCTCTAGCGATACGTAACCTTCCCGCTTTCGAATCTCCTATTGCTCCAAGGCAATTAAATCCTTAACGAATTCCTATGGTTCCCAAGTAGGCTTTTTATAGCTAATCCATTTAATTAAATATAAGTCGAAGCCTCCTCAGCCTCGTTTTTAATCTCTAATTTCGTCGACACTATATTTTTAGTCGTCGTTAACTCGTAGCCTAATCGGGTATGGTTCGGTCACTACTTAGCCCTTTAGCGGCTCGTTAACTAGCCTTAGTAATCGTGTGGGAAAGACGTCGTAGCGACCTGGGGGGACGTCCAGCCTATACGTATGCGAGCCGCATACTTCTCGTATAATGTACTTTGCGTACCGCTAGTCAAGCTTTTTGCTTAGGCGTTCCATAGCGATATTTTCCAAGCTTAGCCAAACTTTATCCCCTACCTTATACGCCGGGGCTTAGTCTTTTCTCCGGTTCGCAACCGCCTCTTGGACCTCCTATGCTACTGCTATAGAGGCTTCCGCCATTTCTCGTACATCCTTTAGCTTGCGAAATACGGCGTCTACTCTCGAGATAAGGGAGTCTCGGGTACGATTCGGCTCTATTTCGAGGCTAAGCTATAGCACTTCCTGGTTCCAATCGTAAGTTATAAAGAAAGGCGCTACTTTTATAGCGAAGGCGTTCCGGCCATTAATTGCCTTTACTCTAATCGGCAAATAGTTTGCCTAATTGTTTTAGACCTAATTAACTAGCTCTTTTAATACTATCTCGACGACTTTATTCGCCCGCTTTATAGACCTGTCAATCTCGGGCGAGAAAAAGGTGCTAAATCGGCGTTATATTTGAAGCAAGTCGTATAACTTTTTCCAAAACGTATTTATAAATTATATTCCTCGATTTAAAATAATAGCTTAAAGCAAGTAATAGTAAAGATAGTATCTAATTAGAAACTATTTCGCTACTATTTCGGCTTCGATATCTTCCAAGCTCTCCGCCACTACTCCTTTATTTAAGCGATTCGTAAATACTATTATATTCGTACACTCTTTCGATAAAAGAAGGCCTATAATAAAGTTTATAAATAATTCGAATTAAACTCGATTTAATATCGGGAGTAACTTAAAGAAGCCCTATTTTTTCGATCTCCAGACTTTATTACTGCCATAGCTATTATAAGCTTTAACGAATTGCCGTATTTCCCTCGATATCCTTAGCCAAAAGAATTAATAAGCTACTATTATATATATAAACTCTCATCCGAGATAGACGTATATCGAAAAGTTATATATTTCCTAAAGCATCTTTGCCTTTATATTCCCCCTCGAAAAGATCCAAATACGGCCCCGATACATTAGCTTATCGTCTACGAATACTCCGCACTTAGCTATTAATACCTTTAACCGTAGGCTTAATGGAAATCGTTGCTTTTAGTCTCGTACAGCTCTTAAAGTCCAAGTATATTCAAGGTCGCTTCGAATAGCTTCCGGCCAATTTTTAAACAAAACCGATATAGCACTTACTTCTCCTTCGTCGTCTTCTGCTCGAGGGCGACTTATCCCCACTACCATTACTCTTCCTTTCCCTATTTATTTTAATTTAATTAATTATATATTCCTTTTTTGCAATCTATCGTCGCTTACTTTTTTAGAAAAGTCTTAGTCCCTTTTTAATAAAGCATCTGCCCGGCCGTTATCTACGCCCGAAACGTAAATAATTCGAAAATTATATCGAGAAAATATTAAAGACCACCTTATCTACCGTTTAATTAGCTTTCGTATAATTATAAAGTATTATAAATTTTTATAATTCGAGTAAATTTCGAACTTTTTCAAATCTTTAAGCTTCGTGTCAAACTCCTTAAAGCTTCGTACGATCGCAAGCATCTCTTTATTATAAATCTCGTAATTGCACTCAGCCCCGTTTAACTTTCGAGAGTAGAACGAATAGAGTACAAATAAGCCCTTTGCATTAGCTTGCAAAAGAGTACCCCCAATATACCAATCTAACGAATTAGTCTCGACTCGTATCTCCTTCTCGTAATTAAATAAAGCTAAAGCCGGTTCTATTAAAAAGATCCTTTTTAGCTATTTAAAGGCCTTATTTGCCTAATTTAACTATAAAAACACCTTGTCTTTGCAAATAAGTTCGGTCAAAGGCCGAACTAAGTTTGAATAATGGCCGATAAACCTCCGGTAAAAGTTAAAGAACCCCAAGAAGCCTTGTACGCTTTTCACAATCGTTGGCGCTTTCCATTTTTAAATAGCTTTAACCTTTTCAAAGTCCATTCGAATGCCTTCCCCTACTTCGATAATAAAGCCCAAATACTTAATCGATTTAACCTTAAACTCGTACTTCTCGATATTATACTATAGGCCAGCAGCTTAGAGCCGCTTTAAAACCTTTTCGATATATTTTCGATACTTTTTCCGAGACTTTAAAAAAATAATAATATTATTAATATAAGTTAAATAGAAATCGTCCAAAATATCTTTTAACACCTAATTAATATAGCGTTGGAAAGTATTTAAAGTATTCGCTAAGTTAAATAGCGTAACAAGCTATTTATATAGGCCGAATTTGCTTCGAAACGCTATCTTCCATTCATCGCCTTTTACTACTCGAATCCGATGAAAAGCTGCAATTACATTTAGCTTCGTAAACTATTTAGCCTTGGTAAAGCTCCGAAACGTCTCTTGGATTAACGGCAGCGAATAACGATCTTTATAGATCAATTTATTTAAAGCTTTATAATCGATATAAAACCTAAAGCCTCCTCCCGGCTTCCGTACGAATAGTATTAGAGCCGCTGCAAGGCTATTACTAACCCGAATAAATCCTTTATTAAGTAATTTAATAAGCGTTTTTCGTAAAATAAAGAGTTTATCCTTAAATATTTCGTATATTAGCCCCTAAAGTACCTTCGATACTATCCCATTTTCCTTTCGCTTTAATTCGATAATGTAATCGATTCCTTTACTTTTATATAAAGGCAGCTTATTTATATCGTTCCAATTAAATATCGATAAATACTCGAGTAAATGCGAGGGCAGCTTGGTCTTAGAATCCAAGTAAGTCTTTGGACGTAGCGCTTTATCGATATCCCGTATCGTAGCTAAAAACATTTATACTTTGCCCCCCTTTCGATTCTTTACTATATGCCAAGTAGTAGCTAATATAAGTCGAGCCGGCTTAATACTCTTTAATTTACATTCTGCTGTGGCCTGGGTGCATACGACTATTGTAGGCACCCCATCGTTCTTCCCGTCCTTTTTATCCTTCCGATACTACCCCGACCCACGCCCGATTCGTAGTCGCTTCCCTTCCTTGTCAATTTTAACACTTTTTTTCTTAATTTAAAGCATGTTTAAAAATATATCGTACCTTTCCAAAAGAGTAATATAAAACCACACTCTCTTTTAATAACCCTTAAGGTTAATATCGGCTACGACTACTTTTTGAATAGGTCGCTTAGCTTTCTTACCGTTAAATGTCTTTATTTAGAAAGGTTTAATTTATATACGCTTTAAATTCAATCTCGTAGCATAAATAAAATCACAAAATCTATAGTATAAATATTTAATATCTATTATAATTCTGGCAAAAAAGCTATAATTAACTAAAGCAAATATAATTATAAATTCGCAATGCATATCCTTCTTGAACTCTCCCCATTTCTCCCGCAAAGCCTTCGATTTCCCTTTGCTTCGTACGCGATTCTATACAAAGCCTATTCGTTTCCCAAGCCCGACTCAAAGTTAGAACTTAATTTCTTAATCCTTTTATCCTATCCGATAGCTTTACGAACCCGTTTCGGTACTTGTTCGAAGGCAGCAGCAGCCGCTCTAAGCCTTTTTGGTTGGAGCGATGGCTTCTTCGCAAAGCCTAAGAGGCATTTGGCAATGAAGTGGCTAGTAACGCTACATCGGAGACATTCGTTCGCTATACGATGCTATTCTAGTACCTCCTTTAATACCCACTTGGCCAAAGTTCTTAACCTATCGTTCGGCGATCGATTCGGGCCTAATTCGTATGCGACTCGAGGTGTAAGTTCCTAGTCCATTTCGCTACCTCGTTTTAGCTCGCTATAAGGCTTGGCCTATATCCTATACTTATTACCGAGTCGGTCCAATTCCGCAAGGTTATCGAATATCCTTCGTAGCTAATTAACGAAGTCTTCGTATTTAGTAGGCTCTTCGATAGCTACTAATTTCTTTTTAATTTTTTTAAAAATTATTAATTATAAATAACCTTTTCGAACCTCGTTCGAAAACTTTCACTTTTCTGCTTTTAATAGCTTCTACTCGAATTCCTATAGGAATTTTTAGAAGAGCTAACTTCTTTACTTTTTAAAATTAATTCACTTTAAAGCTTTTTAAATACTTTAGGAATTACTAAACGTTATATTTAATTAAGTAAAGAAGTTTTTAACTTTAAAAGGTTTTTGCCTCGCTTCGGCTAAGGCTAGCCATAGGAAAATCCGCTTAAATGCCTTGCTTGCAAAGTATTTGTAACTATACTATATTTTCTTTATCTTCTCTTTAATAGCTTTCGAATCGATCTTAAATTTAATTTAAAGGTAACCTTTAAATGCTGGGTACGTTATACGATTTTATTTATCGAACTTGTTCGGGTGGGATAAAGAATATTTAAGCTTTCGATTCTTTATCGATTCGCCCCCGTGCCGTTTTACTTACTATAATGCTTATATCGTAAGTGGTTCGGATATAGTAGGCGTACGAAGAGTAGCCCGAATATTATTTAGGCTTTGCAGTAGCTGGACATTAATCTCCTATTGCTGGCGGTATTATTCCTATACCTATTCCCTATTTATAGTTTGCCTTTAAGGCCTCGAATCGCTTTCGTTTGTAATGTTTATTTATAGCTTTATTATTTTGTTTATCTTTACACCCCCTTTTAATTCGTAAGCGAATCGATATCGTTCTAATACTATTTCGGTATTTAATTTTATAAATCTTATTTTAATATTTAATCTCATGGATTTCGTTTTAATATTTAATTTTATAAATCCCGTTCCAATATTTAATTCTATAAATCCCGTTTTAATATTTAATTTTATAAATCCCGTTCCAATAACCTCCCTCTAATATAGATCTCGGCGTTCTTCGAGTCGTGACTAAGTCGATATGCATACGGCATCGTTCTATAGGCTATTCGTGAAGGGATCGAGTTCAAAATGTGACGGGCTAAATTACTTAAATAACTCAAGGTGTAGTCGCGATATACTATTATTGAACTCGATATAGAACTAAAGTAAGCTCGATATTAAATCGGACTATAGTTTTGATTAGCGGATACAAAGAGTTACTATAGCAACCTTCTAACAATTACCTAACTACCACTTGGCCAAGGGCCTGGCAGCCACCGTATCCCCTCCGTACGACAGCCCAGCCGAGGCCTAGCCTCGAGCTCCCAAAGGCCTGACCCCTTACACATTCGGCTTCCATTTATTAAAATAAACACTAGAGATAAAGAGCACTCTAGATTCGATTCTAGATTTGAGTAGAAGTATTAGAGTAAATGGCAGATTTAGCTATAGAATCTAGTTAGGTGATTTAAGGGAGAGCCGTCGTACCGCGTCGGGCTTCCGGAATAAGTTTAGCTCTCGGAGGAACGTAGTTTCGGAGCGAGAGATAAAACTCCTTAAATGGCTGTACTTAGGATCCTTAACTCTAGTCAATATATTATTTATATAATGTGCTTCCATAGTTTAATTTAATATAATTTATTATTATTTACTTTTTTAAATAGATTCTAATTTCTTTTTAATAAAGTATTTGCTCGATCGTTATTTACGTTCGAGACGTAAATAATTTGGAAATTATATCGAAAAAGTATTAAAAACTATTTTATTTACTATTCGATTAATTTTTATATAATTATAAAATATTATAAATTTTTATAATTCGAATAAATTTCGAACTTTTTTAAATTTTTAAATTTTATATTAAACTTTTTAAAATTTCGTATAATTGCAAATATTTTTTTATTATAAATTTTGTAATTATATTTAATTATATTTAGCTTTCGAGAATAGAACAAATAGAATACAAATAAACTATTAGCATTAGTTTGCAAAAAAATATCTTTAATATATTACTTTAATAAATTAATTTCGATTTATGTTTTTTTTTTGTAATTAAAGAAAGCTAAAGCTAGCTTTATTAAGAAAATCCTTTTTAGCTATTTAAAAGCTTTATTTATTTAAATTAATTATGAAAAAATCGTGTTTTTATAAATAAATTCGATTAGTAATCGAATTAGATCCGAATAGTAGCTTATAAACTTTCAATAGAAATTAGTAAATTTTAGGAATTTTCGTATATTCTTTATAATCGTTAGCGCTTTCTATTCTTAAATAACTTTAATTTTCTCGAGATTTATTCGAATACTTTTCTTTACCTCGATAATAAAATTTAAATATTTAGTTAATTTAATCTCAAATTCGTATTTCTCGATATTATATTATAAATTAGTCGCTTAAAGTTTTTTTAGAACTTTTTTAATATATTTTCGATATTTTTTCTAAGATTTCGAGAAAATAATAATATTATTAATATAAATCGAGTAGAAATCGTTTAAAATATTTTTTAATATTTAATTAATATAGTATTAAAAAGTATTTAAAGTATTCGCTAAGCTAAAGAACGTAATAAATTATTTATACGAGCCGAATTTATTTCGAAATATTATTTTTTATTTATCGTTTTTTACGATTTATATTCGATAAAAAACTGCTATTATATTTAACTTTGTAAATTATTTAGTTTCGATAAAGTTCCGGAGCGTTTTTTGAATTAGCGGCAGCGGGTAATAATTTTTACAAATTAATTTATTTAAAACTTTATAATCGATATAGAATTTAAAACTTTTTTTCGACTTTCGTATAAATAGTATTGGAGTCGCTACGGAGCTATTACTAATTCGTATAAACTTTTTATTAAATAGTTTAGTAAGCGTTTTTCGTAAAATAAAAAGTTTATTTTTAAATATTTTGTATATTAGACTCTAAAGTATTTTCGATATAATTTCGTTTTTTTTCGCTTTAATTCAATCGCGTAATCGATTCCTTTATCCCTATATAAAAATAATTTATTTATATCGTTTCGATTAAATATTAATAAATATTCGAGTAAATAAAGAAGTAGCTTTATATAAGAATTTAAATAAGTTTTTGAATATAGTACTTTATCGATATTTTGCATTATAGTTAAAAATATTTATATTTTTCCCCTTTTTCGATTCTTTACTATATATTACGTAATAGCTAATATAAGTCGGGCCGGCTTAATATTTTTTAACTCTCGATTCGCCGTAGTTTTCGTACGTACGATTATCGTAAATAATTTATCGTTTATTTTATTTTTCTTATTTTTTCGATCCCGATATTGCTTTAATTTATATTTAATTCGTAATCGCTTTCTTCCTTTATTAATCTTAATATCTTTTTTCCTAATTTAGAGTATATTTAAAAATATATTATATCTTTTTAAAAAAGTAATATAAAACTATATTTTCTTTTAATAATCTTTAAAGTTAATATCGACTATAATTATTTTTTAAATAAATTATTTAGTTTTTTTATCGTTAAACGCTTTTATTTAAAAAAGCTTAATTTGTATATATTTTAAATTTAGTCTCGTGGTATAAGCGAAGTTATAAAGTCTATAATATAAATATCTAGTATTTATTATAGTTTTGGCAAAAAAGCTATAATTAACTAAGGTAAATATAATTATAAATTCATAATATATATTTTTCTTGAATTTTCTTTATTTCTTTTATAAAGCTTTCGATTTCCCTTTATTTCGTACGCAATTTTATATAAAGTTTATTCGTTTTCTAAGCTCGATTTAAAGTTAGAATTTAATTTTTTAATTTTTTTATTTTATTCGATAGTTTTACGAACTCGTTTCGATGCTTATTCGGAAATAGTAGCAGCCGCTTTAAGCTTTTTTGATTAGAGCGATAGCTTTTTCGCAAAGTTTAAAAAGCATTTGGTAATAAAGTAGCTGGCATTACTATATTAGAAATATTCGTTCGTTATACGACGCTATTTTAGTATTTCCTTTAATATTTACTTGGCTAAAGTTTTTAATTTATTATTCGGCGATCGATTCGGGCTTAATTCGTATGTAACTCGAGGTATAAGTTTTTAGTTTATTTCGCTACTTCGTTTTAGCTCGCTATAAAGCTTAGTTTATATTCTATATTTGCTATCGAGTTAGTTTAGTTTTATAAAATTATCGAATATTTTTTATAATTAATTAACGAAGTTTTCGTATTTAGTAAACTTTTCAACGATTATTAATTTCTTTTTAATTTTTTTAAAAATTACTAATTATAAATAATTTTTTCGAACTTCGTTCGAAAACTTCTACTCTCCTACTTTTAGTAGCTTTTGCTTAAATTTTTATAGAAATTTTTGGAAAAATTAATTTTTTTATTTTTTGGAATTAATTTACTCTAAAGTTTTTTAAATATTTTAAGGATTATTAAACGCTGCATTTAATTAAATAAAAAAATTTTTAATTTTAAAAAGTTTTTGCTTTACTTCGGCTAAAGCTAGCTATAGGAAAATCCGTTTAAATACTTTATTTACAAAGTATTCGTAATTGTATTATACTTTTTCTATTTTCTTTCCAATAGCTTTTAAATCGATTTTAAATTTAATTTAAAAATAATCTTTAAATACTAAATACGCTATACGATTTTGCCCGTCGAATTTATTTAGATAAAATAAAAAATATTTAAGTTTTCGATTTTTTATCGATTCGTTCCCATGCTATTTTATTTATTATAAAGCTTATATCGCAAATAATTCGAATGTAGTAAGCGTACGAAAAGTAACTCGAATATTATTTAGACTTTATAATAATTAAGCATTAATTTTCTATTATTGGCGATATTGTTTTTATATTTATTTCTTATTTATAATTTGTTTTTAAAGTCTCGAATTATTTCTATTTATAGTATTTATTTATAGCTTTATTATTTTATTTATTTTTATATTTCTTTTTAACTCGTAAACGAATCGATATCGTTTCGATATTATTTCGATATTTAATTTTATAGATCTCGTTTTAATGTTTAATTCTATAGACCCCGTTTTAATATTTAATTTTATGGATTCCGTTTTAATATTTAATTCTATAGATCCCGTTTTAATATTTAATTTTATAAATCCCGTTTTAATAATCTTTCTTTAATATAGATTTCGGCGTTCTTCGAGTCGTAATTAGTTCGATATATATATAGCGTTATTTCGTAAGTTATTCGTGAAGGGATCGAATTTAAAATGTAACGAATTGAATTATTTGAATAACTTAAAGTATAATTGCGATATACTATTATTAAACTCGATATAGAACCAAAGTAAGCTCGGTGCTGAATCGGATTATACTTTTGACTAGCGGATATAAAGAATTACTATAGTAACCTTCTAACAATTACCTAACTACTACCTGGCCAGGGGCCTGGCAGCCATCGTATCCCCTCCGTACGACAGCCCAGCCGAGGCCTAGCCTCGAGCTCCCAAGGGCTTGACCCCTTACAGAATAGACGAAGTCGAACGCCGCCTTAATAATTATTAGCTTTTCTTATATAAAACGTAGCAAATAATTAAAGATAGTGTAATTTAATCGTTTAAATATTAAAGTTAGCGTATTTAATATAAGCGTAAAGAGTCTCGAGTTAGCTTAGATCGAATTTCCATTTTCTTTTTCCTTTATATTTCCTTTTATTAATTAAGTTTATAGAACTACGCGTGCAAGCACTATAGGAAACCGGTAAATTAGCTTTGAAATATATAAAATATTTGTTTTATATAGCATTTTCAATAAATATATTATTACAAAGTCTAGAACAAGTTCTAATGCAATAAATTACGATTATTACTTTGACTTTGCTTCGGCTACATTAAATATAGCTGGCGCTAAATAAGTTTCTATATAGGCCTCGATTTATTAATTTTCTAAATAGATTTTAATAATGCTTTCGGATAGTAATAATTCGATTAATTAAAAAACGCTTACGAATTCTTGGAGCTAGGCCGGAAGGAATAGATTTTAAAAAATAAAAAAAATATAATGAAAATCGTATTTTTTAATATCGGTTTAAATATAATTTACTCGAAAATTAAAAAGTTCTTGGACGATAAATAAATTCTCGACTTTTTTAATTTCGTCGAAAACTTTATTAAAATAAAGAATACGAATAATTATAATATTTATTTATTATTTAAAATCGTTTCTTTTATAAAAATTTATTCGGCCAAAGTATTCGAATATAGCGATACGAATATAAATATATTAAATTTAGTTATAAAAGTATTAATTCTTTATTTATTACGGGAAAAAGTATTATTATAAAAAATAATATAAAAAATACTTTATTAGTATTATACGTTTATTTTACTAATTATTTTGTATTTTAAACTATTATACGCGTAGTCGATATTTGTTAAATTAATATTATATTAATATCGTTTATATTCGAGAATAATATAATAAAAATTTAAAAAATAATTCGATATATAATATTTCGAAACGTTTTTATATTTATTATAATATCGAATAATAATAATAATAGAACGAATTCTATTAAATTCTTAATTAAAATAAAAAAATATATTATTTATATTAATTTATTAAATAATTAAAATTATAAATCTATTTTTAGTTTACTCGAAGTAAAGTAGAAAAGAAATTTTAGTATTATAAACGAGGGCTTAGAAGTAGCCTGGGCTCCGACCCAAGAATTAATAATGCATAATAGTACTTTTTATATTATTTTAATAAATATCGGTATTATAGCGTTAGTTATCGAATACTCGCGGCAGAAATTATTACTAAAAATAAAACGTGCGAAGAATTTATTTATAATCGTAAATATAAATAAAATATTATATAAATATATAATAAAAAAAAGAATTAGATTTAAATATAATTATATTAAACTTTGGACGCTTTTTTATAATGAATAGAATACTTCGAAAATATTAATAAAAATAAATAAAATATTATTAAAAATTAATTTTTAAAATAAAGAAAATAAATTATTATATTATTAACGTTTTATATTATCGTTTTTTATAAATATTTAAATTAGTATTAAGATTACTTCTTCGCTTAAACGCGAATAAAATACTTTAATTTATTAAAATTAAAAATTATAATTTCTTCGAGCTCGTAGTTTTTAGCGCTAACTTCCTTTTCGTTAACTTTAATAATATTGAAATTTGTTAGAGTAAGTGGCAGATCTGGCCATAGGATTTAGTCAAGTAATTCAAGGGAGAGCCGTCGTACCGCGTCGGGCTTCCGGAATAGGTTTGGCTCTCGAAGAACGTAGTTTCAAAGCGAGAGATAAAACCCCCTAAATAGCTGTACTTAGAATCCTTAACTCTAGTTAATATATTATTTATATAGTATGCTTCTATAATTTGACTTAATAGATTATAATGCCCGATTGCTATTTAATAATTAATAATTAATTGCTTTTAGAATCTTTTCGTATCGGCGATCGAGAGTTAGTAAGTAATTCAATAAAACTCCTAATTAAAGGGGAGCAGCAGCTAGCAAGTACAAAAGTATTATTATAAGTAATTTAATTAGAAAGCGCTACGAACTATAAAAGTCCTAAACCCTTCGCACGAAGAAATAAGTAAAGCTATATAATTGAAAATATCGGGATTAAAGTGCTATTTTAATAATAAAGAAAATAAATTATGGAATAATTTAAATTTTATTATTATATAATAAATCGATTAATCGAATTAATTTGTAGATTTAACTATATTTAGACTACGATTCGATAGTTTAAAAATACTCGAATAGGTTTATAGATTTATTAAATTTAAATTACATTTCGATAATTTAAACTTTATATACTTTACTTCTTTTCCCGCATTATAATTCATTATCGATATAGAATTTAATAGCAAATTATAGAGCGAGACGAAGCTTCCAATTTTAACGAGATTTAATTATATAAGTTAGTTCGAAGAAATCGAATTATACTTCGAAAGTAAAGGCTAGAAGTACGCTATTTATAAAATACTCGAATAATACGCGGCTATATATCTCTAGCTTCTAAACTCGTTTACGCTAGCAAGTAGTTCTGCTTCAAAACTCTCTCCAAATACTGCTGAAACCGTAGCCGAAAATATAGAGGCATTATATAAAAGCTTCGAAAAACTGAAACTTTTAAAAGGAAAGAACCTTAGCTTAAACTTCTTTAATTAAACGAAATCCGAGAAATATAAAAAAATATTTACTATATATAAATTGAAAATATTAAAAGCATTTAACGATATCGATAAAGAATTCGTACGACTACATTACTTCGCTAAAAATTAGTAGAACTATTTCTAAGTAAAATATAATATAATTACTTTATAAAAAAATCGCAAAAATATTAAGCGAATTACTTTTTTTTAATATAGTAAAAATATCGATGGAAATACGATTTTAATAATAATCGACTTTGCCTAAACTATATTAATAAAAATAAAAAAAAGAGTTATATTTACTAATTTAGCGAGATTTTATAGCGAAAAGGAAATACTCGAATACTTTATTGAAAAATTACTAAAGAAGTTCGAGATTATTTGCAATACGTTAAATACTTAACTTTATTTAAAACTATACGAGAAAATACACGTTTTAAAATTAGCTAAATTTAAGATTAACGGTAAAGTAAATATATTTATAACTTAAAGATTTATTTTAAATAAAGTTATATATATAGCGAAAGGCAAAACTTCGTAATCGGGCTATTACTTTTGCAAAAGCGATTATAATCTCGTAAATTATAAATTAAAAAATTTATTATTTAGTTTTATTAAAAAATTTCGAATATTAAAAATTAAACGATATTTATCTAAGTTAAAAAAAGATAAATAGAAAAAACGAACTTTGTCTAAAAATAAAATATATAAAAATCGAAAGTAATATATTAAAAAACGTGCTTATTATTATAAAAATCACGAGTATATTACTAAAAACATCGATAATATTTTATATTTAAATTATAATGCATTATTTAAATTAGGAATCGATAAAAATAAAAACGTTAACGAAAACTATTATATTTTTAAAAGCAAATTTAATAAAATTTCTAATTTATATTAATGTAAAAATACCGATTATATAATATATATAATTAATTAATTTAATTTATTTAAAAATCCATTAATTAAAATTAAAAAGCGTACTATTAGAATTAAAGAAAGAATATTATATATTAATGAAATAAAAATTATTAAAATAAAAATCGCGAGCGTTTTTTTATTTTTGCTAAATATTTTATACGTTTTTGGTTTAGAAATAAATTTCTTTTTAAATTAAAAAATTTACTTTAATTAAAAATATATTAAAGTTTTTAATAAAAATTTTATATAATTTATAAATAAAAATAAAAATATAATTCTTTAAATCGATATAAAAAGAAAATTATATTTTATATTAAAAATTATACCGCGATTTTAAAATATTAAAAAAATTACTTTTTTAAATATTATTTAAAATTTGGATAAAAGCAAATATAATAACTCGTTTATTTTATTAGATTTTCTAAACTCGGTTCGGGAAATGAAATCCGATAAATCGAAGAAATTTTTTATTAATTTAAATTTAAAATCTAGTTCTTAATTTAAATTAATAAAGCTAGTCCCTAAATTAATTATTTCTAGAAAGAACTTTAATAAAAAGAAAAATAATAGCGACGAGCTTTGCTACTATATAGCTTTTATAGCCGACGAGATTATATAATAGGAAAAAGTAAATATTTTTAAAAAAGTAAAAAATAATTATTTTATAAAAAATTTATTAAAAAAGAAGAAAGTTAATTATTATAATCTTATGCATAAACGATTCGATTATATAGAACTCGATTAATTTCGAAATTTATATAAAGTAACGAAATTTAAAAAGCTAATTATTATTTCGTTAAAAAAGGAAATTTGTAAAATTTGCAAATTTGTGAGGAACGAGCAAAGTAAATCATACAGTTGTATTCAAGAATAACTAAGACAATCTTTAGAAAAGGGTGTGGGGAGAGCCTATCTAATATACAAGCGCAAGAGCTTTAAAGGAAGCTAGTATCGCTTCCTTTAAGCCTGCAGAACAAAGTATGGAAAGCGCTAGTTTTAATCTGGCAATCCTAATCCTTTATATGCTTTAGTGATCGATATTCGTTATAGTACTTCCCCCTTGAAATCCTAGGTTACTTGACTTAAATTGCGGCTTGAAAAAGTTGCGGCCTGAAATATAAGGCTAATTTTCAGGTTTAAACCCGAAAATTGGCCTAATTTCTAAGGCATTAAAAATAATAAAAACAACGTAGTAAAAATAACGTTTTTTTAAATTAAAATTTCTCTCAATTATAATTAAAGTCTATTTTGATAATTTCTTAGGCTTCTTTGTCTTCCGTCTCTATTTTCGTTCGTCCTTGGGGCTAGGGAGTCGTGGATAAGCTAAGTGGAATCCTTGCAATAGGTCCTTTGCGTTCTCGAAAGCTTTCGCGCCGTACTATATATTGTCCGGGGGCCAGCCCTTCCATTCAGCTTGATATTGCAATTTACTATAATAGAGGCGGGCGTTTAATATCTTGGTGATTTCGTACTTCTTCTCGCCGTCGATGATTTCCGGTTCTATAAGGTCGGGGATTTGTCTAGGCAAAGGATTGTTGGGATCGAGGCGTAGTAGGCTCGAATGGAATACGTTATGAATTTTAGTGTTTAGCATATCGATTTTATAAGAGGTGTAGCTAATTTTCCGTAGAATAGGGTAAGGCCCGATTTGCTTATTATCCAACTTTCGGCAATCCCGTTTCGTACGAATATTTTTTGTAAATATTTATACTTTATCTCCGATTTAATAATTCGGGGCTGGCTTTCGGCGCTAATTTGCAAATCCTTCCATTTTAGTCTAAGCTAAGGAAGTCTCCTTTTATAGCAAGATCTAAAGCTTTCTCATCTTCTAGGCGAAGGCGATAGCCGTTTCTCGATCATACTTCTTTTTAATCGTACGAAAAGCTTTAGTTTCTAGTTTAAAGTCGAAGTCCATACGGAGGTAGTAGCTTTTATTAGTAAAGAATGGGCTTATTTAAATAGTATCCGAAACGTGATCGTTAATAGCGAATTCGGCTATAAAAAGCCAAAGGATTTAGTCGTTTTATTAGTAATTAACGTACGTTCTAAAGTAGCGTTCTATTTCGCTATTAGCAATCTCAGTTTGTCCGTCCGACTACGGGTGGAAAGTAATAAAAAGTCGTGCCGTGATTTTAAATATCCGGTATAAGTGTTTTTATATTTCCGCTATAAACTATATTTCTCGATCGAAGATAGTAGAGTCGAATAGTCCGTGATATTTTTATACGTACTTTATAAATAAGTAAACTATTTCTTCGGCAGAGGTTTCGTTCTTTTTTAAAAAATAAGGAATAAAGTAGCGTTTTTTGGATAATCGGCATACGATTATAAAAATAGCGTTATAGCTTTTACAAAATGGAAGTCCCGTGACGAAGTTTATGGAGATATTTTGCCAAGGCTATAGAGGTATTGGCAAAGAATTGAGAAGTCTATTATAAATGTTCCTTAAAGCTTTACTACATCGGCAGTTATAATAGTTTTGTATGAATTAAATAACTATCTTATCTATACGAGGCCAGTAGTAATAGCGTTTCAAGTAGGTTAAGGTTTTGGCAACTTCGGGGTGCCCGATTGAAGGTTGGCTATAAACTCTCTTAATTAAATCAACTCGAAAATCGTTTGGTACTTAAGCTTTATTTTTAAATCGAAGGAGTTTATAATCGTCGATATTGTAGTGTAGTAGGGAGACGTCGAGGCTAACTCGTTTTTTTTCTTCCAGTTTTTTTAAAGTATTTAAATAGAATTTATTTATTTTTTGCGCTTAGCGAATCTCTTTTATCGCGTTTAGCTTAATATTAAGTAATTAATGCATTGATATAGTTTTTAAAACGGTTTTTAAAGCGAGGTCCTCTTATACGGTAGGGGAGAGTCGGTGCAATGGAAGTAAAACTTGATTTATATATTTTTGGCATTCGTTCGTATCGTCTTGAGGGAAATCGCCTATCCTTTTTATTAAAGCATCGGCCTTGCCGTTTAATTTGCTAAAACGGTATTAAATCTCAAAGTGGAATTGCGATAGAAATTTAGCTTATTTAGCTTATCGACGAGTAAGTTTTTTGGTAGTAGTGAAGTACTCCAAGTTTTTGTAATTAGTAAAGATTTAAATAAAGAGTTTAATTCCTTTTAATTTAGGGCGCCACTTTTCCAAAAAACGTACGATAGTTAGAAATTTTTTATTATAGATTTTATAGTTGCATTCGGCGGGGACCATCTTTTTAGAGAAGTAGGCTATCGGATGAAATAGGCCATCGAAGTTAGCGAATTAAGAGAGTATTTTAAAGGATATATAATTAAAGGTATTAATTTCTAAATAATAGACTTTGTTTTTATCGAAATAGAATAATATTAGTTTAATGCTAACGATATTTTTTATTAATTAAAAAGCAGTTTAGCATTTATTACTTTAAATAAATAACGTATTCTTCTTTTATAAAGTAATTAAAAAGGCTAGGATTCGCGAGTAGTTGGTAATAAATTTGCGATAGAAGTTACAAAATCTCGTAAATAAAGCTATTTCAACGACGATATTCGAAATAGACTAATCTTTAATAATTTATATTTTAGCAAGGTTTATCTCAACTCTAATAGTATTGACTATAAATCCTAGGAATTTAGTACGAGTAACGTGAAACTCGTATTTCTTAATATTGGCCTATAAGCCAGCGTTAATTAAAAGTTGTAAAACGTGTTAGATATATTCCATATAGTCTTATTCGTTCTTATTATAAATAAGGATATTATTTAAATAAGCTATAGCGAACTAGTTTAAATAATCCCAAAGAGTCTCGTTAATATACTTTTAGAAAATAACTAATCTATTGCAAAATCCAAATAGCAATACTTTTAATTTAAATTATCTATAGCGAATAATGAAAGTAGTTAAATCTTCGCTTTCCTCGTTTATACGCACATAATTAAAAGCGTGCCGTACGTTTAATCGAGTGAAGATTTTAATACTATTCAACTAAGCTAAAGTCTCGTTTATAAGGGGCAAAGGGTATTTGTCTTTTTTGGTAATTGCATTAAAGCGACGATAATCTACGTAAAATCGTAATCTTTTATCGGGCTTCTTAATAAATAAAATTGGTAATAACTAAAAAGCTTTGCTAACCGTAATAAATCTTTTAAATAAGTTTTTATTAATATAGTTTTTAATTAATTCGAGTTTTTCTTAGAATATGTAATAGCTTTTAATATAAGTAAGAACTTATCCATTAGTAAATTTAATATAGTAATTATATTTACGATATAGGGGCAAAGTATTGGCTTTTTTTTTAAAGAAAGCTTTAATGAGATAATAGTATTTTATAGAAACTATTAATTTAAGGTTAATTTCCTTTTCCTTTTTCTTTTCGATTTTTTCGTAAATTTCCTTTATAGAAATGGCAAAGGTATAGTATAGGCCTTTTTTATGAGTGTTACGGCTTTTGTTAATTAAAGAGATTATAGAAGCGGCTCCAATTATATAAATAGTAGTCCGTTCGAAAGGCTTACTTATATTAACAAGTCTACGCAAGATTTTGGTTACTTTAGGTATGGGTTTGTTCTCTAAAGTAGTTGCAAAGGCAGAAGCTATTGAAGTTAAGGTAAATGTGGTTCCCGAAGCAGCTGGCGGCGCTATTTCGAGGTTATATCGAGCTTCGATATAAATATAGTGTTTATACTTGAATTTAATAGATTCGTTAATAAAATCAATTTTTACATTATAGTAATGTATTTATTGCTTGCTAATAATAGCTTGGTGAGTGAGATTTGTGACGTAAAAATAAACGTTATCGATAGTATAGTTTTGGATTCGTATGCAGGAGTATATAGCATAGGTTATACGTGCCTTCCCGTTTTCGCTATAGTCTTCGATTTCTTTGGGCTTGGCTAGCTCGACGAAATCGATATTTAATATTTCGTATACTCTTTATATAATCTCGAAATTAATATAGTTTCCTTCGCGGGCGTTTATATTTATTAAAGCTTATATAGTAATTTTATCGTTTTTAATTATTATATAGTTTAAAAAGAGAGATAGGTTTTCGTACGGGGCGTCGAAGATTAAGCTAATGTGCGTAGGGGATAGTTTTTTAATAGCGACTTTTTCAAAAGTTATTCGTTTTTCGAATCGATTTTATAATTAAAATAGCGATTTAATTATTGATCGTAGTTAGAGTCGTAGTCGTTGTCGACGTTGGTGTTAGCCTCGGACAAATGTTCCACGTTATTTACCTTCGAGAGCTTATTTTTTCTTTAGGGGTAATTAGGTGACTTATGACCGGGCTTTCCATAGCTATAGTACTTTACTTTTATTTTAATAATAGGCTTAAAGTAAAGCTTTAGCGTCGCGATTCCGGCAAGAGCAAGGGTAGCAAATTTAATAAGCGCGGGAGCTGAAAACTAAAGAGGTCGTGGAGTCGTAAGGGAAGGGGGAATTCGAGGTCGTCGAATTACTAATCTCTTCTTTCGTTTATATTTTTATTTTTATTTTTCCTTTTACTAATTAATAATTTAAATATTGTCGTAATAGATAGTATACTTCTTGGCTAGTTCGTCCATAGTTTGGCAATCGATTACTATAACCAAAGTAGTTTGTAGTTTAATACTAAGCTTTTTACGAAACTTGTGTAATTTAGTATTTTTAATTATGGGAAGTTCTATTATAATACGTTTCTATTTGGCGTAGAAGCTTTGGAAATCGCTTTTATAGTATAATTTATTGAATTTATTCTATAAATTTTTAATTTTATTCGAATTATCGTAATATTTGTCTATATTTATGAAAATCTCTTCTACACTAATATAGGTAATAGAAGAGTCGATTTGGAATTTAGCCCGTAATTGCTTGGCGGCTAAGTTAATTACTTTGCTTTTAATATATGCTATTTTGGTCTTTTTAATAAAAAAGTAATTAGCGTTGATATCGAGCTTAATTATTATAATAGTTTTCTAATTATTGTATTTAGTTTTATCCAATTTAGTAAAAGATTTAGAGTATAGTAAGCGTTTGGATTTTGGGGGTTTGGATTCGTAGAGGATAGAATTGGAATATAAAGTAGGTCGATTCTTATAATGTCGAATTACTACGTTTTTGTTTTGTAGAGCGACGTTAGCGGACTTAAGGAGCTTTCGGGCTTCGTCGAATAACTTCTTTAATTATTGGTAGTCGTTAAAAGTTTTGCGTACGAAGTCTAGGGCCTTTTGCTGTAATTGTTTATTTCCATTTGCTAGTGTAGCCTAAGTTGCGGCCTTTTGTATGTTTTTGGCAGTGGGGTGCATATCTTCGTCGTCGGTATTATGGAAATTTGAATGCCGGGGGCGTTTAGTGTTTTGAAGGGGAGTTTAATTGGTTGGGAGATTTGCGTTATTATTTCTCGCTATTTTGTCGGTGTGTTTGTAATATGGAAAGGGGGTCTACTACTAAACGATATAAGTAGATTTTTAGCGCGTAGGGGCTGGCAATTTGTGAGTCGAAATTATATAAGGAATAAGATTACGTAGAGGATCTTGGATTTGTATATTTAAATAGGTAAAATAGGAGAGTTCCATGTAGAGGGAATAGATTCTCGCGAAAGGGAGAATATAAAGGGCGTTACCGTTCTACGTAGGGGGATTGGTATTAGACGCTATAAGTTTTTGTAGGGGAGTTTGTATTATTGCGAACGTTCTTCTAAAATTATAGTTCTTCGAGTTTTGGCGTATGCGCGGGGTAATAGATTCATTAAAGTCTTTTATAAAAGATTGAGTGAGTGTTAGTCTTAGTTATTGTGTGAGGAACGAGTAGAGCAAATTATACAATTGTATTTAAGAATAACTAAGACAACCTTTAGAAGAGGGTGTGGGGAGAGCCTAGTATCGCTTCCTTTGAGCCTGCAGGACAAAGCATGGAAAGCGCTAGTCCTAATCTGGCAATCCTAACCCTTTGTATGCTTTGGTGACCGATATTCGTTACAAAATTAATTAAATTAAGGAATAAAATAAATAAAAAATTAAGTCTTTGGAAGGAATTAATTTTTACTTTAGTTTTAATTAATGTTGTAAAACTATTTTTGCTATCGTTAAAAGGAAATATATAATTTTGTTAAATTATTAATAATTTAACTCGCCGTATATAGATTTTGCTAATTAAAACGAAATTAGATTTGATACTAGAATTAGAGAAATGGAAAAATCGAGAAAAGTTTGTAATTAATTTAAAGATTATAGTAGTAAAATTAAATAATATAGTAGAAATTAGAGAGAAATTTAATAAATAATTAAAATAAAGTATGAAAAAGAAATCGACGATAGCGTATAAAGAATCGCATTAAAATAGTATTATCGAAAAGAATATTTAAAAAATGGAAATTAGCGTAAAATTATTTTTAAAAAATATAGAACTTTTTTTAAAGTTTTGGGATTAGGCTGCAAAGTATAGTATATAATTATGGAATATTATACTATATAAATTACTCGTCGATGGAATAAGATTTATTTCGAAAGGTATATATATAGAAATAATTCCTAGTATAGATTACGTTAAGGTTTTCGAGTACGTATATTATTTATATATTAGTCCAAAATCCTAGTTTGTAAATACTATTAATAAAAAGTTTTTAAATAAAAAAAAAGAAAGCGTTTTTATTGGATATAGCGAGAAAACGACGTAATAATATTAAATATATATTTTTAATTTAAATAAAGCAGAAATAATAAAGATAATGAATTTCGATAAAAAGCGTTAAAAAAAAGAACTCGATTTTCGAATATAAAAGAAAAATAAAATTCTATTATAAAGTACGTTCTTCGAAAGCTTTATATTAAATATATTAGCGATAAAAAAACTAGTCGACCGATTATTAAAAAAAGATACTATTCTATTTATTACTATATTTCTAAAAAAGCTTAATAATTTTTTTATCGAGATATTATTTATTATTATATTTATCTCGAAATATTAAAAACTATAAAATAAGTAATTATAAGTCGAGGAGATCCTTTCCCTTTCTATAATCGATAATGCTAAAGGGAAAGATAAAGAAACCGATGCAGTTTTTGCAAATAAAGAAATTAATAAATTCGTAATGAAAAACGCGCTAAATAATAAACGATTAATATAATTAATAATACGTAATTTAAATAAAGCTAGAAACACGAAGTTTGCGAAGAAAAACTCGATATAACTTAAGGTATAAAATTAAAAAAAGTTTATTTTTAAGAATACTTTTATAATAAACGCTTTAAAACTAATAGAAATTAATAAAAGTAGTACTTATAGAGGAGCTACGATTAGATTTGAAAAGCGAAAGGACTATAATGTCGATAAAAGTAATCGAGCGAATAAAAGAATTAAAGCTTTTATTGTAACTTTTATTTAATATTAAATTATCGAATTAAAAATAGAAATCGAAAAGTTAGTATTTATCATTATAAAAAAAACTATCGATATTACTATTCCGAAGTTTTACAAGGAAATAGTCTTTAATTTAAAGTATAGCGACGAATGGAAAGAAACTATAATAGAAAAGATTAAATCCTTAAAAGCAAATAGAATATGGATAAAGGAAAAAGTATCTAAAAGCACGAACTTAGTATTTATAAAGTAAGTTTTCATTATTAAAATAAATTTTAACGGATTTTTAAAACGATATAAAGCCCGCTTTATAGCTAGAGGATTTTCTTAAGTATTTAGTAAAAATTATATTAAGATCTTCGTATTTATTATACGTATAAATACATTACATATATTTTTTGCTATAATTATTGCAAAAGATTTGGAATATAAATAATACGATATTAAAAACGCGTTTATTAAAGCGTTTTTAAAAGAATGCATTTATTTGTCCATTCCCGAAGGAATCTTAGTCAAAAAGGAATATGCGTTAAAAGTGCTAAGAAGCTTATATAGCTTAAAATAATTAGCACGAAATTGGAATGCTTTTTGCAAGAATTATTTAATTAAGCTAAGCTTCGTATAAAGTTTAATGGATCCTTATTTATTTACCTACGCTAAAAAGGGTATTAAACTCCTCGTTTATATAGACGATATAGCTGCTATCGCTAAAGATAATCGTGATTTAAATTAGTTTTATAATTCGATATATAAATGCTTTTATACTAAGCTTTTGGGAAAGATTAATAAAATCTTAAGTATAAAAGTTTTGCGTAATTACGTTATTAAAGAATTATTTTTAGATTAAAAATAATATTTGGAGAAGGTACTATAGCGGCTCGGGCTATTAATAGAATTAAGTTTTATAAGGAAACCGAAATTTATATCGATAATTGGAAAGTACGATAAACTTAAAGTTACTAAGCTCGAAGAGGATAAAATCGATTATATTAAATACTAGCAAAAAATCGAAAATGTAATATATATTATAATTTTTATTAAATTAAATATAGCTTTTTATATTAGAAAACTAAGTTAATAATTATAAGACTTTATAAAACGATACGATAATGGAATAAAGGATTTCGAAAGATATTTACGAATAATAATTAAGCAAAAGATTAAATATAAATCGTCGATTATTGCAAATAAAAGAATTTATTTTATAAACTCGATTTAGGAAATAAAGTTTAAGGCGAAAATAAGTAAGCCGGATGCAAAGTCGTTATTAACATTTTATTTTAACGTTAATTAGGCAAATATAAAAAACTGCAAAAATATTTTAGAATATGTAACGATGCTATATAGAGGACCGATTTTATAAAAGAGTCGAAGGCAGAGATTAATAATAACTTCGAGTATAAAGTTTAAGTATATCGGCATAGTAATATATTGCAAGTAAGGATAATAGCTCGTATAAATTCTTAAAGATATAGGATTCCCTTAATATATTAAAAAGAATCTAAAGCTCGTCGATATAAAAGCTAATAACTAAAATGCAATAGCATTAATTAAAAATCCTTAACTTTATAAAAGATTAAAATATATTAATATAAGCTATTATTATATTCGGGACTTGGAAGCTAAATAACGTATATCGATTATATATATTTCGATTAATAAAATAATAGTTAATAGATTCACGATGTGAGGAACGAGCAGAGCAAGTCATACAGTTGTATTCAAGAATAACTAAGACAACCTCTAGAAGAGGGTGTGGGGAGAGCCTGTCTAATATACAGGC
>QYAJ01000035.1:0-302699 GCA_003988865.1 Phialocephala sp. D728 | reverse complement strand
TCTAGCCATGATTTCAGAGTGGTGGTGGGGTAATTTTCATTAAAATTTTGGTGGTGTTTTGGCCAGGGTGGTGTTTGCGCACGGGATCTCGGTTAATGGACACAGGGTAGGAGTTGTGGTACGGAAAGTTATAACAGAGCCACCAAAAGATCTACAACCTTTCAGACCTATCAAGATCCCATATCATAGAGGGGAAGAAATGAGAACGATAGAATGTATACTATTCGCAGGCAAGGGATGTTGGATAGGACTTGAGGCTGATTTGGGCTTTGTCTCACTCTTATTTTCCTTTTTATAAACCGCTCTTATTCTAAATGTGGCTTGATTCAGATACTTGTTTTCCAGATTGAAACAGCTACAGTGAGACAGTTCGAAAAGATTCGAATTATTGTTGGCAGTTGCTTTTCTCACTTGATCTCCTTACTCCATTCGATGTGGGTGGCTTTCTTTTATAATGGAACTTACTCCTCTCATTCAGATTTCCATCGATTTCAAGGCATTTCTCTCTTTGCAAACCTGTCCCATATTCTATCATGCTTTCCCTTCGTGGCGTGACTCTTTTGAGTATGTTCACTTCTGCCGTCATTGCGTCGCCAGCATATCATCAGAAGAGAGCTGCTGCCTCTAGCACCGAAGTTTGCCCTAATACTATCACAGTCTGGGCATCTACCTCAGCTGTCACGCTTACTGTGACAGAAAGTGTTAGTATCGTTAGACTACTCCATTCTGGTCCCTTCTGCTGGAAGCAAATTGTCTTCTTAGCAGAGTCAAGGTATTCATGCAAACGCTTGCTAACTGATGGATGTTATAGGAATATGTCACAGTTAGTGCACAAGGTATGAAGTCGGAACTCCTTTGTGTGGCAGGGCATTCGCAAAACATAACGATGAAAGTACTGACATCTCCCAGCAACGGTTACCAGTACAGTCTCCGTTTGCCCATTGTCTAGTCTTTCAAGCGCGGCCGCATCAAGCAACTATGACACATTTACTCCCGTTTCGTCAGCCGCAGTTTCGTCTACTCTTTACAGTTCTTCCCTGAGCTTATCCAGGTGCGTGCCATTTTCTTGAACTAAATATTGCTGTCATTTGGGATGCTAGTGTCAATGCAAAAGACGTGGAAACTAGTTGCTAGAGGATCTCTTGATCTTGTCAGATGCCTCTCGAGTTCAACCTGCTAACCTTCACTTCTTTTGGCAGCACCTTCGACACAAGCTTATACCAATCATCATCTTCTGCCGCAGCTTCAAACTCATATGCCAGCTCAACTGTCGAGATGTTAGTAAATCCTTGTATATCCAACCATTTCAGAATGATACTTCCAAAGATCCATAATGTTCGAGACACCCCGGGGACTACGAGACATTCGAAGCAATGCGTTGATGGCAACTAATGGAGAACGACTTGCTGACTGTGCTTCTTAATTCAAGCCAAGTTTCATCTTACTCGTCCTCAGCAGCCGTGTCGAGCAGCATTTATACTTCTAGCGCTGCCCCCAGGTAAGAATTGAAGTTTTGAATTATTCCCCTTTTACCTCGTCATGAGATGCTTCCAGAACAAAGCCATCCCAAAAACTACTTGGCCATATGCGACTGAATATCCTGAGCTTCATCACAGAGTTATGGTTAGCTAATATTCCATGTCGCAATGCAGTTCCACCTACTCCAGCGGCATCTCAAGCTCGTCTGCCGCGGTGTCTTCGTCTTACAGCAGCTCAGAAGTTGACAGGTAAGGAAGGACATATCTTTATACTTGGAGTCGCCTACCCAATGGCTCTTTTCTGTGACGAATTCGATTCACTGACAATTTTGCTTGCCCAGCTCCACAACCTCAAGCTCTGCCGCTGCATCTACTCCGTCCACCTCCTCAAGCGCTGTCGTCAGCTCGTCTGTCTACGACACGAGCAGCAGGATCTCAAGCAGCGCCATCGTCAGTTCGTCTGTGTATGATACAATCAGCAGCGTGGCGGCCAGCTCGTCCGTTTATGATACAAGCAGTGTCGTCTCAAGCAGCGCTGCAGTCAACTCTTCGGTAAGCAGGCTTCATATATCTGTTATCTTCAGAAGGAGGTTTGGGCGATTTGTTGGAGCCACTCAGATGTCCATGAAACAAAATCGAGAATTCGGCTATCTGGTGCTAGAAAGATCTAGCGATATACTCCTTGGCTACAGGAATTAAAGCAGCGACTTGAAAGCTAAGTTGTCTATAGGCTTATGTCAGTTCCACGAGTGCTGATGTGTCTTCATCAGCATCATCCAGTTATGTAAGTCTAGTCGACCAGAGAACCCTCAAAGGCTAACTTACTTCTCAGAGCGCGAGTTCCTCCAGCGAAGCTGCCTCTTCAAGCACCTACTCCAGCAGCGCGCAGTCAAGGTAAGAACGGACACAAAAATATGACTCTTCGCCTAAGATCCATCGCTGACTCGTAACTTTGGAGCTCCTCCTCCCCGAGTATCGCGGCATCATCTAGTGTTTACAGCAGCTCCAGTGCTGAGGCAAAGTAAAGATCAAACCTGGAAATGGGAGTAGATGAACACAATTACTAACTTTGTGATTCCACCTCTTAGCTCGTCAATCTATTTATCCGAAAGTTTAACTGCGGCTGCTTCATCCTCGATATACTCTAGCAGCGCCCAACAAAGGTAAGAAACTGAAATGGTGATATGGACGACATGTATCCCTGTTGAAAAAGTTACTAAATAAATACCTTCTCCCTTTAGTTCGTCAGTCCAATCATCAGAGTCATCAAGCGTGGCGGAGTCTTCTAGCGCATATGAAAGCAGCTCAAGTTCTGTACCACGGTTCGTAAAAAAATCGATATCCCATTACTTCCCCACCCTTAGAGACCATCTACTAATGGCCTGCTTCGCGATATAGCTCTTCCGTTTATTCTTCTGAATCATCTACGTACAGCGCAGCCTCAAGGTAATTCTCCCGCCATTATAGTGGTGAGAGGCTCTGAATGCCTCGTGTTTCGTTCCAATTCACAGTAGCCTCTGCCAGCACATTTTTGCTAATTCTCCCTCTTTGCAACGCAGTTCCACAGAGATCTTGTCCGCGTACTCTTCCAGCGGAGCCGCGAGCAGCTCGGTCTATGAGTCTAGCACAGTTTCATCCACGGTAAGTACTCCATTTTTGTGTGAATTTGCAGCACATACCAACCTGTCTTTTGCGTTAAGTTATTTGAATCATTTGAGCCCCCTCTATTTCAATCACTGCATTGTAGTAATAATGAACACGAGAAGCTAACTATTGCAGACCGCCTACTCCAGCTCCACTGCCGATTTCAGCTCTTCTTCATCAGTATGTGGATTCCTGTCTCTAGCTCTTGTTCACATAAGACTTGTATCATGCTCCCCTTAGATACTCACGGGTTCCTTTCGCGAGCATCGAAAGCCACATAGCGGCTTTTTTCACTTCGAAACCGACATGATTACGATCTAACTTTCGTTTTAGGCTGCTGTCTCTAGCAGCATCTACGAAAGCTCTTCTCTCTCAGCAGCTCAGAGCTCCAGCCAGGTTGAGTCTTCCACGATTGACTCCAGTTCTTCAGCATACTCCTCTGCCCAAATATCTTCAGTTGAGGACAGTTCTAGCTCGAGTATCTACCCCTCAAGCTCATCCGTCAGTACAACTCTCCCTTATATACACCACGTTCCAAGCCCACTTCAGTAGAATTTGCTTTTCGTGATGACTTGTTCGACACTCAGCGAAGACGCTTGATGTTTGCAAAGTACTCGAGTCAAATCGAGAAATAGATTACTGACCCTTTTTAAAGGCGGCCACTTCTTCAGCTTTCGAAACTTATGCATCATCATCTACAGGATATAGCAGTAGCTCATCCTGGGCTTTCCCTACCAGCTCTCTTGCAGCGTCTTCAAGTTCCATCTACTCAACTATCGCAAGCACATCTTTAAATGCATTACCGGAAGTCACTGTCTACCAGACGGTTGTGGCCTACATCACGTCGTACGAGCTCGATGTTGAGCATTCTACAGCATATGATGGTGAGTAATTCCAGTCCTTGAAACTTGCTTCTCGAAATAATCTAACTCTCATCTTAGTGGTAACCCAAACCAAAGGTGAGTGCTTTCAGAGCATTCTACCAAATATCCCGCTTTGGAGGTAGTCCCAATGCTAACTCTCAACCAAAGACGTGACTCAATATGCCACTGCCCCAGTTGTAAGCATAACTAAATAAACGTTTGCTTCGAGTATTACTAACAGCGAACCAGTGCTCAGCAACCCCCACAGTCGTTAACGGCTATTTTGAGTCTCCACTTGGAAGCGAATGGTCGTTCGACACTTCAGCTGCTCCTGGAACAAGCTATGGCATCTCCTCGGACTTGGACTTTGAAGACGGCGATTCCAGCTCCTTGTAAGGGTCACTTATGAAAATATGGTGCATTGTTTATTAATTGTGATTTCTCTTAGGGAACTAACATTCCCAGGTGGCTCAACTGCTAGCGACGTCATAGTCGTGTCACAGACATTGACAGTGTAAGTCCATCATGTACCCATTTATACTCCAAGGTTGCTGACTTCTCGATTTTTGTAGTTGCCCCGCCCAGGCTTATGGCTTCATCGGTTATGCTACTGCAGATGCAAACAATTCCGGCGCCAGCATCTGTAAAGTCTGGTTTGACGTTATACCAGAGGTGGGCTCACCGAAAAATACTCCCACCAATAGCAGAACCAGATTGTTCGAAAACGACCCTAGTGACGAAGAAGACTCCTGGTCTCCTTTCGAAATAGAGTTCTTCAACTCGAACACCTTGTCCCTTTCCGTTACTATCCAGATCAACGCCTACTGCAAGACACCATCTGGTGCACCCGCCTCGATGTACGTCGACAGTGTCATCGTTACGCAGTAAGCGGTGACCGAGTGGTGTTCAAATGGTGTAGGAGCGAAACATGTTTAATGCTATTTCTGTATTTGTATCTTCAGATTTGTACCACTTTGTTCCATCATACATCATACATTAGATGAAATAGATTTTATTGACTAGGCTTCTTTTCTACATCTGTTCGAGATTGCGATATGAGACTCGATAGTCAACATGTCGAAGATATTGCTACAATGAGGAGATCAATTTTCCACCGTAAAGGCATGTCTTTCATTTGTTGTGGCGAAAAATATCTGTCTCAGGAGTTGCTTTTGTGCACTGACTTCATCCCTTTGGCTTGCAGTAACGTATTGAATTCTGCTACAGTGTTCCACTGTAACAAGAGCTATTTCTTGAAAGACAATGAAAGGTCTCAGCCAGTCCCCGATTGGCTTTTATTACTAATCATGTTCCATTTTCAGAGTCTATCAAGTCTGAGTTAGCTCCATGAAGCTTAATTGATTCAAGATATTATTCACTCACGTTTATTGAGACCTTCCATGACCTGTTTCGGTTTCGGAGAAAGACGAGAGCTTAGTCCGGGTATAAGATGTTCCCAGTTTCGAGTCTCGTTTCCCCCATTTCTGGTTATCTTATACAGCCTTTAAAAATCCGGGTGGGAAGCGTTTTGGTTTAGAGAAACATTCAAAACAGGTATAAATATCCTCGAGTGGGATTGTCCTGTGATTTCAGCTTTTTGTACCCACATGAGACAGAGCTGCATATGAACAGACATGATTCAGCGGGACATCTATATCTCGAGAAATATTGCAAGACTAGTCTTTCCGAATCAAGCATTCACATTTGTGTTGGCACTGCATGAGGTACTATGCAAAATTCATGTGATTTGACGGCCTTTGGAGTATTTATCAGCTCAACCGTTCTGGACAGAGCCAAAGACCTGCTACAGACATCCGATCATGATTGAATGTATTAAAGTTAACAAAGTTTTAGGTTACTTGTGTGTTTAAGTGATCGAATAATAGACTTTACATATGTCTTCGAACCACCACGACTACAAAGCTTTGAATTCGAAGACTTACACTGTCTGGTGGCTTTGGGAAAATACAGTAACATAGAACAGGAAGTCAATTTGATATGGGATATCCTGATCACGTGCCTTGACATATGGTTAAAATTTCTGTAGTAAAACCATGCATACTTTCCTTGACTATATGATCTTTCAAAAATATTGAACTATCACGCGATAAAATTGGTAAGGACTCATACTTAGACAGCAATAGATGCCTATTGGACTCAAGAACCATGTGCGCGTGATAAGGCACATTAGAATTCTGAATGTGCGACTAACTAGTTAGGTAGCCTCTTCGGGTTGCTTGCTGGTGATGATGAATAGATGCTAGAAACTCGATTTTACGCTAGGGATGAATAGAGTGCTATGCGATTCTTGGGACATGAAAGCACTGGACCTGGCAAGAGGGTTGATATCATCACCAATGTTGAACGTAGAAAACGTAAATGCATAGCTACGACTTACGTTGCAAGCCAAAAGCATAATTCATTTCCCATAGAATTATGAGTGAATATAACATGCTGAAAGTGTATTAATTGTACGCTGAGGTTTTGATGGACAAGTACCAATAACGGATCATTATTACACACTAACCCTGATATAAAGAAAATCTGAGCAGAGCTGCTTTACCGGTGGGTTAAGGTGAGCAAGGGTGAGTTAAAGGTGAGAGCGATAGAGTCCTAAGTACGCTTATGAGTTAGCTGGATTATGCTCAAAAGGTCCTCTTCTAGCTCCCTAGAGAATCGGTCACAGTTTCCATATTGTCTATATATAGAATTTTACAAATCCTATTGCCTATAATATAGCCACCTCTTTAAACTTATTAAGATATCGTGACAGTGGCCGTTTCGCTCCTTGTCACACTTATCAAGGGTCTTTGCCGGAGCGGAGTTAGGCCCCCTTTTTAATCGAAAATTCACGACTCGAAGAGGCCTCGTTTAAATAGCCTTCGAGACTTCCTTAACTCTCCCCAAACAACCCAACTCGTATACAAGTATACGACTTTAATTTTCTAAGAGCTTATTTAACTTAGATGCTACAAGAATTGGCACGCAATAGATGATTTACATAGTTGTCTAAAAAGGCACAAAAAACGGCACTACAAACCCTAGCATTCGTCAACGTCTAGGCTCCCAGCTCCTTCTACTACTCATGCAAGACGAGGTACAATCTTCCTAAGAGCGTCGTTGCACTTCGCAAAGGGAATAAAATGTCCCGGTACTTCTATTTGACAAGGTACCGTGCAGCATGCAGCGGCGATGCCGCATTAAACAAGAGTCACATCACGGACCAGTGGCTTCAGGAGATTCATGCACATCTAGCAAGATAGAATTGCACCGACGTTAACAACGAAACTGTGATAGCGAAAATGGTAAAGGATCAGCTAAATAAGGGAGGGACATGTAGCGGCGATGCCGCGTCAAGTGGCTTTGGGAGGTTCATGCAAATCCTAGCAAGGCAGAATTATATCGTCACTAGTACTCAAACGGTACTAGCAAAGGGAGTAAAGGATCAGTGTTATTTAAAGGCACTATAGAGATTCATGCATCTCTAATATAGCACCCAGAGGAGTCAGGTCAAATGTACGTGAATGTGATGCTTGTCCGACCCCTAGAGGGCAAAGCCGCTAATGCCTCTGCCGCTAAGAGCCGTCAACCTTTCCTTGGCGCACTCGCTGCTGCAAGAACCTCACTGTCGCCAACGCACATCGGTCACCAAGCTACTCCGAACACAAATTTGCGGTCGAGAGGTCTTGATTGCATGAAACTTCTGAGTGAGGCACTTCCCTCAAAGGTAGTTCTTCCTTAGGGATCTTTCCACATCCAACTTGGAATCTGTAATCGCCTCTCTAGGGTGATCACCTTATGCAAATCAGTCTCGCAATATGAAATCAAAGCTTAATTATCGTCTCTTCTTATTTCTATCCTTTAACTTCTAATCTTACTAGCGTAAACTAAACTCTCTTGCCCAATCCTTGTTACTGTGGCCCTGAACATCCATCAAATACTTATTAAAGTCCCTCGCTGCATTCACCGCCTGACTTAAATGCACCCACCCTAAAGTCTTCTTCTTATATAATGCGAGCTGGCGAGCTGTTGTCAGTGCATTTCTTATTTCTCTCCCATTCATATCCAGGTCTGACAACTCTTCAATATGTTCCTTCAACTCATCAAGATCTGCGTCTTCTTCGTCTGCTTCTAGCATATCGAAGAAATTCCTCCAGATCTTTTGCCGGAAGGGGGGATCTGGGTCTGGATAGCGGAGTGCGAGTTGGATGCGGGATCTGAAGGCTTCGTCGAAACTGCCGACGCGGTTGCTAGTGAGGATTAAGATCCCGCTGTAATATTCGAGAATGCGAAGGAAGACTGTAACTGGTAAATAAACTGATGGTAAGTTATTGACTGGGAGGCGCTGACCAGATACCAGGCTGTTTCTCTTCAAATCCTGAAGTCCTCGTTCTTCGAGAAACACGTCGGCTTCGTCCAGTAGCAGGACTTGAACAGGGAGTAAGTATTCGAGAGGTAATATACAGTCTGGAGGCCCAAAGATAAGAGTCAAGTCACACACTCACCACAATTCCAAGTCTTGCCAAAGTACAGAACCCTCCTGAGATAGGACTCAACGGCATCGGGTTCAGTTCCAATGTCGCCACACGTCACACTATATAAAGGCTTTTCTGCCAATTCAGCAACACTCTCTAAGAGAGGTCAGCATATTCAGATCTCGACACTAGTTCAACTTCGCGGATACGCACCCGCTGTCAACGTCTTCCCAGTCCCAGGTCCTCCATGTAGGAGTACAATGAGGCCAGTGCCCTTTCCGGCAATAAGATCTTGGCGCTTCCCACCACATACTCCAACTGTGTCCGAGGCTCTCTCTTCATTCGTCAAAAGCAATGCCTTGATTAATTCTTTTGTTTTGGGAGGGAGCACCAAACGGTCAAAGGCCTCTTTGTTCCACTTTACTGGTTCCACTTTCTGGACATACAAGCTTACTAGTAAAACATTAGCATGTTGTTCTCAAATGTTTAGTTGACTATACCCCAGTGCTTCTCTTTCAGGAAAAATCCTTGAATAATGTGTGGACACAACATGTAGTCGAGATCAGGAAGATCGGCATCAAGCCCGATCTCTAAGGGATACTCATCATACGGTAGAATTGGGTCTTTGCTAAACGAAAATGTTGCAGAGTTAGGATGAAGTCGGTTGTAAGTTCTCTGATCAATCATGAATCGAGACTCATACTTGATGAAGGGAATCTGTTAGTCAGGTGATCGATCCGTTGGCCTTTGGAAACGTACATGAATTTGATCTCCAGGGACATCCCAACCTGAATATGCAACTTTATGTTGGTGTCTGAGATTCCAATACTTCTTCCCTTGCTGTAGAAGAGAGCTTTGGGTTTTTTGACTCGCAAATTTGAGTGGATATACTTCCATGCTGTCGATTGAAAACTCGTCTTCCTTTGGCCATCGCATGGCTATGGTTTTTCTCTTGCGTTTTAACTGGGTTCCATTAGAACGCCATGACCAACAATCCAAATTTATTTCGCCCCAGTCTTCGAAATCGATTTTTCGTATCATATAAACCGAGATAATATCTTTTTCTTTGTAGACCACTGGTTCGTTGGCCTCAAAGAGGAAGTCTTGAAGTTCACGAGATACTTTTCCCATCGAAAATCGCTCAGCGGCTCGGCCGTACTTGTCACCTTGACATGACTCACTATACTTCAAAAAGTCTAGAAGCAGTGGTTTCAGGTCATCAGATTCTTCCTCCAGTTTCTCTCTCAACTTCAACTGGTGATGAAACACAAATATGTAAGGGAAGTGCAACTCCAGAGGTCCAGAAGGCTGGCCATCTATCTCTCCAATGAGGCTACCAGGGTTGTATTTGGCAATCTTTTGGATCTTAGTGATGAGTGGCTCGGAAAAGACGTGAATCCTTTCCACAACATCCTGCCTAATTTTGACATCGACAAAGGTTTCGGGGTACCGTACCTCTGGCGGCTTTAGAGGCACCACTCTTCGTACATATTCGCTCTCTCTTGTCCAATTTTCGGGCGGTGGTATTTCAACACTAACAACAGGCATCGTAAGGTTTTCCGCCGAGCAGAAGTACGTCCTCAAAATCACAAAGCCGACGCCACGCTCATTGAGATATTTTCCCAAGCTTTGAATTGGGCGTGTTCCCTCGAGGTGAGGCGCACTGGTTTCTGAACGAGCTCTGAGAAATGGAACGTCTTCGAAAAGGAGAGCTCGATGATGGCTATACGGCTGCGGCGCAGAACATTTGATCTCGCATACTATACAGTATACCGCTGGCGTTATTTGGGTTTCTGAATATTTGACCTCAGACTTTACGTGGGCGGTAAAATGGTTTTGTATTCGTCCGAGAGTCGTTCGTTTTATTCGGCGGGCTTGTCGCGATTTCTCCTCTTCTTCAGAGCTACTTTCTAAGCTCTCCCCCAAATTATCTCTAGCTTTTTTTACTTGTGTCCTTTCCCTTGGCAGCCTTTGCGAAGTGTCAGAATCATTCGGTTCTAGATCTTTAGATGGGCCCGCTGGGCCTACAGAGAAGTCAGAAACACGCGACGGAGGTTTGAAGAGTATAGAGCATACGATTCTCCCCGCTAAGATTCTCCTCATCTTCTCTATTCTCGAACGTTGCCTCAGCTACAAGGGATTCAAGATTCCCCTTTCCTTGAGCCGATTGAGAGGTCATACTGAGAGTAGACACAGAGTGGATGCTCTCACGCAAACTAGAAAGGGGTCGCGATGGTGCCTCTTGATCTTCGCTTTGATATTGTGTTACAAACCCAAGGTTTTGCTCTCCCCACTGATTTTCGACCTCAGGGAGAGAAACTGTCCCCCTTAATGCGGCAAGGTATGAGCTCCAATCCGCGAATGCCTCTGTTGGATCTGAGAGATACGGCCTATTTTTGACCAGTTGGGCTCTGATAACTCTCGCAACTTTCTTGTGATCCAGACTTCCAAGTTGAACGGATCCGAAGACTTCTTGAGTGAGGGAATTACTAGAAAATGAATTAGTTTGACTTTATACAATGAGGAAGATAAGCTGCAACTTCCTCTTCGTCCAGTGATGGAAGAACCTCGAGATCACCGGGTAACAGTCTCTGTTCTAAATCGGATTCATTAGAGCATTTTTTCACCGCGCCTCAACCATGACAGAAATTGCGAACGCACGGGACGAATCTTTATGGTTTGTTGATGTATCCAAGATATGCAGAGCACCGTCTTCCCATACGTTGGCGCCAGCCGCACGGTCTTGAGATAATGTGTTTTGGATGGAAACCACCTCTCCACCCACTGTAACAAGAATGTCCGTATCCAGGAACTCTTGGCTGGGATACGATGTTTGATCAAGAAAATCCATATAAGAATGTCGTGATCTGTGGCTCGGGATGTTGGGGTTGTTGTGCTTAGTCGGCAGCGCGATCCCCGTGTCGGAAGAGGGGCCTGGAGCACGGACTTGATGAGCTGATACCGCTGACAACTCACAGCATGACACGTGCACGAGCTGGGACGGCTGACCAGGGAAGTCACAGCATGAGAGCATGGGCGGCGAGAACTGAATCGCAAATTATGACTGTGTTGGTGCGGCTCTGCTTCTTCAACGCCGACCATTGTTGATTCCACCAACTGGCAGCCAGGGAAAACGGTGACTGAATACCACGACGAATATCTCCGCCGTTTGTTGTCGACCCGTCTGGTACTAAACATTTGGAAAGACCCGGGCTACAAAGAGTCGTTTCCCTCTTTTTGTACCTCTGTTTAGATTCAATCACCCAGCCGATGGCCTCAGCCTCGTCCCAGCAGCCTCGAGATTGGTATGAGGGTAGCCAAGATCAAGGGTTGGTATTTCCTATCTTTACAACTCAACTCAGATTGATAAGTATTCACAGAGGAGGTACCCAAAACGAGTTTGATATTTACGAGGCAGCGAAAGCCAAATTGCTCAGCGAGCTGAGTCCGAAGGAATATGAACGTGTTATATATGAAAGCGCAACCTCGGTGGACACCTTGGCCGTTCTGCTAAAGGAGATGAAGTGCAGATATGAGCGCCAGCCTACATGCAAAGCTCGCAAATGGCTAGAAGTATTTTCCAGCAAAGTCGTCTATTATGGAACTGTAATGGATGTCCTCGTCCAGCAATATCCACAATACGTATCTCTTGCATGGGGCGCAATGAAGTTCCTTTTCATGGTATGCATGAGCCAAATATGCCGTGATAAGGGTTGCTGATACGTTCTAGTCGGTTATCAATCATGAAGAGATGACGAAGGAGATAGCCAAAGCATACTCGATGATAGCAGATCTTCTTCCCCGAACAGACTTCACTCTAATTCATTACCCAACAACGGCAATGAAAGGGGCTATAGCACAGCTTTATGCTCACATTATTTTATTCACTTCTCACGCCATACGATGGTACAAGAAAGGAAAAATTTCCCATGCTGTCAGCGCAGTTGCTCGTCCTTGGGCTTTGAATTGGAAAGACAGTGTTGATGCCATCACAGAGCAGTCTCGTCATGTTGAGAGTCTAGCCAGAGTAGCTGCGCAGGCGGAACTTAGAGATACGCACTTGGAAGTAAAAATCCTTCGCTCTGAAGTACAATCATTATCGACTGCATCTACCACGGCATACTCAAGTATGATGCGCCTGCTTGAGGACTTGTCATTAAATGGCAAACAGATTTATGAGCTCACATACAGTAAGTGTCCGAAGAGCGTGATGGCGGAGATGCTCATTGAATTGCTCAGAAACGGAAGGACTTGTCCAAGAGATTAAGCCTATGTTTCAAACGCAAAAGACAGAAATCACGAACGTTTGTCTCTCAACCGTAGCAGCGCTTCCTTGGGCAAAGGATATACCCTCTCCAAAATCGACTCTGGGATTTTGTTCGTCGATGAGACGCCGTCGAAAAGCCCCCGCTCTCCAGCTTCCGGAACTTGCAATCCTGAACAATTGGGCCACATCTAAGCAGTCGACACTCCTGTTTATCACTAGTAGATCTATACAAGCCTCGAAGGACCTCACTATCGATCTTGCAAATCTCCTCTCTTCTTCTATGGCTCCTACGATCTGGGTCTTTCGTCATTCAAATTATTGGGAATCGAGGCCTACGTTTACAACAATTTTGCAAAGTCTTACACTCCAGGCTCTTACCTTATTTCCTAACTGCCTTAGCTCGGGGTCTAGCCCTATATCATCTTCACAGCTCCTTGAAGCCTCAAATGAAGATGACTGGCTTAATATCATGGGCCGAGCCTTTTTTGGAGTCGATAGGATTTACATTCTACTAGACGCAGAAATACTGGCGCTGGCTAGTGACTATAATAAGTATCGCATTACTCGATGGCTCGAAAAACTTATGTCTCGGGTAGGGGAATCAACTACCATGAAGATATTTGTATCCGCGACAATGATTGACAGATCATATATTTCTAGAAAATGGGAAATCGGGTCTTGGTCAGAGCTGACAACAGATTATGCAGATAACTGTATTAAGTCTCTAAACTCAAAAAGAATACTTCAGCTTAAGGCAGTACAACGTCGGAAGAGAGTTTAATTAATTCTATTTAACATTATTTGAAAATTATAATAATATTTTTTAACTTCTTTATTTTATATATTAATCTTAAATTCTTTATTTTTAGTTTTATAACTTGAGTTATTGATTTTAGTGTAGTCATCTTATTCCCGTCTTCAATAGCTTTGAACTGATTTATCAGATAATAGTTATTAGGTATTAGATAAAGGAGTGCTCTGCGGGACGGTTTCTAGACTTTAGACTTGCTTTAGGACATATATTTTTATAAGGGATCCCGTTCTGGTTCCCCTGAATCCTTCTCGCCAGGAGTTAACGCTCTCGATAGCGGCGCGACCGAGGATGAGCACATCCCAGGCAAGGCGAGTAAACAGAGGTGAGGCAATAGAGTACGCACAAGAAGGCTAGTGAGGATAGGTGAGGTTGAGGTGAAGCGAGGGTGAGCAGAGCGGCGAGGGGTTACGTGCGTCGCGGGTTGGCGCGTACGCAAAGTGAGGTGAGGATTGGCGCGAAACAATAGAACTCCACAAGCTTGGAGTAGTGAGCTCTTGACCCTACAAACCCCATTGTACAATCTCCATATTTAGATTTAGTACTGTTAAATATCTCCTTGTTCAGATAGACGTCCTTTAAATCGTCCGGATCTCGAGACGTTTGGCTGTGCTCTTTCCAAATCGAAGTTGCGGCGTAGTGGTTTTCGCAAAAAGTGAGCTTCAATCGGGTGGAAAATGTTTGACCCCTTCCTCCTTGAACCCTGAAAGTGTATTCTGAATATGAGCAAAGAAGCATATTTGAAGGGAAATTAGACCCAGCGATCTCTCCTTCTGTGTATTGCTAATGCAAAAGGACCTGAAGGGCAAGGTTTAGAGCACATGTATACAGTCAATGTCAACATGTATGCGCGTCGAAACAATACGTGGCTGGTGAACTCAGCATGTCTGGTCTCTTTGCAAAAGTTCCCTAAATAGGATAAAGATCTTCTCGAAGGTGGGGACATGCAAGTAGCTAGTATCAAAAAATAGAAACAAACGAAGTGATATTACAACAACATCCATTTGCTGCATCAAGGATACAAATGTTTTCATCAACAAACGACAGATTGGCTTCCAAGATGAATGGGTAGCTATGAAGCTCTAGGAGTTAATGAATCAAGGATAGAAAGATGTCCACGAGCCTACGAGTTTAGCACTCGAAGAGCGAGGCCTGGTACTTTCTGCATATACTCACCATGCAAGAGGAGTGCTACAGAAAACTTTCTAGCTTAGAAATGACAGAGTTCTAAGACGGTGCATACTTTATGATTGAAAATTGAAGCTCATTTGATGGAAGTTCGGGATCCTTGATGTATATTCATGTCAGTGTACCTCATTCACCGGGACTCTGGTGTATGGCCATTTTTACACCTTGAGATACGTAATCCACCAATCTCATCTCGTCTATCACTTGAAAGTGCCTCAAAGACACCTCATTCACTTAGGTAGTGAAATCCTTCCACGCGATACCCGTGCTGCCTTCGAAATCTCGTCTAGAATGCTACTTTGTACCAATATGAAATTCTCGAATAGATCCCAGTATCGAAGCACTTTTAAGTATCCCATATACCTTACTATATCTGTGCCTATGATAGTGAAGGAAAACCAGGGGAAAACTTTCAAGAACAAACAGTAGACCATCACGTGCCAAGCTTGGCTCCTGAAATATAAGGCGTTAATACCAAATCTGTTGGTGCCTTCTGTAGGCTACTGTTTGCCACCGGAAGCGCTTAGCCTTGAAGATGCAAACAGTTCTAGAGCGTTGATGCCTGGTCGGATACTGGGGAATCTATTCAAATGTGTAGACCCAAGCCTTAACGCGATGTTCATAAGTTCATCACTTTATAACTTCATGAGACATGTTGAGACGGATCTGGTGTTCATCATGCGATGCGGCGGTTACGTGGTGCTTGATGTTTTGCCTTGATTGAGGGGCAGTGAGGGGCAGATGTGGGTAGCTCCGGTGGTCGTCTGGGCGACAAACGTCATTGGTGGCGGTGAGGAACAGTCGGGAAATGGATGAATGCACTTTTGACGAGATGGATGAATGTTCTGGACATTGAACAGAGAAGTGCATATCGCACTCTGTACATAGATGTAGATAGTACGTGAAAGAAGGTCCTGGGAGCGACCAGGCGCTGCCTGAAAGTGCTAGTCGTGAAAACCGCAGCCTCGTTGCAAAGGTACCGGAAGCTTCTAGTCTCGTCTAAATTTCTGAATTCTGGAATCTTCCAAAATTCAACTCTTTGCTCTGCGATAAAAGGCTCGACCCAACCGCACAAATTTCGATTCCTCCTTCATACCACAACAATAATCCTGACGCACTTCTACAAGTCTTCAACAACAACGAAGCACAACACTACCGCACACTCTCATTCAAGTCGTCAATACTCCACATAATCGTCCATCATGGCTCCAGCAATTGGTAAATATTTCCCGCATCCTTTTCAGAAGGACGATGTTAATGCTGGCTTAGGTCCTGCGATAGGAATCGATCTTGGAACCACCTACTCCTGCGTGGGTATCTTCCGTGATGACCGAATCGAAATCATTGCCAACGACCAAGGCAACCGAACTACTCCCTCCTTCGTTGCCTTCACCGATACCGAGCGTCTGATCGGAGATGCCGCAAAGAATCAAGTCGCCATGAACCCAGCCAACACAGTCTTCGACGCAAAGCGTTTGATTGGACGCAAGTTCGCAGATGCTGAGGTCCAGGCTGATATGAAGCACTTCCCTTTCACCGTCCTAGACCGCGGTGGAAAGCCAGTCATCGAGGTAGAGTTCAAGGGCGAAAAGAAGCAGTTCACCCCTGAGGAAATCTCCTCAATGGTCTTGGTCAAGATGCGCGAGACTGCTGAGGCATACCTTGGTGGAACCGTCAACAACGCTGTTGTTACTGTCCCAGCCTACTTCACCGACTCACAACGTCAGGCCACCAAGGATGCTGGTTTGATCGCTGGTCTCAATGTCCTACGGATTATCAATGAACCAACTGCTGCCGCTATTGCATACGGTCTTGACAAGAAGGTTGAGGGTGAGCGAAACGTACTCATCTTCGATTTGGGTGGTGGAACTTTCGATGTTTCCCTCTTGACCATCGAGGAGGGCATCTTCGAAGTCAAGTCCACTGCCGGTGACACTCACTTGGGTGGTGAGGACTTCGACAACCGTCTCGTCAATCACTTCGTCAACGAGTTCAAGAGGAAACATAAAAAAGGCGAGTGAATATTTCTTAGATTTCTATTTCTTCTTGGGACATTCATCGAATATAGCATATGCTAACAACTTATCGGCAGACCTTTCTTCGAACGCTCGTGCTCTCCGTCGCCTTCGCACTGCTTGCGAGCGTGCCAAGCGTACCCTTTCTTCCTCCGCACAAACCTCAATCGAGATCGACTCGCTCTTTGAGGGTATTGACTTCTACACCTCGATCACCCGTGCTCGTTTTGAGGAACTTTGCCAGGACCTCTTCAGATCAACCACTACCCCAGTCGACCGCGTCCTCGCTGACGCCAAGATTGACAAGTCGAAGGTCCACGAGATCGTCCTTGTCGGTGGCTCCACCCGTATCCCAAGAATTCAAAAGCTCATCACCGACTACTTCAACGGAAAGGAGCCCAATAAATCAATCAATCCCGATGAGGCTGTCGCCTACGGTGCTGCCGTCCAGGCTGCCATCCTCTCTGGTGACACTTCATCCAAGTCCACCAACGAGATCCTCCTCCTCGATGTCGCCCCATTGTCTCTCGGTATCGAGACTGCTGGTGGCCAGATGACCAAGCTCATTCCTCGAAACACCACCATTCCCACCAAGAAGTCAGAGGTCTTCTCTACCTTCTCAGACAACCAACCTGGTGTGCTCATCCAAGTCTTCGAGGGTGAGCGTCAACGCACCAAGGACAACAACCTGTTGGGCAAGTTTGAGCTTACTGGTATCCCACCCGCACCTCGTGGTGTCCCACAAATCGAGGTTACCTTCGATGTCGATGCCAACGGTATCATGAACGTCTCTGCTCTTGAGAAGGGCACCGGCAAGTCCAACAAGATTGTCATCACCAACGACAAGGGCCGTCTGTCCAAGGAGGATATCGAGCGCATGTTGGCCGAGGCTGAGAAATATAAGGCTGAGGATGAGGCTGAGGCTGGGCGTATCTCCGCCAAGAACGGTCTCGAGTCATACGCATACTCTCTCCGAAACACTCTATCCGACTCTAAGGTCGACGAGAAGCTTGATGCCGCCGACAAGGAGGCACTCAAGGCTGAGATCGACAAGACCGTTGCCTGGTTGGATGAGTCTCAACAAGCCACCAAGGAGGAGTACGAGGAGCACCAGAAGGAGTTGGAGGCCGTCGCTAATCCTATTATGATGAAATTCTATGGAAGTGGTGGAGAGGGTGGTGGAATGCCAGGTGGAATGCCCGGTGGACCAGGTGGCTTCCCAGGTGCAGGTGGAGCTGGTCCTACCCATGATGATGGCCCAACTGTTGAGGAGGTTGACTAAATTGTTTCTCACGAATCTCTTTAGTTGTCTTTGCATTTTCGGGGCTTTCATGTGGCTAGACTTCTTGCGGTTTTGCGTTTCTTTTACATGTACTGCGAAGATACACCCAAAAAGCTGGTGTGCCTTCATCCGCATGGTGTAATTCGACATGCGCCTACTACCCCATGGCAGCACAAAAATTAAAAAATTAAAAAATACCTTGCGTTCCCAATGATCGTGATACAATGTGAAATGCTATTTCATAATCTTTCGTTCCTAAAGTCCTAGAGATTATAGTATATTGTGACATGCTATCTATATTTACGTTCTTAAAGTCCCAAAGATTGTGGTACAGTATGGCATGCTATCTACATTTAGTTTCCTAAAGTCCCAATGATTCTGGTACAATATAAGATGCTATTCATATCTTTCGTTCCTAAAGTTCTTAAAAAAAACATTAAGCATAGCTGCATATTTAAAATTATATGAAACTTACTCGTAACCCTCGAAAGTAATGACGGAGTGAGGGTGCCAGGTGTAGTCAGCCTATAAGATACGCGTAGCTAGTGCAGAAGCGGTATATTTGAGAACATCCTGCTATCTTTCATTCTAGCCCATCAAAAATTTTCCTCATCTCTATTGAAGTCCGTGATGGGTTCATTCGCACCTTCGGCATGTGTGCTGCAGACGGGATTCGATAGTGATCAAATATCCCTTTGTGAACGATTGAATGGTCGTCCTTTAAGGCCATTTCCACGTATTTAGGGTGGAATTTCTGTGTGTCGTACGCTCCAAGTCGAAGCCTAACACCCCCCTTTTCCGCAGTACTAGAGCCAATATAGAGTAACGGGATGCAACGCAATGGAAGCAACCTTCACCTTTATGTGATAGACTATGAAAGCCCACGCCAAAGACTACGACTGTGGAAATCTCTGCCCTTGGGAGTTGGGACCGAGATTCGTTTGAGTGGCATGGCTTGTGTGGTCACAATTCCCTTCTTGAGGATGTTTCTGGCAACTTTGACCTATCCGTCGAGCAGTTTGAAGCAATCGCTGCTGAAGTTAGAGAGAAGAATCCATCTTAGGTCGGATGATCCGCGGCCTAATGACGGATATTGAGCTCCAAGAATGGCTGCGATACCCTTAGTGTCTTGTATCATGAGGTCCTACTGTGAACACAGTCACATAGAATAAACATTTTAAATGTCACAATGCATCACGATCTTCGCGACTATAGTAGGAACAAAAAATATGAATAGTATGTTACATTGTACCACAATCTTTGAGACTTAGCGATGTTGTATGTAAAATGGATCAAATGGGTTTAGCATCGTCAATATTTTAGTATATGCCAGGATTATGCCATGGCTTGAATCTGCACCATTGCCGCATATCTTTCATTGTGCTTCATCAACTCGGAATGACTGCCTTGTTCAACAACTCTTCCTTCTCCTAGGACAAAGATCGCATCAGCGTTCTGTATAGTGATCAAACGGTGTGCAATCGTAACTGTTATGCGCTGTCCTCCAGCGATGACCTGATCTAGAGCTCTCTACACAACTGCTTCTAAGGTGGAATCCAAAGCGGAAGTAGCCTCGTCAAGCAGCCTAGGGACGTGTGGGGCATAGGTTAGCCACATGGCTAGTATTAATGAAATGTTAGAGAACTTAGAAGAGACTAGGGTTGGGAAGAAGGGCTCGTGCTATGCAGACTAGTTGTTTCTGGCCGCCAGAGAGCATAACACCTTTGAGTCCTACAATAGTATTGAAGCTATCTGGGAGATATCTCTGTATTGCCGTGTCAGGATATATTAAAGTAAAAGAGCTTTGGAGAGGCTACTCCCGATGAATTCTAAGATATTCGTCTCACCATAGACCTCTCAATTGCAACATCGTCAATATATACTTGCACAATGTACTAAACGTATAAACGATCAGATTTCTGCGAATCACATACATCATCCCAGACAAATTGGGAGGAAATCTTGTCGCCTAGCTTGCGTCGCAGCACCGCACAATAGTAGTTCGAACGTTCCTGTGCCTACTAGAGTTTTCCTGATACCAATCTCGACACAGCAATGTAAAAGAATAAAAGTAATATTTCGGAAGCTTTCTTGTTGCAGGTGGCGAGGGCTTGTAGGCCGTCCTGGAACCTTACTGGCCACAAGAATAAATATCTTCCTATCCCGGAGAGGACATTGGAAGGATCGCAGATTGCATCTCTTTGTTCCAGCATAGAATAGACCGGCACTAGTCGATGAGCTCCATCCATGTAGATAGAAAAACCTCCATCGCTTTCAGCGCAAGGGTCGTGTACGCTATTGTAAGCTTCGATGAAGATGTTTGTAAACTTTGAAGACTCTTCCCTGTCTCTCCAGGACTTTTCGACTACGTGAATACTTTCATGAGCTTTATCCGCCTCAAAAAACTTCGCATCCCGCAGATGACGTGTTGCCTCGACTACACTCCTCAGACCGGATGATAGTGGGAAAAGATGATCGTCGCGGATTTCCATATCTTTATCGACTGAGGAATTGTCAAGATTCATACAGCTCCAGGCATGATGAAAGAGGAGTAGAGAGCACGAGATGAAGGCACTTGAGTTCGACTGAGTTAACAAACAGCAAAGACCATCGGACAGGCCTCTGTAGGCATGCGACAGATGTTTCAGCTCAGTTCGTCGATGAGTAGGATCATTTGGCTGTAGGTAGCGTAGATGAGACGAGGAAATGGCAAGGATGGCGTGCAGGAGAAAATTGTTCTGCGAAATGATTAGGATAACCCTACGCAAAGTTACCCGCAGATTTTCATACCTGCAAGGCAAGAGGTAGCACGTTCTGCCTCCATAACTGTGGCCCAAGGGCCAAAGTCTCCGATGTGATATTCTCAAAGTGATGGAGCAATTTTGTTTGCAGGGAGAAGTCCTTATCAACATTGAGTGAAGCGTACGGGCTGAGTTGCATCTGAGGATCCACCTTGGTAGAAAGCTCATTCACGTTCTGCTCCCGGGACCCGGTTTGCGGCTTAATGCGAGATATTTTCCGACCGTATTCGCAGACGCATCCTCTTCTCACACAATTACTGCACGATGGAAGCGCCTCGTTACACTTCAGCGATGGCAAGCACTGTCAGCTGGGCTTCTCTTGGACAGTAGCCTATCGACTTACCTTTACTTTCCTCTTGACGCAGTTGTCACATCCCAACCTAGACTTTCTATGGGACTTCCGACGACGTAGTTCGCCATTTTCATCAATGGATGCGAGGGCGCGAATGCTAAGTGTCTGAGAAGGCGTGGCAAGGGAGAACCCTCGCAGAGGTGAGATGTGATTCTGCATCAGGAGACTGCGCTTTGATAGCTGTACACTGTATTTTTAGCTTATATGATCCAAGGATATGGAAATCTTCCTCATCAGCTGAGAGTCACCGTACAGATGAACCATTCAAGATTGAAAGATTTTACTTTTAGCCTTGATTCTCACATCCTCAGAGGAATTGACGCCGTGGATGCAGTGTTGTTCCAAATCTGGACTAGCTTTCTTGCCTCGTATTCCTAATCGGCCAAGAATAAGAGTATCCGTCCAATCATGGCTTGCAAACGTAGCTCGTATTCCTAATTTGCACAAATGCACCAGATGTCTTAATTTCGTGTACAGTATATCGGATCGAAGTCAGACAACACCATTGAAACTACGAAAGCATGGCACGAACTGTTCACCTTTCCCTAATCTGCCCCTCTTACGAACAAATCATTATGTAAAAGGATAAAGCGCACTATACGCATGACTGATTTCTTTGATCAGCTTGTCTGTCCTGTCAATTTTCCTTACTTCCGCTCATCGAAATCCACCATGTCAACTCTAGCACATATCATCTACTCTCAGCTCTTCGTCTCTTTGCCTTACCCATCCTTTGACTTTACGGGCCAAACATGTGTCGTGACAGGCGGCAATTCTGGCCTTGGGTTCGAAGCCGCTAAACACTTGGTGCGAATGAACGCTGCGAGAGTGATCTTGGCTGTGAGAAACAGACCGCGCGGAGAGAAAGCACAGAAAGAGATCGAAGACGTCACTGGGCGCCCTGGTGTTGTTGATGTCTGGGAGCTGGACTTAAGCAGCTACGACTCTGTTAAGCATTTTGCTCGTCGATGCTCTACTGACCTCGACCGGCTCGATTGCCTCTTGGAAAATGCAGGAACAGGATCATTCTCGTACACAGTCGCCGAAGATAACGAAGCAACCATCACAGTTAATGTCGTTAGCACACTTTTCCTGGCTATTCTGCTGCTTCCCTTGCTTCGAAATACTGCAACAACATTCAACACACAGCCCCGCCTGTCTTTTGTTGTTTCCGATGTTCACGCCATGGCAAATTTTCCCGAGCGTCATAGCTCTAACATCTTTGACAGCCTCAATGCTGGTACAAACTCAGCTGCACTGCGACGACGCTATGCAGTCTCCAAACTACTAGGCGTGCTGCTTACTCGAGAACTGGCAGCCAAAGCGGACACTGGTAGCTCGCCTAGAGTAATCATAAACTGTGTCAACCCGGGTTTCTGTCAATCGAACCTAGGCAGTGATGGACCGCTCTTAGGACGATTCCTGCGAAGCGTGTTGAGTCTAATTCTCGCACGCAAGACCGAAGTAGGCAGTCGCACACTTGTTTTTGCTGCTGCTGCATTAGATGACACACATGGAAAATACCTTAGTGACTGTCATATTGCCGAGTAAGTCCTTTAAACAAATATCAGATTCGAGAGTGTTTCTTATAGGAGAACAGGCCATCTAAATTTGTACTGAGTGAGGAGGGTCGTGAGATTCAACTACGGGTCTGGGAAGAAATGATCACGAAAGTAGACGGTATCGAGCCCAGTGTCTCAAGCATATTTCTTGCCAAGTAGCGGACGGGGCGGCTAGGCGATGCCATGGGGTTTTGGAGCTGGCGAAGAAGTCCTTAAGAGTAGCCAAGTAGTTGTACACTCTCTACCTTCGTCTCCCAATTCGTTCTCTGTGACTTTTCCAAGAATACGTTAGAATCTATATACCCTTACTCTGCTTTCCATATACGATCCGACTGCCCAAGTCTGGAATGGCCCGTAAAAAGATTTTGCACGGGAACCGGTCGAGAAAGCTTCTCTGGCCTAGTTGAGCTGCGTTTCGAGGTATTATGAATCAACTCTTTCTCTCTCGTATGTCGGATTGGGTTATTAGGCTTGCCGCTCTTGCTCAGGCGCTACTGAAATCACCCTCGACTCAGTCAACGAGCTTAAGCAAACTGAGCAACTTAGGTGAGCACCCTGAGCAAGATCTATCAAATCGTCACACGTTTTAACCTCTCGCTTTTGAAATCCCAGACAGCATGATTCTTCTTTCTGTTCTCCCAAGGTCAGTGTCTTTAACCTCAACTTTTCAGGGATTGCACGAGTCGCAATCTCATCCTGGGTGGAGAGGACTGCGGCATCACCTTTCTTCTTGATCATATGCTCAGCAACCTTGACACTGTTTTCTTGAACATGCTTGCAAAGCTCTGACATAATGGATATCTCATCATTAGTGTCATTATGCTCAGGCTCGGAAGCTGAGCTTGTATCACGTGATTAGCTCCAGATATGAGAAAGTGAGATAACTTCATACCTTCAAAGTCTTCTGTATCAGACTCAGAACAGTACCTGATTGGTTAAAAGCAAGAGCATGGGCAGTGCGGCGGTCGGCCTGTTGTTGGCTGCCTCTGGCTGTGTACTCTGGCCAATTGGGATAAAGTCTGTCAAACCAGACTTCAAAAGCATGATGTTCGTTAGTAGAGATTCAGGAGAAGCAGTGGTAACCACCAAAGCAATCTGAGGTAAGAGATTAACCCATCTGCGTTGTCTAGTCTGAGCTCTAACAAGCGAGGTTGTCAGGAGTATGTCCGGTTGCAAGAGAGGAGGAATTGGCCCCTGGGCCGGAATAAGTATTTTGAGAGTTTCTTCGTTTGGTGTTGTAATGTTTTTCATTCGTATTGGCATCCTTCATAACCTCTCTGACAAATACCCCCCCCCTTCTCTCTTTCGACATTGATGAAAAGCCAAACCTTATTCAGCTGATGTCCTTTGCAGATTGTTCAACGTAATAATTGACTTTGGCAGGCGCTCGAGTGAGCAAGTGATCTTTCTGTGGTATTTCTTCTTCTTCTTCTTCTATTTTTGAATGCACTTGTCAATGCTCTTAAGACTCTTAAGAACATCAGTGTTTTCCTAGCTCTTTGGCAGGGTATTGCTATACTGCGATTTACTGACAGTCAGTCCACTTTGAACCAGTGGCTTCCCGATATTTTCTTCGTCAGCAGAGCTGTCATCAGTGAGACAATTCTCCTCGAAGATAGCGTCATATTTCCAAGTTTCGTCGTTTCCGGCTTTTTGACTATCCTTCGGAGCCCGTTAAAGTTTCGTCTCCAAATCATGAAACTTGCTAACTCTAGAACCTAGACATTGAGGATATCCCCACAAAAGCCCAAATGTCGGGATTGACACCGCACAATGTCCCTCGCAACTCGATGCATATCCTCTGACAGGAACATACATTGGTGCTACCTAATGAGGCACCATAAAAATGGTTTACGGTAAGTAAAAGAAATCAGTTCTACCTCTCCGTTCACATCTCATGCATTCCACCCGTATCAGCTCTCCTCCCATCAATCTCAAAGACTCTTTCCTGCCCACCACTTATCTCCACCGGTGCCATCTTAGGCTCGGTCTCCGCATTCCCTATCATTTGATCTGATCCATAATGCGTTGCTCCAAAGTGCGCTACTTCGCTAGATGAAGATCCCAATGATGCTGATGGTTTTCGATTTCGACGCATGAGGAAAAATGCGACGGCTCCGATGAGGCCAAGTGCTATGACGACAGCTCCGACAGCTATGCCTGCTTTTGCGCCTGTGGAGAGGGACGAGGTGGTGTTTGAGGATGAAGAAGTGGGTGACGAGGTTTGTGAATTGGATGTTGGCGATTGAGTTGGGGTGCTGGTAGGGGATTGGGCAGAAGTGCTCGTTGAGGATTGGGCGGAACTGCTAGTTGGGGATTGGGTAGAGGTGCTTGATGGCGATGATGAGACGCTTTGATGCTATGTTAGCGTATTCTAAGTTAAAGGGGGGGAGTGGAGACATACGTGGTAGCGACACCGGAGTTCAGCACTTTCATTTGGAAGGGTGTGGAATAGGCGCTTGCGCCGGATGTGTCGTCTAGCCGGAGCACATATTGACCTGCCGGCGTAGTGGCGTATGGACTCCATAGAAGGAAGGGAGCTGTCATCCCAACTGCAACTTGAGGTCAGTCATTGTTCACGAACTGTTATGTCATCGGTAGCGTACAGGCTATTATGTCCACAGTGTTGATGCTGTCCGACGTCCCGTTCTGCAGAGTCAATGTTGTTGTCCCACTTGCTCCTTGCCAAGTGACGTTGAATGGAGACCCCGCGGTAATTCCCTGCAACGTTGGATTCGTGAATTGTAGTCCTGTTGTGGATGAAGTCTTGGTTCCAGAGGGCAGCATCGTGAACTGAGGAGAGTAGGCGGATTGCCCGGACGTGTCATCAAGTCGGAGGACATAAGTTCCCGACGGTACCGTAGCGTATGGACTCCATTCTAGAGACGAATCTGTAAGACCAACTAAGGACATCCCACGTTAGCAAGAACATGTGTTGACGAGGTTGTGGTAAAAGCGTACAAGCAATGACCCCAACTGTGTTTACATTGCTTGCTGTTCCGTTTTGCAGTGTAAGAGTAGTGGTTCCCGATGCACCTGACCATGTTACATTGAAAGGTGCTCCAGCAGTCAAATCTGAGAATGATGGATTCGTGAACGCGAGCGTCGCCAACGCGCTCTCAATTGCCAGTGCTGAAAGAAGCCATGTCCGCACTAGAGAAACTCGACTTGAAAATATATACATGCCAAAGATCGACGAGAACACCAACAGTGAAATGACGTAGATTTCAAGTATCAGAGAAAGAGAAAATACGAATGAGGGATACAAAGCTACATAACGGCGCAAGGCTGAAGTTTGCTGGATGCTGTGCCGCCAGCGTACCCTTGGGTGGTTTCAAATTTTCAAATTGGATACAACAGGGCTGAGGCCAGGGGCAATGCTGATACGACAGCCATAGACTGATTGGCTGAGATGAGGCGCAGCAATGGCCAGACTTCCGAGCGCGCTTTCGTCGTTGGAATCAGAATTCCCACTTGCAGAAATCGTGGTCCTCTGTACGGCGACCTCACACGCGGGCGGTTAGAAACTTCAATAAAGATTATCTCTTGCAAGCATTACTGTTATGAAGGACATGAGGAAGAAGAATAGTCACCGCGATTGTTTGTGAATTGTCGCATGCCAAGAAGCACGGGCTTGCAATTCATCCTTGTGAGTCTGGGGGCGGCCGCTGAGATGAAGATGAAATTAGGTTTGCTCGAACCCCATATTTTCGTTCCGATTTGGGTCTGCCGCTGCTTCAACAAAATATCCCGCCGCTTTTGTGACGGCCCCTATACAAGCGAGAACAGACGAGCCAGCCTCCACCAAAATCTCAAAGTCCGTCCTCAGGAAGCACAATCGATGTCCTATTTATGCTCGAGCTCACTGGCACTTTATATATTGTTTTGACTTTGTCCTCTCTTTAGTGATTGCGCTCGATCTCGCACTTGCTCGGTCTGCGCATCTAAAACTCAACCCTGTTGTACGTCGTCTCCTCCTTGTCATCAAGATCAGCGTTCTTCTCCTACAGCACCAGGGTCACAGCCGATAGAATACATCTAGAATTTCCACGATAAAGAATCTCTGCCCTTTTATGGGGCAATATGGCAATCGAATATTCTGCAAAAATATTGTTTTCGGCCCTGGACGAAATTGCCATCCACGAAGAGCTTCAGAGTCGACCCTTCACACAAACTCAAATATTCTGCACAATATTGTGATAGCGTGAAATTATACCACACTTATCATATAGAACTTAATCGCCTCCAATCGCTCTTCTCGATATCGACATCCACCGTCTTCTTCTTTGAGTTTTGCCTTCTACTCCGATTAATCTCCCTTACTATCTCAAAACGAGCAGGTGCTCTACTCTGTAATATCTTCTTCGCCACTTCCCGACCTGCCATTGCCTCGATAGTTCGGACGTTTTCCTGGAAGCCTGCTGCCCTACGAGGAACTTTTCCGCCTCGATTTCTTGCTCTGGACTGTTCTTTATTGTTCTACCTCTGCTCGGAGATCTAGGCCAACGTCTCCACATCTCCCTCGCTCTTCAAGCGGGCTACCTGCCTTCTGATCTCGAGAACATGCGGTCTCCGTATTGTCAGCATACCTATCCGCTCGCCCAGTCACTCGGAGGTCCGTCTTGTATTCGGAGTTCTGCACAGCGATGTCTTTCAAAGGCGGCAAAACCCATTCGTCTCCGCTGGACTCTGTTTTGCGACGAGATAGCTTCTAGTGTTAGGGAAGCATATACATTCTTCCTGCCGGACAAGTTTTTAAGAGGAAGGAGCGAATGTGGAAGAGGAAACGACTCCGCATTTAGGGAGGGCTTGCTCGAGTCTCAACTCAACCTTAATACCTCAAGTCTATCTTGTAGAAGTTCATACCTTATCCTACCTCTACTTCTTTCGTAGACTTCATATCCCTATCATCACCATCAGCAATCACTTATCGCTTGAAATATTGTAATTTGAACAACAACTTTGACCCTTCCCTCTCTGGGATTCATCGCAGCTCTTTTCGGTGCTCTACTGAACGACCCACCTCTCGGCTTCGCACCGGCAGCCATTGTAATTATGAACAAGAAGGGATGGAGTCTTCACAACATGCCATGATTGAAGCACAATGAAATGAACGCAGGATGCTCTCTCACCTCTCTTTCCATCCCATCTGTAGAGACGAAGCGGAGCACACGCACTAATACACCACATAACCCCAAGCATATCCAATCCATCTCGCGTAGCATCCACCCGCTCACCTTCACTTCCCATCTCTCAATCCCAATCTGGCTAGCCCCACCACGCTTTTCCCGACAGCATTGTAAAGTACCTTATAAGTTCAAATAAGCAAAACGATAGACATGTTCAGCGACGGACTACTCGTCGGTATACCTAATAGACATGTACCTTCCAATTGGTTGCTCTCGGTCTTAGAGTTACCCTAAGTGTGTGCGGTAGTCTTGAGAACATCAAAAACTTATTAAGTTAAGTTCTCTTATTAGGTGCCATTCGTTTGAAATACAACGAATGGTTCTGACCAGAGTTTTGCATTTTTGTTTTTTTTACTTTGCCGACATTTTTTGGTGGGGGATTTTTTTTTGGTGAAGTCGCTTGACTTCAGAAGCGAAGCGAGCTCAAAGCCTGCCATACGATCAAAGAACGAGTCTCTTCAGCTTTAACAAAAAAGGCAGAGGGCTCAGATTTTGCCATTATTTTGTAGATACCATGAATTTTGTCAGCGAGTGTTGAGCGCAACGTATGCTTGGTGCCTCCCAGCTAGAGATCAACAACGGATTTCCTTGTTGATCTCAATAAAGTTCATATTTCGTCTTAATGTCGCTGATGGTGTAATTCGGTCTCGTCCCGCCGATGTGCAGGAATATCTCATCCAAACCCAAGAGTGTCCAATCCTCAAAATGGGCATTTGCAGGTGAAGTGTCGTGCAACGGCCGGGTGTCTACGACATTGCATCAGTGCAAAGATAAATCCTGATTCCTAGGCAGGCGACCTGAACATGAACTCACAGGAAACAGACTAAATGTGGTGTTCGGTAGTGGGCAATCCCTTGCAGTCTCCATTCGTGACAGACGGTGGAGATCTATGGCATATGCTGTAAACTTCGATGCTAGAATGGCCCGCAACACGCATGCCCTCAACGCAGAACTCAAGGCACAACGAATGTACTCGGTCAGAGTGGGCAGCACAGGAAACGCAGCACACCGCAACGCAAGGATATTATCAAAAGCAAGTCAAGGATCCACGCTGGCTTGTCTCTCTTATCGAAGTATTAATTTTCAATTATCAGGTAAGAACAGGACATTACTCCAAGATTGATGATCCAATTGGCGCAGAAGCACTGTTGATAAGCGTGGAACTTTAAACAACTGAGAAGACTACCGCCGTTGATAGCCCCTCTGTGGGTCATTGCCTTGTTACAAACGCATCAGGGACGCGCTTTCGAAGTAGCAGATACCGTCTTCGGAAAGTCTTAGGATTTTAGGGACTCAGGTACTTTATTGATTAGATATCAAACGCGATCGAGAGATCACCACTACTAAAACTCTACAACGAAAACCCGGAAGCGGGAAAGGTCTTGGATAGACTTTCGGGAGGATTATCGGGCAGAGAAGAAGGAAGCAAGCAGAGGCAGGCCGGTGGGGAGGACGTTCTTGCACCAACGAAGTATACGAAGCATTGACTGCGAATTATCGCGTAAGAATAGGGCATTTGAATGAGCAAATTGCTTCAACAAATCAGTGGCCGAGGAGGGCCCGCAAAGAGAAGTTGATATCCGGCTGAGAAGCACTTGCTAAATATAAAAATCCGAGACGAACACCTGCCTCCTCGATCATAGAATTCAAAATAGAACAGCAGATCTTTGTACAAGCATTCATTTCTTCCTACCACTGCACGCCTCTATTTTACATCGCTTCGCGTAGTAAGAAGACACAGCTTGAAGAGAAAGAGAGGAGATCGGATCCCATGATATAATTTACAGCAGCAAGTGCAGGCGTAAATCGACATTTCTCGCCAGGATCAAGGAACTCCATCCATGCCCGCCCAGTGAAATCCAAGTGTACAAAGAATCTTGCCACCTCCCAGACATGTCTATTATCCTCCTATCATTTTATTTTGATTTTGGTTTGCTCTTCTACTTGATGATGCGAGTCACCAGGCCAGTAGCGACGGTTCGTCCTCCTTCACGGATGTTGAAGCGCTGTCCGTTCTCGATAGCGACGGGATTGTGGATCACGCATCTCATCTCAACGTTGTCTCCTGGCATGACCATCTTCGAGTCTGCATCTTCGGTTCCGTCAGGCCAGTAAAGAGCAGCTGCCTCATCGGCTGTTCGGAGAAAGATTTGTGGTCGGTAGTTGTTGTGAAAACCGGTATGTCGTCCTCCTTCTTCCTTGGTCAGGACATACATGGAGACCAAGAACTCATTGTGTGGCTTTGTGGTTCCTGGTTGAACGATAACCATTCCTCGCTTGACGTCTTCACGTTTGATACCTCGGAGCAAAAGGCCGGAGTTATCACCTGCTCGGGATTCGTCGCAGGACTTCTTGAACGTCTCGATATCGGTAACCTTAGTCTTGATTGGCACCTCTCCCTTGCCAACAAGCTCGACTTCTTGATCTCTCTTCAGGGTACCACGCTCCACTCGTCCGGACGCGACGGTTCCACGACCGGGAATGGAGAAGACATCCTCAACAGACATCAAGAAAGGCTTGTCGAGATCACGTTGAGGAGTTGGGATCCAGGTATCGACAGCGTTGAGCAGCTCATCGATCTTCTGCTCACCAATCTCAGGTCTTCGTCCATCCAAAGCACAGAGTGCAGATCCCAAAATGATTGGGGTCTCGTCACCCTCGAAGCCGTATGTATTGAGCAGCTCTCGCATCTCCATCTCGACCAATTCCAACATCTCCGGGTCCTCGAGAGCATCGACCTTGTTGACGAAGACTACAATCTTTTGCACACCAACTTGGCGAGCTAGCAAAAGATGTTCTCTAGTTTGAGGCATTTGTCCATCGGAAGCAGCAACAACGATGACAGCTCCGTCCATGTTGGCAGCACCAGTAATCATGTTCTTAATGTAATCGGCGTGACCAGGGCAGTCGACGTGGGAGTAATGTCTAGCTTCGGTCGAGTACTCGATATGTGCCGTAGAAATGGTAATACCACGCTTTCGCTCTTCGGGCGCCTTGTCGATAGCACCATAGTCGAGGAAGTTTGCGAATCCCTTCTCGGCCTGTCTCTTTGTAATTGCGGCTGTCAATGTAGTCTGCGAAAACATCAGTCTATGATCTTTGCCTCCTTGCGAGTCCCCTATACCTTGCCGTGATCGACGTGACCAATTGTGCCTAGAGAAATTAGCTTTAAGCTTCAAATACAATCTGCGAACTACACACCAATGTTAACATGCGGCTTCGTCCGCTCGAAAACTGTAGCATATGCGCGAGCAGCATTCAGCACTGAAGCTCCATTTTGTCTTCGCAGAGCGTGCTGCAAGGGGCTAACGGAATTGCCTTGTTGCAGGGCAGACCGCGCTGTCCGCAGGAAGGGAACTACTGATCGCGCAAACACCATCTTCGATAACACAAACGAGAATTGGGAACGGAGAGGAGATGAGGAATTGATGATGCTGAGGATATGGATCCAGTCGGCTCGTCCGACAATTTTTTAGCGTAAAATCACGTCCGCTCTAGCGTGCACGTGACAGAGCTTCCTCCCCCTTTTCAGACGAGGAGGCGAAGACGCAGCAACTTTGTCTATTGTCTTCAGGAGGAAGAATATTTCTTAAGTTTATAGTTATGCTCTGTCAATTAAATGTTAAACGTAGAAATCATTTAGTTTTAAGCCTCATCCGACACCGTGAAATGGAGAATATCTGAGTATTTTGATGAGAGTTTATCTGTCCGTGGCTCTACCGCGTTGCACTTTTGCTTTACCTTGTTATATGGGCGCAGGATACGGCCATCATATAGCTTTTACCACCCTCTGAAACCTCGGAGGATGTTTCATACACTCTTCCGTTTTCTCCCTCGCGCCATCTTGCCAATACTCATATTCCATCCATACATTCTCCGGCATCTGCTCCTCCGTCGCTTTAATCCAATTCCCTAGTTCTGGCGCAAGAGGAACCACTCCAGTCTCCAAAACATACTGATCCCACATCTTGATCATCTTCTCTAGTCTCTCTGGATCCTGCTCTGCTAAGTCATGGATTTCACCTGGATCTTTAGCTACATTGTATATAATGGTCGGTGCCAGTCATAATCATCGCACGTGAAGGCGAACATGCTGCTACTACGCGGAAGTCCGAGAAACGAATACCCTTTCTTCACGAGCTTGTTGATGTTGGGAGTGTGGATGTCGCCTCCGAAGCACGAACGATCGCTGAAGCCTAGGTCATCGGCAACGATGATTAGGAAATCGGGACGTTTGGTCATGATGGATGGACGTAATTGAAGCTCGTGCAATCGATTAGATACCTAGCACAGCTCAATTTATATAGAGAGAGAGACAGGAGCAGAGATCACGCCATTAGGGATAATGATTAAAGAACGATATTGCGGAAACGAAAGAAAAAGCATAAGAAGAACGAAAAGAATTTGTGAGTCACGCAGAAAACATTAAGATCCGGTGTCAACCCCGCCAGAGACTTCGGTGTACCCCGCCTCCACACACAACTCTGCAGTTCTCAAGGTCTGTTGACAATTCTAGAGTCATGTTGGCGGGTGTTAGAGGGAGGGAAGCGGATATCGCGAGAGCGAAGGATGGGATCGACGACCGCAACATCGCGTAATTCTCCAATCACTTGTCGGCCTCGTTCTCACCCCGCACTATCTGGCTTGACCTACTAAGTTCATACGTGGTGCTTGGATTACTCCGCATTTCAGGACACGAGGAGATGCAGTCTTTGGGAGCTAACCTTATAACATCTCCCCTTTTCACTCGCTAAAGCTCCCTCGCTTCGTCGCAATTTATGATATGATATGAAGGCGCTAAATTTGTGCATTCAAGATATGGTAGGTAGTTGATATCATGCATGGCATGGCATGGGCTATGATTTAGATGGATGGGTGGGTGGATGGGATAGAAGATCTATGAAGTTCATACGCTAGTTTCTATACAATACGAAGTAGACTATGTATGCAACGTTTTGGAGATCACGAGTCTTAAACGTCTCTGGTGGAAGAAAGAAGCCATGTTCGGGTGTGAAAGTGCGTCTATAAACTCCTCAAGCAACCTAGTAATACACCGCTCATGAACCACGAGCTTGAATCTCTATGAAACCTTGTTTTAACCCTTCATCAAACCGAATAAAGATATAGTTATTGGCAATTCCCTTCTAGGGTATCTCGCTATTGTGTTTTCATCCCGTCCCGTCCCGTGCCGTCCCGTCCAACACGAATGCTCCCAACTCCAAAGCTCCTTTCCTTTATTTAGTCCTTCGCATAGAAAACCCTCAAGCAATCCGTTCCAGATACGCCTCCCACCCCTTCTTCCGATACCTCTCCGCCTCCTGAACCGGATCCGCAGCCTTAATAATGCCCCTCCCAACAATAACAATATCACCGCCCAACTCCCCAATAATCTTCTGCGGCGTATTATACTGCTGCCCCTTCCCATCCCCCTTCACCTCCGCATCCTCGTCCTCGACCGGTGGCAGCTGACACCCGGGTGTCAACGTGATGAACTGATCGCCCTCCTCCCGATTCAAATTCTCCTGCGCAATAAACCCCATGACGAAATCCTTGTTTTCCCTCGCGCTCTCCACACAAGCATTTGTGTATTCCCGATTCATGAAATTGCCCTTGCTGCTCATCTGCGCCAGGATCAACAGTCCGCGCTCCAAAGGCGCCTCCTCAATCCCGCGTAGCACCTCCTCGCCGAAATCCTCGGTGCCGCTGCGCGGTGAGTTCGCGGGCTCGAAGTGTTGGGAGACGGTGGTGATGGATACGATACTCGCTTTTCGTCCATCTCTCTCTCTTTGGCGATCAGCGCTCAGTCCTAGTCCCATTCCCATCCCTGAAGCTAGAGCCTCATCTTGCCGTGTCGGCATCGGGGTCTCGTTCCCATCCGCATTCTCATCACTATCCTCCTCATCCTCATCCTCCTCGTCGTCATCATCATCATCCTCATCTCCAACTTCCTCTTCACCCTCACTATCCACACTCTCCGGCCTCGGCGTCCCCACCGAAATATCCGTCTTAACCTCATACCTCTTCCTCTCCCTCCACTTCCTTGCCGCCTCGGCAAGCGCCTCCACCGCTGCCTTCCCGGGCACCATATTAACATCCGTAACATGCGCCCACTCCACAATCCTCGCGCTCCCCTCCGTATACTGCATCTGCACCGTATTCCCAATATCGCCAAACTTGCGATCCTCAAAAATCAAAAACCCATGCCGCCGTCCCAGACGCGCGAGCCGAGCCGAGGTTCCTGTCGTAGGATTGTAGTCCCAGTTGGAGATCAGGTCGTAGTGGGTTTTGAGCACGACGATGGAGGGGCCGAGGCTGGAGGCGAGGGAGAGCAGTTGGTTGGTGGTGGTTACGTCCGCCGAGAGGCAGAGGTTGGAGGATTTGAGGGTCATGAGGCGGAGGAGGTAGGTGGTGAGCGGGTGGGTGGAGAGTGAGGCTCGCTGCGCGTAGGATTGTTTGGTGATGGGGACGGTGTGGGGGTTTTTGGGAGACATTGTCTCGTAGGTCAATCGCGATCGGGCTGGTGTCTGTTCTGGTCTGGCGGGAACAATTGCGATGGTGTAGGTGTTGGATGAGATTTCGTCTTAGGGTTGGGGTTGACTTGACTTGGAGGGGATAGGGGAGGGACGAGACAGGTGGGGGAAAGATGGGCTGTTTTGATAATTTATTTTTCTTCGATGAAGCGACGCGAAAACGAGAGAACGACGATCACACGGCTCGCGGTCTAGAAGGCGTCCCAACCTGGACTTTCAAAGACCGAAATTCAAGCCTTTAGAAGTTGAGATTCCAGGGGTTTACCAATGGGACGGTTCTCCTGGGAATCATAATCCGGGATCGTCCCGGATATTAGAAATTGTATATTGGGTGCGTTATATTTGTTACACTGTATCACGCTCATACCGCAGCGCAGGAACTGAGCGCCGATTTCTGGCCATTCGGAAGCTCAAGCGCCCTCGCTTACAGATTTAAAGTTGTCAGGGACGAGAAGATCTTCGAGAATGCTAAGTTCTTTCATCGCAATATTTGGATCAAGAATTCTAGTGGACTAAAATACAGCATTTGCCTTATTCAATCTACTGCCATTTTCTATCTCTTTTTATCTCGTGGGGGTGGAAACTCTTTCCTATTGTGAAATCAAATAATTCCGCGCTAAAACGCTAGCGTTGAGCGGGTTTTCTCAGCTGCTTTCGTCTTGTCCTCCTCATTGGACAGTAGTTATATTTGCTGAAAACCCGTCAGAATCAAGGCAATAGAGAAGAAAGTTATTCAGACCAGGCATGCATTTAACTATTACACATCATATGCATAAAGAAACATGATTCTACCACCCTAGTAACCTCTCCAATTTGGTGGCTTTGTGCCGTCGTCGACCGCCATTTTTCCTCCACTTTATCACCCTCATCTTCTCACGAAAGCGCAATCTACTTGAACAGGGTACTGAAGAGAACGCATGAGAGGAGAAACGCGATAACGAAAGAAAAAGAAGAACAAATCCTCCGTCCAGCCGTTCCATTACGTTCCGTATGCCAACCGAGCAAGCAACTGGTATCCGCGTAGTGGTATCATGAAAGCATATCAAATCCCCCCATGTTCTGTTCTGTTCCCATCCCCATCCGTGTGAAATGAAAGAAGGAAAGGACTTGTTCCGTTATCTCTGAGCCTGATGGTGCGATCAGACTCGAGACCAGGTATCAATTCTTCGGTATGCCGACTTTAGATAGTACCAGTCATGACCGGGTTATTGGCGCCCAAGGTAGTTTTATAGTTGCCGTTGGCAGTAGTGCTGCCATTAGTCTTGCCGTTCAGAGCAGGAGTGCTATCTTTGCTGAAAGCCTGGTCGACTTGGTTGCTGAATCCGCTGGTGTTGTGGGAGATGGAGCCGTTAGTCGCGCTAGGGATCGTAGGACCAGTACCGACGCCAGAGTATCCCGCACCGGAAGAGCCGAGACCGGTACCGCTAGTTCCGGTACTCTGGGCAACTGGGTCATAAGCTTGCTTGCTCATGGAATCGACGTTGCCAATGTTCTGAGGACCGCGAACACCGCCTTGAGTGACAGAGTGTTGCTTGTGTCGAATCTCCGCCGCGCGGGGAACGTCGGTGGAAGGACTAGCAGAGCCGATCTTGAAGATTGGTGACTCCCAGTTATCGCCCTTGAGAGCCAATTCCTTGTACTCGGTTGCCTTGGAAGATATGCCACCAGGCAAATGGATGTTGGGGAAGATGGAATCCTGCTTGGTCATAGCGACGTTGGCCTTCTTGTCTGCGGCTGCGTTGGCGGCCTCCTGAGCCTTTTGCTTGCCTTGAGCGAGTTGCTTTTGTGCGGCAGTGACATATCGTTGGTAGATGTTGGGGGCATTCTCTGGGTCCTCCGCAATCTATGATCGTTAGCTGAACATATCGACAACTGGAATAGATGATAGCTTACCTCCTGCTGGGCGCGATCGGCCTCGAGCTTAATTCTATAAGCAAGTTGGTCCCATTGGTGGAATTGATCCTTGATCTGCTTTTCCAAGACCTTCTGAAGAGCTGGTCTCATAACCTTCAACATGAGAGGCTTGACCAGGCCGAACAACAACTTGTGCTTGGACTGCTTAAGCTTGATGTTGAAGTTCTTAACATCGACATCGACCTTGTCAATCTTAAAAAAGTTTTGCTGATCCTTGGGCTGGGCAGTAGATAACTTCATCTTGAAGCTGAAACCGGTACCACCAAGGATAATATCGGCGACACCAAGATCAGTGATGCTTGGGAAGCCCTCCTTTTTCTTAACGTAGTAAGCAACATCCCGGAGATCCATCTGGATACCGGAGACGGAGACTTGGAAGCTGTGGTGCTTCTTGTTGGCCATGCCCTTGCGTCCCCATCTGAAGTAGTTGTCTAGAATTTGTTAGCACTGTACTCTAAATGAAATGAACTCGAACTTACCACCAGCGACCTCAAGCACATTGGGCATAAGGTTATCGCTCTCAATGACCAAGTTCTCGATGACAGCATCAACCATTGGGTCAGAGTACTCAATTCTAGGAATTGGTACATAACGAATGGACTCAAAAGCCGCAGGAAGGATAACCTCAGTGAGATCCTTGACAAGATGAGGCTTGAATGTTGGCTTTCCGTTTTCGTCATTGCCAAGATCATTGAAGAGCTTCTGCATAGATTGAGCGAACTTCTGGTTCTGTGGATCTTGATCGAATTGATCTGCCATGAACTTGACCTCATCGATGATGCGATCGGTGTGGTTGCGGTAACGGTCACGGAAGAGGAAGTTGCCTTGATCGTAGAGACGGTTCCACTCCTCAGTAGCAGCATCCTCCATGATGTAGCCCTGTTGCTTGAGGCACTTTCGGATATAGGCATCCATCTTCTTGAACCAGCCTCTCAGCTCAGGATCTCTGTCGGCATCACGGTAGATGTTGTTGAGGGAGTCAAAGAGATCATCCATGCTTGTGTAGTTGGCAAAACGTTCGATGAGCTGGCGGAGATCAGTCTCAGCACGTTGCAGAGACGTATCGGCATGGGCGCCCTTCACAGCACCAGTCGAGTGTTGGCCAATGGTGTTGGCATGAGTGGCGTACTCTTCAGCCAAGTCGAGCAAGGTGGTAATAGCTTGTTGGTCTATAAATTATTAGCAAGACTTCAACAAAGTTCTTGAGAACACTCACAGTCAGGGTGTCCCTGGCACTCGACGACAAGCTTCTTGAGACGGTAGATAGTCTGATCGCGGCGCTCCTCAGGCATCTTCTCTTTGAGATAGTTCTTGGTACGCTCTCTAGTTTCGCGGCCCCTTTGCTTTGTGTCCTCTGGAATATTATCAGAAGCACGTTGTCTCAAAGTAGCAGCACCATTCTCCATGCCAGATTGAGCATCAACACCAGAATCAGTGCCAAATCGCTGATCCTGACCAGCGAGAGCGGCGGCATCAGCGGGGTCACGAGAACCATCTGGATGAGCAGCTTGAGTGGCGTTGCCTGCGGCATCTCGAACATCATCGCGGGAAAATGGCTTCTGTTGACTGTATTGCGACTTGATCTGCTGCTTGATATTTCCCGTAGACATATCGGGGACATCGTGCCAGGTATTGTCTTCGGCTGGATGATCAATTTGTGCCAATGCATCCTCGGACGGGTTGACCTTGTTAGCAGCCTTCATGGCAGCATCACCCGCAATGTCGCGCATGAGGATGACGGCATCGTTCACTAGAAATCTGTTAGATACCACACTCAAAGTAAGATATCTTAACTTACGAAGCTTTCTGAATTGGCCATTGCTAAGAATCAAGGTGCCGAGTGTTCTCAGTCCCTCCAAGGCTTGGTTTCCGTGCTGCTTCGCAGTTTCCTTGTCAACCGGAGCACCTGGTAGAGCAGCATTTCCACCATCGATCTTCTGTGACTGCCAGATAAAGTCCTGAAGGAGATTGCCTTCGTTCTTGCTGAGCAGGAGATATTTGGCCTCTTGGACTACAGTGCGGAAATCTGCTACCAAAGCTTGACCTTCCGTCGACAGTTGCTTTGAGGGGTTAGAGAGGGCTTGCGATCTGAGGAAGCTGTTGAGAGCGATATCGATTTGCTCGTTCTGTTTATATTAGCTTTTGAAGGTGATGGATGCCACAGATGGAAGTACTTACTGATGGGACTTTGCCAGCTTGGAAGGCTTACGATTCTATTAGTATGCTTGAGAAGCAACGGAAACGACGACGTACCTGAGGCAATGCCGTAGAATTGAAGTTTGCGGTTGACATCCTCCTCCTTGATCTTAATGTTGGTGGGTCTGTTGACCTTCGCTGAGGAAGACATGATGAATGACGAGCGCGAATAGGGTATCACCGAAGCAAAAAAAGAAGTGTTAGTTAAGTCTCAATAAGTTCTCACAGACTTGTGTATGAATCAATCCCAAATGAAGGGTCGATTACGTAGTTGAGAGTGGGTATCGTAGGCTCGTAAAGGAATTTGTATGGGAAAAGAAGAAAGAAAATCTCGAGTGGAAAACGGTCTTGTTTGTATGGCAGCGCCGTCCTGGCCTGGCTGGCTGGGCTACCTTGATTTCAATGAGATCAGATCTTTGGCTTCTTCCTCATTTGGGAGACGCGCTGAAATTCTTGCTTGCTTGATGGTACCAAAGCAGCTTGCTTGGCCATGGAAAGCTCTAGCGTGGTCTGCGTTTAGTGACGTCGTTTGGAATATCGAGCTGCTTCAAGCTCCTCTCCTATCCCTGCAGCAGGTGGAACAGAAGCTCCGCCATTGGCCATCTGTACCGCCACCTCATCAAACACACACAGATGAGTTGTGGCTAGAACTTCCCCAGTATCCCCAACCGCCTACCCGCCCCTGGAATAATCCCCGAAGGAGGCTAGCGTGGTGGAGGATGAGAGTTCCGCTGGAGCTATGCAAACAGAAAAAAGCTGAGATTGCGATCGTTCAGACATCAGCCAATTTGGACCACAAGAGCTGAATGCACGTCATGGATCAAGTGCAAATTCAAGTCTGTTCGTCTGATCTCTTGTTGCGATGCTGGGGCTCGCACGATGCCGTTGCGAGCACTGGCGGTGCATGGCATTTCCCGATTACCATCAGCAGCCAGGATCCCAAACCTCACTGACGTATCCTTGCGCTGATCATTGCAACTGTAAAACCATGCACCATCACATGAAATCACCCGCTCATTTCACCTCATCTCATCGAAATCGTGGAATCGAAAGGCAAGTACCCGACGGAAAACTATGAGAGTTTGCTGGCAACCACGCCATCTCACATGCAGCTCTCCATCCGCGTTCTCACCCCATCTTGATCCGCTAGAGTATCCAGCAGCCAGTGATAAACCCACTCGGAGCGAATCTGTTCGAGCTCCGGAATTCCAGCGAAGCTGAAAGAACGCACGTAGCGCGGTCGAGGCAAGGACGAGAGTATAAAGTCAATGACTTCATCGCAGTCTCGAACTTCTTCGCTTGTTGCCGATCCAGCGCTGACGACGCGGCGCTTGCTCCCGCCTTCGTCAACGCGCTAGCTATCTCTGGGTCTCGCTTCCCCTGAATTTGAATCTGGGTCAAGTCTCAATCGTTTGAGTGAACTGTGGCGGTGCTGCATGCTTTCATGTCTACGCCCTGCTCTGGATGGGAGGCAAGCTTTGCATATCTCCCAGTGCTTCGGATACGCTCGAGATCTACAGATTGAGTCCAGCTTGACGTTGGCTAAATCCATTGATTTTCATTCTACTGTGTAATGCTACGCTAGGGTATCGTGCCTCATGACCGTCGTTATGATCGTTCCTGGGTTACAGTCCTCCTTAATTTTGACTGTCGGTCCCAGAACTCAAAACTTTCCCTTGCATAATCTAACACAATTATCCCGACTCAATTACAAGTCAAGCTGCGTATGTGCGGCCCAACTGGACTCGAATTTGGTATCCAAGTCGAGGATATCATATACATACTCAAGCACCTGCCAACTCGCAGACTTCGTCTCACATTTCGCTTCGTTATTATTGCCACCCTCCCTTGTTCTTTGCCTTCAATTCTCTCGCCGTCTCGATTTGACTTTTGTAATCACGCCACAGATCCTTAATCTGCCTTGACGCTTCCCATCTATCCACAACAGCATTGGCATACTTGGTCCTCTTCTTCAGGTTCATCGCTTCTCGCTCAGCAAGCTTAATTGGGGTGAGTTCGCCTTCGTCCTCGAGTGCTCCAACAACCCATTGATTCAGGTTGTACTTCCAATGTAAGAGAATATGGGACTGCTGGGCGTTGTGTTTGCAGACGCTATTTGCGGTGTTAGCTGTCGGTTTCGGGATTCGGATTGGGAATGGGAATGGTGACACTTACGGACCAACAGCATATCGTCTTGTTGCAGGAGGGATATCTTGTCCTTGGCTGTTTACGCTGGTGCACTCATCCTTGTCGCCACTATCGGACTCTTCAGAGTCTTCAGAGTGTTCGGATTCTTCTGTATCATCACTGGTACCACCCTGATCTAGTTCCTCAAGAGTGTCCTTATCGTATGCCTTTCCGCTGAATATAAGAGCACATGAGGGTTTATGGTTTTTATGATTGCAAGCCCAGCATTTAGGGAGACCACTTGCCATATCAAAGCCTTCGCCAGGTTGCAATGATTGCTCTTCAAGTATAGGACGAGCATAGACAGCTCTTGTAAATTCTCTGGTCCACTGGGTACTGGAGAATTTGCTTTTTGCGAGACCATAGCACTCGTCATTCAGCTTCTTGAATGCTTGCTTGTAGATTGGATCATCCCGAGCAAAGGCGGGATTGATTTTATTGTGAACCATCCATTCGACAGCATCCTTAAAATGATCCTTAAGCTGCTTATGTGCGTGGTGCGTGAACTCCAGTGGAATAGAAGCCAAAGCCGGGATGCCGATATTACCATCTTCTTCCTCATCATCAGTGACGAAATTATCCGAATCGATATCTTCAGCGTCCTTTTTGATTTTGCCTTTGGCTGGCTTGCGGGCGGGGATATCATCTTCCTCTTCGTCATCGAACTCTTCTAGTTGTTCAAACTCGTCTGCCTCGGAGGCATCAGAATCCGATTCGGAGTCTGTCAAAGGCGTATTGTCTCCGTTGCGCTTGCGTCTGAGCAGTTCCATGTTCTTTTCTCTCTCGGTTCGATGCTTCTTCTTCTGCTTCTGCTGGCGAGTTGTCCGCTGTGGAGTATCACTCTCTGAAGCGCGATCTCGTCCTCGTGGGATTCTGTTTAGAGACGGAAGATCATCACTATCGCTGTCGGTAACTTGTTGAGTAGTATGGCGTTTCCGTTTAGTTGGAGACACTTCAATATCTTCGGAATCTTCAGGCTCAACATTGGGCCGGCGGCGCTTTTGCGGTGAGATGATGGGTTCCTCTTCCTCGTGCTCGTCTTCGTGAACGAAAGGCTGTCTCGCACGACGCTTGAGTGGTGAAGATTTAATATCTTCTTCCTCCTCATCGTCATCTTGCTTGACATGGTACGTTGGTTTTTGTGAGCGCTTTGGCGAAGACACGATTGGATCATCGTCAGAACTATCATCATCGTTCACAACTCGTTTTCCGCCTGTTCTCAATCGAGGGAGGACAGGAGTCCCGCGATCTACTAAGCGTTTGCGACCAACCTTAGAAACAGGAACTGGAATATCGTCGTCGGTATCGGAAAGGGTTATAGACTTCTGTCTCCGGCTCTTGCCCTTCGCATCTGAGGATCGAGTTGTACGACTTGGAGGACTAGAAGGGATCTTCTGAGCCGACTCTCTTGTAGGTGTGACTGAAGGACTATCATCACCATCCGAGACCAACTCGACAACCTTCTTCGCCTTTCTCGAGGCAGGCTTTTTCTTGGAAGGTGTAAAATCGGACTGCGACTCAGAATCGTCGGATGAGTCGTGTGCTCCATCGAATCCTAATGACCGCTGCTTGCGTTTGTTTCTGACGGCAGGCATGAACCTTGTAACGCTCCGAGTCTGCCGAGTAGTGGTGGACGTGGTGGGATCGTGTTCGGTCTGCAAATTGTCTGGTTTTTGGTGTTAGTAGTCGTTCTAGAAGTGACCAAGCTTAATGATAAGAGTTAGACAATGTGCAATAGGCCCTGAGATCCATTCGAAAAGCAAAAACGTGACAAATAACATACCCAAAGGACTGTCCCGCTGAACCCGAATCTGCGAAGACTTTGCAGGAGTAGGCAAAGCCTTGAAGGGCAGCTTTCCATTCTTCTGCGCCGCTGGACTGAAGTCATCTTTCTTCGAAGCAGACAAAACATCGTCACTTTCGAACGGATCCGCAATATCTTGACGGCTAGATGCAGGTGCTCGTTTTGTTCCGTTGAGCGCATAGCGTACTCTAGCTGGGGACGACATAGATGGAGAAGAAGATTGATTAACAGCGTCGAACGTCAGTCGCGTCTGCCGTTTGCGACGCGCCTTGCGTTCGAGGTTCGAAGGCATTCTGCCAGTCAGTGCTCTATCTCGTAGCCAGCATTTGCTGCTAGGGACGTATTGTGCAGGACGCGTCTGCTAGGATGAGACGAGAGTATGGTGGGTGTAATCCTTGGACCCTTAAGTTGTAAATCCTCAAACTGATACTGACCAGACGCCTTGGCCGTACCGATAGTTAGGAGCCAAGCGTCGTCCGAAAATATGCTTGAGATATGTTTTGATGTTAAAATCGCGTTGTAGTCGTTCGATAAAAAAAATTCGAGTGACGCGTTCTTGGGAGATCACCAAGTCACGAGGACAACGTGGGGCAAACGATTTTCTTAATGTAGAGGGTTCTCCCAACCATATCCTAAAGGTGGAGCTATAAAAGTTGTGTGTTACTCGATTGCCTTTCCTTTGTTCTACCACATTCTCCGTACTGCCTCCTTGGAAATAATCGATCATCAAGTACTAAGGCTACTAAGGAGGGGTATGTACCCATTCGGTGATACCAAAATGCTAAATGGTTCCAATGCTTCTAATGCCAATGCAAACATTTCGCTATGCCCAGTCTGAAAAGTTTATGCATTCTCGACATCGAAATAATCACTGGCTCCAGAAGTTCCAGACATCGTGCCTGGGCTGACTGCACTCGAAAGTCGTCCCTGGCTTAAGTTCCTAATCTCAACTGGCTCATCGTCCTTGTAACTTCCGTCACCTTCCGTTATATCGCTGACAACAAAACGAACTTGGCTTCTCATGCCAGTTTCGTTGCTCGTGTTCATATCTCCTTCATAGAACTCGCTGCTGTTGTCCGATTTTGGCATTCCGCTGACTCGAGGCCGGAAGATTCCACCATCGCCAGGACCTTGAGTTTGCCAAGCTGTCAGAAGTACTTCGACTTCTCGGCGGGTATCCTCGACAATGTCGTCCATGTTGATGTCAATTTTCGCAACACCAAAAGGATCTTCATATGTTTGTGCTATGCCCTCGATCCCGTACCTGTGCAAGCAGCCATTAATTCAATAGCCAGCGAAGGCGGGAAAGCGGAACTCACAGAGTAAAGGATACAAATGCAACGAGAGGAACTGCCCACCAATCCATCTCAGAAGCCATTGCGAAAGGTAGAATACCGCAGAAGAGAGCGAGTGTTTGCTTGTGATGGATTCTATACCACTGATCAGTAGAGAACAGCTAGTATGAAGCATGGAACCTACAGATGTGCAACTGGTATCGGCACAAGCCTTATCACCTCCATACTACCATAGGCTTTTATAAGGGCGTTCAACTCATTCAGCATAGCTGACGAGGCAGCATTATGAAACCATCCTCTGCAGTAGCGTCAGTCCTGGACCGGTTCGAAGCTCGACAAAAATTCTCACTTCTGAACTCCCACGTTGATAAACTTCTCAACGAAAGCTGCCAACTCAAGGGTCAATCCCAATCCTCTATGTTCATAGCCTTTGAGTCCAGCAGGTAGTAAATCTTTGTACTCGTCACTTGTAGACTCTTGTCCATCTTCGGTGAGGCTGGTCCCGGGAGATAAAGCGACACCCCATTCCGCACGTAAATGATTCTTGATAGTATAGAGCATAGCGATCAAGATATTTACAGTCTCGATCGTTTTGATCTCATCTGATCTCGACAAAACAACATCTCCCGAAGTCGGGCCTCGATCTGCCAGGGTATCTCTCGAATTTCTCATAGACTTGGGAATCATGGAGTCATTTGATACAACTGTATGCAATCCCGGAGAAATTTGCATTGAGGGCGCAGGTACAAGGACAAGAAATTGTCGCGAGAGACATCTGACTGAGGTTGTCACTACGTTGAATTGACACCGGCCATCCCAGAATCGTTGAAAGGCAGTCTGGTTACGGAAGACGAGCATAAGACCCACAACTATGGACAAGGAGGGTATCTACTCTTATGTCAACGTACAGTTCCGAGAAATTGGGATGGATACTTACGATAGTGCTAGGAAGGTTGAAATCTCTTGATATATGCTGATTGGTCCATACAACAAGAGCCGTAAGGAGGGAATGCATGAAGACAGGAAAAAGGATTGCTATTATACTTCGTGAGTATTAGGGTCAAGAAAGTATAAGTCGACATACCGCGGTGAATAGATCCTTTCGAGAATCTTAGTACGAGGGGCCATCTATGGATGTATGAGTTTCATTGTGAGATATTGTATGAGGATGCTAGAGAGCGATACCTTCGGTCTTTTTTCCTCGAGCTTTTAGCTAAAGGACTATGTCTTGTGGTCAGCTTCTGGATTCAAAGGATGTGTACAAGAAAGGGTGGTACTAAAGGACTGTGGCGGGACGCCATGCTTTGGAACAGGGGTTAAAAAAATTCATCCACGAACTATGTGCTCTGACGCTGGCGGTCCCGTGGGAGGATTGAGACCCGTCTTCCAAATGAGATAGGCATTTCGAGTGTTTTCAATTCCTCCAGTCACAGAAGCATAATAATAGGTTTGTTGGGGTGAGAGAATGATGTCACGCAGGGTGATGTTTCTCCTAAGCTTTGAAGGAAGGGGTAGCCTTGCATAAATGCACCAATTGGGCGAGCTGAAACAAGGCATAAAGTAGCATAAACCTTTGGATTTAAATTTTTACAATTGTTCGCGAGATGCTAAAGAGAGGGTCCAGCATCTTTGCAGATTCACATGTAAAGAGTTGCATTGAAGAATACGTGCAGAACTGGATTGTTCCTGAGCTGAGATACTAGAATTACAACAGAGGCATTACACCATTGCCTGCCTTTTATGCGTCCTTCCTACACTCGTTGATATACAATGCAATCATTTCATGCCTTCGTCCCGAATATACCCATCGGTAAGCCCTCACGCAAATCCCCTCCATTCTTACAAAGCTGGCTTTCCTTGTTGAGCGCCGAGTTGTGCATTGAGCGCACCAGCTGTATTAGATCCACCAGACAGTAGCTGCGAGAAGAGTTAGCATATTATGAAGGGCTGGTGATAGCCAAAGGTTGATGAATTGTACGAACTTCCCCACCCATCTCGCGCATTCTCATCTCTTTTTCCATCTCAATCATCTGCTGCTCCTCTGCAAACGCTAACGCCCACGGGACACCTAACAACAGCGCACTCGTGCTTACAACCCATAGAGTCTTTCCGCTGAATAATAAACCCGATTTGACCCAGTTTGTCGTAGTCTCAACCTTGCCCGCGATGTACGATCGAGTTGTCGGTGGAATCATATCTTTCAAGGCGAGCAGCCGGTCCGCGATCGTCTCTTCTTCTGGAACGTTATCTTCATCATCGGTAGATATCTCAGAGTCTACAAATTATGTTAGAAAGGGGTCTTATGAAGCGTGCAGGAAAGACCGAACCGGTATCTGTATAGTAGTCGTCATCATTGTCTGAAGGTCCGGCTTGCTTGTTCTCGAAGGACTCATCCTCGACTTCTACTAATTCGACCATATTGATAGAATTGAGGCAAAGTTTTTCAGGGAGAAGTCGATGTAAGTGCTGTCAGGATGTTGACTTAGGGGTCGGGATGTGCTTCCACAGAATACTCCTAGAAGCTTCAACTTTTTTAAAAAAAAATGGCGCTAGCAGGGGTATCACGTGCTATCGCGATAAAGGGAGCCTTCGGCCGACGCAATGTTTTTATCCTCGCAAATCCATAGATACGCAGGTTGCCATCAATTACTCCTGGTTGCTATTATAATCATTCTTGGACCCTAAAGTGTCGGTGGTGGCGAGTGACTCTTAAAAGATAGCTATTCCTGCGATCTCCAGGCAGAGAAATTGATGGAAGTGTTCGTCACAGGCTAAACACTCGTGGTTGCGAAAAGTGTGGTTTTTGGGGACCGACATCGTTTCAGACCTTGAAGGAATTTGTCTACTGGACGAAGCAAACCGGGTCGATCGATGCGAAATGTCGGGAAGTACTACGGCGTTGACATTGGGGGGCGTATCGTATATTTTTCGTTAGCGCATAGTAAACATTCATGGTGCGGAACGTTGTTTGGAGCAGGTACTGTACATTCAAAGAACTCATCTATCATACATTCTTGATTTGAATATGTGATGCGTTTGCTGTTTTCAATTTCTGACGACAAGTGCCAGATTCTTCACCCAAATCCGACGAGCTGAGAGTCAAGGCAGATCTAAAGAGATATTTTGCCAGAGCTTTTCTAAAGGGTGGTACTGGGAGACCTGTCAACCTAGATGTTGTGGTGCTCAAGTTAGGTCCAGATGAGCGACTTGCAATTTCTGTTGCCAGTGATGATGTTAGTCTAACGGCCGTATCCGTTGCTGTACCCCGAACAAGTAACAGAAAGCCACCTCTAGATCATTAGGTTAAGACAGTTCTACTGTTCTGAACCAGGTCCAAGAGATCGAACGAGAGAAATCTAAGTCGAAGGAGACCTTTGCCAGCGGAGCAGCCAAATCACAGGTATCGAAGCAAAGTACAGTACTTGCACATCTTGATCTTGGTAATGTTCCTCCTTCAACTTAAACATATTATCTGTTTAATGTCCCTCACAACCTTATATATCTTGATCTTACTAATGACCCGCCTTCAACTGAATTAGGTTATCTATTCAATGTCCCAAACATATAAGGGAATTTTAGTAAAGCAAATACCACCGGCAAGTTGTCCAAGGCTCCTGTACCAAAACAATCGCAAGAAACAATGGAGAACGCTGGGTCTCCTGCTCCGAAGCGAACGTCCAATGTACCTGCATCTAAGAATGAAATCACCAGTCATATCACTATTCGGACTAACGCCGAGGAAGAAACACGCTGTAAGGAAACACGCTAATCCTGGGGTTGATCGGTACGAGGAGCTACCGCAATCTGCTGTGCCTGCCACACCTAGGATAAAAGGCGCCTGAAGTGCCATCCCTTGGAAAGCCTTCATCTAGCCATACAACAAGTGAGCCTCACGAGGCTGCTGACAAGGTGGATAGCATTTGGGACGAGATCGAGAAGCGAAGGATTTCCAAAAGAATTTCACCGCTAACACTATGGCTCTACCTTCAGACCAGTAACGGAAAACAGCAGCTGTACGATATGTTCCATTTCAGAGTCGTTGAAGGTATTATGAGATTCTGCAAGCTGATTCTGGTGCTGAGGCCTGGAAAAGGAGCAGATTCGAAGAAGCGCGAACGAGAAGATGTGGATGATGGTGATCTTGACATGGTGCATTTCGTCCTTTGCTGATGATCACCTGACACATGACTACTCAGACAGGGTCTTCTTTCTCAGTGCTAAGGACAAGCCAATATTAAGAAGACCGTCTTGGCGGTATCGATGGTGAGGTTCTGAGACTAGGTGAGGAAGAAATTTAACTAGGTTCGGATCAAATTATCTGTTCTCTTACTTTCAGTGAGTGGGGGAACAAACTCTCGGGATCATTCAAAGGTAACTCTACTCCGGAGTGCCGCTTCTGAACAGGTGTGAAAGTTTCGCCTCATCCTCAGACGGAAATGAGGATCTTGAGGCTCAATGGTCAAATCACAGCGGGGCTGCGCATAAGTATGTAAGGAAGTCGAGAGTAAGTAACCTGTTTCATTATCCTTCTCCTCAACAATCCTGTCTTGGGAACTACGACTCATGCTTCATGTCTCGGCTCTCGTTCTTTGCGAACGACTGAACTAAATCGTCAAAGTAGGGCTGTAGATTCTCCGGCTTCATCGTGGACAATGAATATCAGAAAGCCAGCTGTAACTATTGAGTCTCGACCTCAGCGACGATCTTGAAAAGGGAGGTTCGATATGGCCTCAATTCAACAATGAGCAGGTGAGAGGGCCAGTTTTGATGTCGGTTACTGGCTGTGTGAATTAACGATCAAGGAAGCTGATTCCAGAGTTGGTTTTTGGTATCGACAACCAAGAGCTGCCAACCTCCATGTCCATTCCTTAGCTCACAGCCGGACGATAAAGACCTGTTTCGACATTCGACTAACAACAAGTGCTGCTCCTTACCTCTAGGGATTGTGGTTGGATGAATGCTAAATTAGTTTTGTATAGCTTGTCTGTAATAGAGATTACTGTAGAACCTTTTTCTAGAAAGCGAGGGATAATTGGATCTGCAGCCCTTCTGAAAGATTGGGCCCTTGATCGTGAATTGACTTATCATACCCGTTATGCTTACTCTATCCCATCAACCCCGGATTTATGGCTCAATCGGGACCACCCTTGAAGTCCGCCACAAATGTCTGCCCGTGGAAACACGCAACGGCATTTCTTCACATGACTGAATTGCATCGACAGCAGGGTTTGCGATAGTATCGAGGTGCAAAATGCCGCGATGCCTTCTCCTATTGGCCTCCGCCGGGTTAAGTGACATGTAGAAGAGATCTGTGCGTCGAAAGGAATGGGGGGAACGGAGGTCAAAGCGGATGATGTGCCCACCCTGACAGCGTGCGTTGCAAAGGGTTGTAGGCAAACGTGCCGCATGAATCAACGAAACGAGACTTCATGCGGAACAATTTCCAACCCGTCACCACCATCTTCATCCTCCATCCCACCAAATATCAATATCATTAGACTTTCGCGCTGTCTTGAGCCATTGGCGTCAAAGTAAAATAGCCTTACAGCGAGAGGGAGGCGCTGAATCGGCTAATTATTGTCTCTCTTTAGTAACAGCGCTAGAGCACGTTGGCGATTGAGGAAATCCAGGGGAAGAAAACAAATTTTGGGGACTCGACGGCTTGCCCATTATCGTCCTTCCTTCGCCTGTCCTGCTTCCTTTGATCGCAGAGCTGCCTATCGGTCTGGGTATCCAGCTTCCAAAATCTGCCCGCGGCAGACGAGCTGCACTCGCCGTATCAATGTTCCGACCTCAGCTTACCCCTGAAAGCGAATCCAGAGGTACCGACGACTGCGAGGTCGAACCACGAAGGAATAATACTTCCAGTCCACACACGAGCGCAAGGCCATGTCGCTGAATGGTTTGGATGATCCGAAGATCAAAGAGGCTCATGATACTGCAGCGGCAGAACCAGGAGGATGGTGAGCGCCAATCTCAATTTGCGCGCACTGAAATTCTAGACAAATACTTACACAGTACCCTTAGGTTCCTCCTCAAGTATGTTTCCAGGGACGAAGTAGAGTTATTAGGTCGAGGAAATGGGGGCATTGTGGAAATTCGGAATACCATTGCTCAACATGAAGAACCGTCGCCGTTGTTTGGGTTTCTGCGGTATAGGAGGAGAAATGTAGTAATCAAATACGTACCGGAGGAATGCTCTAGACTTGTACAAGGTAAGCTTTGGCAGCGACCACAATTGAACAACCTGGTTAACCAATATGTCGCCAGCTCGAGTAACGGTACACTTCAACGCGGTCACAGAACGATTCTCTCCTCACGACACAGTTTTCCCTATAGCAACCTCCAAAGACCTCCGCGATACAACACTTTCTGCTGCATGCTCTCTTCATACCGCGTCTGGGTCCACTTCCTCATCAACAAGTTCTCTACGGCGAAGACGTCTCATGGAAATTGCCGAGGATGCTGAGGAAGAAATGCGGGCTAAAAGACAATCAACAGTCCCTGAAGAACGGCCTCCCACCGCAAAGACACCCTCTGTATCTGGCGCACAACCATCCCTGGCAATTACTTCCCTACCATCAGAACTGCCCCCTTCCCTTCTGCCTTCGACAAGCTACCAATCCGCAGCTGCAGAAATCGAATCCTTTTCCCTACCTCCAAGAGAGCCCCAACTTCCTGAGATCCGATCACGTTCCCCGACGCGGTCCGTCGGAGAACCAAGAAAATCTTCACAATCGACGCGACCTGAGGCTTACAGTTACAGTTCCTACAGCTCTAGCGGCCGACCCAAAGTCAAATTAGGTCCCAGGCCCTCACTTGATGTCGGCGGCAGACCACATACGTCTGGAGCTACGTCCTTCTATCGTCCAGTCTCCACACTTCCTGCAGGTTTGAAACTTTTCTCAAAAGGCTCCAAAAAGGAGAAGGATAGGCCAAAGTCACAATATATATCAGAACCTCCCAGCATGACAATCTCTCCACCTCCGATACCCAGCTCTATGCTGAGTCCCACCCAGGATGTGCCAGCTAGGCCTCATACCAGTGGTGGAAGGTCAACTGCGCATTCGGGCGGTGTCATAAAGCCTCTACCTTCGCCAACCTTTTCTACAGCTCCGAAAACTCATGGCATAACTCCAGAGAGAGCACGACTTATGAAGGCTATGGAACTTCGCAAAAAACAGATGAGTGCGAGGACAGCACCTCCCCCTGGCCCGGTCTCGCCACCTCAGAGCGAGAAGTTGTCAAGCCCGGTAATTGAAAGCCACAGATTATCAAGTGGGGCTCCAAAGGAGGTCCATGATACTCTAGCTATGCTTGACGACATGGCTAAGGCCAATGATTCTGGGATCGCTTTCGATGCTAGTTCTACACTCAAAACAGACGAATCAGATGCTACGAGGTCTGATTCTTACCCTGTCTCCCCTGTCGGTCCATCGGAGCGGGCCGAATCAACTAGAGCTTCATCTATCTCAGAATCAACCGACGAGACTGTGCAGGAACTAGTCAGTTCTAAAGAAGTGGCTAAGTCTGAAACAGAGGCCCGCGAAGAGCCTGAGGAGATCAGACCAATGATAAAAGAAAACAAAGACACCAGCACCCCAGAATTCGAGACAGCAGAGCTTCTAGAACCTTTACCTGCAATAATTAATTCCATCGCCCCCCCATCGGCAGCTGAAAGTCTCGAGGCATCTGTGGACGAAATGCCCAAGATCATGCAAGAATCTGAGTCAGCTGAGCTGCAGAAGGAAGTTCCAGTAGCTGTACCAGCTGAAGAGCCGGTTCAAGAATCACCGCTGACTGTAGATACGGCTTATCCAGTTGAAAAGGTTGTGACACTTCCAGCAGAGGAGCTGACTCAGCTCTCCAAGGAAGAATTGCAACCAGAATCAAAGTTTCTCCCTCAGCCAGTATCTCCTGTCAGACAGATGAAGATACCACGATCCAAATTTAGCGTCCAGGATCTTCGCGCTGTTGACACCGTTACCGAGCCTCCGAAAGAACAATTACCTACTTTTAACAGCAAGTTAGCAATGATGCCGGCAGAAAAATCACCTATCGGCAGCACCTTCTCAGACAGATCACTTGCAGACGACGGCCAAGGACTGAAGCGACAGAAGCGTAAAGGCTTGGTGGAACCCATTCGCACCGATCTAGAATTGACGGATAGAAGTGGCGCAAATTCCGATGCTCATTTTTCAGACGACGACGATCTCATGGATGAGTTGTCATCGGCAGTGGTTGAAGAGGCAAAACCAATCTCTGTCTCAAAGTCTCCTATCAGTCCCGTATTCCCAAGCCCGAAGAAGCAGAACAGATTCTCCCGCGTCTTCTCTGCACCAATGCGAAAAGAGACATCGCAATCCTCAATGCTCGAGCCTGCTGATGCAAACAAATTAACGCCGCAAAAAACGCCTTCGAGATCTGTATCTGCCGCGGCTTCTTATCTCAATCGCATCAACCAAGAACCAGCTAAGCCAATAGCCAAGAAAGCCAATCTCGGCTCTGGCATATCGCAGAGAATTAAAGCTTTGGAGAAGCTGTCAAGCTCAAGCCCAGCTGCTAGTCCTGCTCCTGGATCAACAGCGCCTCCACCAGCATCAACTTCATTCTTCTCTGTTCGTAAAGGAAGCGTTCGGGCGCCTTCTAAGTCGCCATCTATTGCTGAGAGGGCCGACTCCTTGACTCGAAAGTCTCCTTCACCCTCTGTATCTCGTGACTCCTCTCCCGAAACTTTGAAGATTCGAGAACGATCCGGGTCAATACAGAATCGACTCGATGCATTTAAATCCGGTTCTATACCAGCGACACAGCCACCTCGATCACGGCCGGAATCCATTTCAGTTACTGCACGAATCATCAGAGATCCAGCTCAGCCATTTCCTGCCAAGTCAGAAGTTGGCAAAGATCCTTCTGATTACACTCCTCTGGATCTTAAGCAGTCTCCACTTGTAATTGATCATCAAAAGGCAATCGTTGAGCCTCCAAAAGAGACTATCCAAGAGCGACGGCTATCTAAGGAGAGGCGTCTTTCAAATGCGTCAAAATCTACTACGAAAGAACGTAGGTCATCTATCACGGTCATAAAGGACTTGATTAATGATAGAAGATCCTCGTTCTCCGAGCGCCGAAGATCAATAAATATCGAGCCTTCAATCTCTTCACCTTCAGCAGTAAGGTCTCCATCCCGTCCACCTTCTGTACATGCATCGCCTGCCCACCATCGACCCATGTCAATTAGCAGCCGGAAATCCAATTCAAGTCGCGATCCAGGAAATGGTCTTTCACCTCCGCCAACAGCTAGCTCTCTATCATCAAATGGAGATGACAAACCCGACAAGAAGTCTAATAGAGCAACTCGGATGATGCGAAGGATGTCTTCTTCGCTGTCGGCTGGTAGAAAACAAATAGCGGCTGCCATGTCACCTACTGTCCGAGAAGAGAACGAGCCAGTCAATGGCAACGATTCCCAGTCCTTGACATCCTCTTACCCCTCAAATTCTTCCATGACACCTACCAGTGTCAGTATCGGCGACGTTAATGTCCAATTTCCTGACTCTTTACTTTGGAAGCGTCGATCAATGCTCCTCGATTCGCAAGGTTTCCTACTCTTATCACCAGCACTTACTGCTCACGGAAGTGGCAGAGATAAATCGGCTGGTGGAGCCCTCCGTCGATTTCATCTGAGCGAATTTAGAACACCATGTATCCCTGACGTTGAGATGCAGGAATTGCCGAACAGCGTGGTACTAGACTTCATCGAAGGAGGTGGTTTACAAGTTGCATGCGAGGATCGAGCTGGCCAGGCGCGGGTATTGCAAAGTATGTGTGCCTTCCTCTAACGTGTATTGGGAGCTTGACTGATAATTTCTAGTCCTCGTTGATGCGCACCGCACCTGGGCCGCATATGGCCAATAACACCTTTGCAGAGCCATCTCTCACTGTTACCATACACAACTAGTCACATACTGACCCTCTTCTTGTCCATATATTCTCGCACTCTCTCATAAGACCACTTCATGTTTTATGATACATGGGTGCATGCTGGAGACCACGTACTTGCATTTCGGGAAAAGCCCAATATACCAGATCTTACCGATCAAATTTGTTTGTCTCTTGTTAGGTTATGTTAGGATAGGATAGCGACAGCATTTTCTGATCGAGGACCGCATAAGTCGGTGTTGCACGGAGTAGAATGGAAACTGAGATTTAGATACACGTGCTTGATTTCTGCTTGCTGATGCAGCGTGATGTGACGTGATGTAATTGTGGCTTGCGATCTCGGGTTGAAGTCGAGATAGTGGCTGCTTCCTCCTATTTCTCGCACGGAAGTTTCCATCTTACCCGCTTTGCCTTCTTGCTAAACTAGATATAGACTAGCGACCTACGTGCCTTAAACCTCTTGTTTCATCCCCCACGCGTTGTTGACATCATGTCTCGCCCCATTTCAGCTTCTCATCTCATGTCACACGGTCGGATGTAGTAGTCCATCTCATATTATTGGACCTTCAGTTACAAATTCTCATCCTCTACGTAAGTGCTTCTTCTATCAAGGACTTCTGCATCATGGCATCCCGCAACGTAGTCGTCCAGAACACGAATCTTGTAGCTCTCCGATCAGCTGCAGAACCGCTAACAGAGGGTATCCGTACTAACCGTTCGAGGTGCAACATTCCATGACTCTAGAGATATGGGTTTGCAATGGTTAACGGTGCCAATGTAGAGCTGTCATCTTTCAGTGTTGTTATTCTACAATTGGGGCTGTTTAGGATCTAAGCAGTGCCCACTTACAGAAATAGAGCTTGCGGGGAGTGCTAGATGTTTTCAAGAGAGGACGACTAGACTTGACGCTTTCTGTTACGATTGGACAGTTCATAATGAGTTGAATGTCTGTCGTTCTCTCGTTCCATTTAGAGTGCTAAAGTACCTACGCCAACGCCAGACCAGACTATTCAACTGGTATTGAACTGCCATCTTCCCTTGCTCTTAACTAAGCTAATGCTTGTTCTTCGTACTCTCGCTACTGCATGATGTTGGGTCTTCAGCCCATCACTTCTAAAAACCTACGCATAGTATAGCCCGAGTAGCTTAGAGGCGGTATACCCTTGTAGTAGTACTAAAGTGTGTTATTGCGAGGATATTCGTGCTTAAATTTCCAGATGGCTTGTTTCTGTTCTGGCGAGAGTCTCAGAGTCTCAAGACGCCTGTAGTAGTCGAGAAAGTCACCCATATGAAAACGATCACAAAGTGTCAGTTTGCCCTCGGAATATTTGTCGTGGTCATCATCCTATGGTGAGAGAAATTGCATTTTTTGTATTTCCTTCGATGATAGGTTGAAGTCCAAGAGGAAATTTTGCCGTTGTTTGATTTTGTGAAAGATTTCAGGTCGACGCTTCATGATTTTTCCCATTCTTCAAGTTATGGCAATCGCGAGCCGACAGCTCACATCCTAAAGCGTTCCAAAAGGGCCATATTTACTGCTCGTCCAGGAAGTGTATCCAGACAATTCTAAAGTTCGACATAGAGATCTCCCAAACGTCCTTTGATAGTTACGTCACCAGTGCTCGTTCCCTTGACTTTGATGTCCCATCCGTCGAGTGATATTCTTCAGGAATTGCTTGTCTCTAGCAAAACCTTCCGACGGCTTCACAACTGCCTTTCTACAATCTCTCAACGCAAGGGGTGGCGAGAGGACGACTTTGTAGTCCTCGATTCTGTTGTGCCGGCCATGATTCCGGTTTGCTTTCCAAAGGCATGCGATCGGCTTTCCATTTTTGGACCAACTTGACCCGGTTTCCAAAAGTTTGATCATGATTTTCGGGAGAATTTTGGAATGCGAAAGTAATTCCACAAGTTGTCGGACAAGAAACCAACCATTGTATAACTCACCAGGATCATCATCATTGCCAGCCTCGATAAAAATATTGATCCTCGAAAGTCGATTGTATGGCAGAACACAAAAACATCGTGAATGTACGTCTTGAAGATCGTACGAAAGCCACAAAGCATCTCGAGAATTCGATATCAGACACATTGAAATCGGGCCTTCGATAGAGAAAGTGAGCATCTCTTTATGATATATCTCTTTCGAGACTTCGTTGTATAGTTGCCGACATGTGCGGATGATCCCGAGGCTGGGTCTTGGTTTTGGCTCACCTGTGGACTTCCTACAGAGTCTCTTGTATTCCTTTACGGTCCATGCTCTCCGGATTCTATCTTGCAGTTTGTCCGTAGAAACTGTGTTTTTGCCCTTGCAAAGATGATACTCCATATTCAATGCTTCATCCGGGATGTTCCACCCGACTTTGAAGGCTTGCCATATGAGAATGCGGACCTCAGGAGGAAGTCGACCCAAGGTGCCAAGATTTGAAGTGCTTTGTGACATCGCGAATTGAAGGGCAGAGCGCCTATGCGGTAGGACGCTTGGCGATTCCTATGAAATTCTTTCTGAGGTCTTCTTGTATGTAAACCCCTAGCTTAGCACGTCCCCATACCCTTCGGGAGGTCATTAGGGCAGCAGGTTTCACCTGCACCCGCCGGACGCAAGTAAATATCATCATCTGAAATTTTCAAATCTATGTTGAAAAAGATAGCACGCAATCTACTGCAAGTATATATCAACTTTCAATGTGATATGGGCTGCGAGGACTGGTGTGAGCGTTTCCCAAGTTTTTATTTTGACTTAGACTATGTGAAATAGATCACGTGATAAATTTCATCAGCTCTCACTTTTATCTTCGAATCCAGGACGTCTCTCTACTGGCAGTGAATGGAGCCCACTCTTCTCATGCTGGAATGCTTCCATCATAGTACTACTGCTAAAGTCAAGCGTATAGTGAAAAATCATACATCGGTCGGCAGATCTTGTTGCCCCTTTTCATTAAGCGAGGAGCTCGTTTGGACGGAAATCTTACAAGACGCTGGCGCATTTCAGTCTAGGGCGCATTTCAATTCAGACTGCTCTTTCCGGTAGCCTCACGATAATTACATTATACGTTAAAATTCTTCAAGTTCTCAATAAACAACTTAAACTCCGACTTCCGGGCAATTTGAGAATAAACTTTCCAGCTAGGTTCCCTAGGCGTCACCTTTCCATCGCATGTCGCAAACTTGCATGTATTGCTCGGTCCGAGAAGGAACGCGAACCTTTGATATCTTGGGTGCTGGCAACTAGACACGTGCTATGCTTATCCGAATGTACCGACACTCCGTGCTGATGATCTTACTTCACCACCAAAAGTTTGTGATAGGCCAACGATGTGGGTATAGTTCTAAGCACCGAAATGTGCAGATACAGCCCCGTACGACTGACAATTGATGCGACTGGATTGGTAGACTGGAATTTTTCTAATCTTAGTTTGTCGGTATGGCAGTGCAGTGAGATCGATTGATCGTGACTGAGCTACTTATCAGACGGGCGATATACCGAACACATCGTATCTTGACCACTGGCGTTACTGATCGTATGTTTAACTCAGAGATGAACACAGATACGTTCAACTTGAGGAAATATTAGATGATATGAGAAGAATGAATTTATGTTCAACGATCTATGGTTAGTTAGAGAAGATGTTGAGATAAAACGTGGAGAAGTTGATTTAAGCTTTTTTAATAATTTCCGAGGATCTTATTAACGAGGCGGGAAAGGGGGCTCCGGATCTATTCTAGTATCATTTCTGTGCCCTATCGATAGTTACCGGACTCTGAGCGCTAGGGGCCTTCATTCTCAGCTTCGTTTATTCATTCTCAACCACATGTCTCCTTTTGCACAGCTCGGTGAGCACACAACTTCATGCATGCGGTCATACTGTCAACATCCACAATTGTGGATCCCTAGCTAGCTGTCTTCCATCCTTCCTCGTTTAATATCTTCGAGTAGGAGGTTGTGGCCAGGGCTCGAAGCGAAGTCAGCGATCATTCGATGGTTTTCTGCATACGAGCACTTAGCGAAGGAGCTATTATCTCAGATATCTCCTAACGCATGAAAATCCTGCCTCTTTTCGTGCTTATGTAGTATTCCTGCTGTATTTGTCGGTGCAGCGCATCCGAATCCGGCACTAGTCGCAGGAACAAGCTTTTCGACACAGTCACCGAGGGGAAGTCCTGCTTAGCATAGCGGATCGAGGAGCTGCGCATGTATAAGAAGTTGAGAACGTCTCCCTTTATCCATATTAATCTATCATTTTCCCTGCATTCTCATTTCTTTAGAGTGGAATTATAATTATTCTTCAAGATGAAGTCTTTCTCTCATATTTTCATTTCGGTCTTCGCACTTCTGAGCTCCACCAATGCTGATTTTCCCGGTATTGATCGAGAGGATATGATTGAGGAGATGGAACATTACCTCGTTGATAATTCAGGAACAAACTCGGTGCCAATCGTTAACGCTGTTACGCCTTGCAGTAATTATATTGGCTTTGCTCCGGATCCAAAAGATGAAGGAGAGCAGACTTCAGCTGAATGGGTTCGCTTTGCGTTTCATGATTTCGTCACTGCTGATGTTGCTACGGGGACTGGGTAAGATTCCAGAGAACGCAGAGTACACCCTAGCTGAATCGAGGCAGCGGACTTGACGCATCTCTGGGCTTTGAGAGCGACCGTTCCGAGAACCACGGACTTTTTGTGAACGATACTTTGGAGTTTCTAGCGCCCGTGAGATTGTTCATTCTACAAAGTATCAGAGCATTGCTAATGGAATATAGACTGTTTCTGCGTATATCAGTATGGCCGATCAAATCGCACTTGTAAGATTCTTGACTACTTCCAGACTTCCAAATTCTGACTGTTGCAGGCTGTTCTGGTAGCGGTGGCCCAATGCGGAGGAAATGCAAATGGAATCCCGTTGAAAGTTGGGAGAATAGATGCGCTTGCTGCGGGCCCACCAGGCGTGCCTACTCCCTTCACATCACTTGAGGACACTTTAGCCAAATTTTCTGAAGCCGGCTTTACAGCTAGCGACACGATCGGCTTGGTGTATGATTTCTCTGCAAACGTCACTTCTCGTTGCCAATATTGACTTTTGCTAGGGCGTGTGGACATTCTTTGGGAACTGTCCATGCTACAAACTTTCCAGATATCGGTAAGTCCATGCTCATTTCACATTTCATGGAGTAGAAGTTAATTTGATCAGTGGGAACAAGCTCTATAACCCCAACCAAGTAAGCCTTCCTCAGCATGTACTTGACGGAGCTAACATCTGACAAAGTCTTCAAGGCGGAGTCAGTTTTGACAGTACTCCTGCTGCCCTGGACCCAACGGGAATGAACGAGTACCTCACTGGTACTGGGAAAGCCGGGGGACCCTTAGTTACATCATCGAACATTTCTGCACGATCAGATCTCCGTCTATTCTCTTCGGACGGTAATGTCACCATTAGAAACCTCGCCCAAAATACTGGACAAATTTGCAGTGGCCTCTTCGAACAAATGATCAACACTGTTCCTAGCACTGTCTCCCTCTCAGATCCCATCACTCCTATGCCCTGGAAAGTCGTGGATTTCCAAATGCATTGCTCTCCTGGCGGCAGTGTCAGAATCGAGGGACTCATCCGAGCGCTGTGGACAGACACCGCGCCTCCAAATCAAATCTCTTATAATACTATAAGCTCGTCAGGAAACATCTCAACTCACCTCTCTGATGCGGCTTCAGGCAGTGGCTCGGGACTCTTTGGCAGCACCACGTATTATCACTTTGTTATCGGTACCAGTTCGCCAGGCACCACATCCATGACCTTCGAGAACTATTCTTATCCCATCAATGATGAGATTTTCATACTCGCGTCGGAGTCTACTGTCTCTACAAACCCCAATACTATTGAGATCAAAGCTGCGGTGTTGACTTCTTCCATCGCTGGAGGAACAATGGTCGGGACATTGTATGTTCCGGAGACTCAAGAGGGAAGTATGTCCAAGAAGATCACAGTGGTTAATGTTCCTATGAGCTTCTTGAGCACGAATGGTGCTTATACTTTGTATGATGGCAAGGTGTCCGTGTCAAACGTGACGGGCGTGATTGCTAAAGTGGCAGTTGGCGATAATGGCAGCAAGACAGTAAAGACTAAGCTTTTTGCTGGTGGCGTGTAAGCGTGTTTTGGAGTTGGAAAAACTGAGCATTTGGGACATCATTGGTATCGGAGTCTTGTTCGCTAGAAATAGTCACTTACTTGGGATCTGTAACATTAAATCTCAACTTATCAACGGAGAAAGGAATTTTTAAAACTAGCAACACAATACAAATGAGATGGACTTGTGGATCTGTTCAAGACACTACCTAGAGATCCATGTGACGTGGATCGTTGGAAATGTCACGTGATTGTATATGGGTAGGGCAAGCTCTGCTTCACCTTCAAGTTTGGGAACATTGAGAATGAGGCTCTTTAAAGGAGAAGTATCGAAACTTCTTTTCCCAACTTAAGATCATTAGAAGACGTCGCGTCTTTGAGCAGACAGAAATTCTACTCAGCTTTCAATTAAGCGAAGAGCTTCTTACTATCAAAGTCTTAAATCGAGGTCGGGTTGCACTCTCAATTGCTCCTTCCCGAACCAAAAACACCTTAGAACTCTTTTTGTCACCAGATTTTTAACATAATCAAAGCATTTCTTGAAGCATAGTCTAACATCTCACCCGGCATTGCTAGTCAAGCAACACTTCAAGCTAGCTTGTCTAAGAAGCAGCATTGTCCTGATCAGCCACTGTCGCCTTGTCTTCCGCATCGATAAATCGACATTTCAAATCAACCAAGAGGGCAACGTGGAACAGTTTGATATCAGTATGTTGAAGAAAAGGTTTTCCTCATGCAGGCAATGAATCCACTTTCTTCGAAAATGAGACAACAGAATAAGGAAGCATATGAGATTATTGTTGTGCCGGTAGACAAAGTGCCAGTGGATTCCAATGCCGATGGTTGGGATCCGAAATTTTGGCACGAATACTATCCGGGTGGGGTCCCAAGCTTTGATAGAGAATTTTTGTGGAAGGGTCATTTGACGGTGATACTGGATAGATTGTCGGTTAAAGACGAAGCTCAATTTTTGCTTCAGTTTCTTGAACAATAGGAGAAATAAAGAAAGCGAGACGGAACACTCGGATAGAGACCCAATGTGGCGACCATTACCTTCGGAGGGATGGAAGTTGACAATAGATGAGAGGATCGGCCACAACTACATCATCAAGAGTAAAAGCCAAGGTCTAAAATACCGGACAACAAGGTGTTCGTTCGTTGTCACTCCAAAAGAATACTGAACGTTGGCAAATAAATTCAAAAGGGCTTTTGTACATATGGAAGATCGCAAGAACAAACTATCCCTGCTGTCAGCGAAAGTATTATTTTTAAAGGCATTCGCAACATGTGTGATGACACACAGACTTGTATCCTTGCAGTCACGTGTGATTCGTGTTGAACAGGGTGAAAATCTCGCAGTTTGCTCATCATCGTAGTTCTGAGAATCTGTCAAGTGGACTACTGTATCACCACATTCAAAAACATTTGCCATTTCCAGCTGAGAAAGAATCTCGGATTTGTACTCAATTTTCGCACATATATGAGATACTTTGGCATTAAAGAAACAATTTATCTGGCAAGTTATACAAAGAATTCAAGATGACCTGTTGAAGAAGAAAAACCCGGCACCCGCTGATAATATGAAGATTCCAATCATCAAATCCATTTGGTCCCATTTTTTAACTAAAACAATTAAGTCGTATGTTGCGATCGAAGTCCTCGGGCAAGTAGCTCCCGCTCGGAAGTAATTCTAAGCCCTATACGTCAAAACAAGCCCATATTCTAATGGTGAAATCAGAGCCCACTTGTCTGGATCATTCCTGGTACCTGAAAATGGTTATTAGAGACCTTACTCTTGGGTCCGCCGGTAGTCAAGGACAGTTTAGGAAAGCGTCTCGACCAAAGTTCACGTCGAGACGGAGAATCTGAAGGGTTCAAAATCTCGAGGATCTTGAAATGCAGAATGTGGTCTGTTGTTCATGGCGCTGAAATTGAACTACCAGGAGCACGGGCACTTATGGTGTAGGAGATAATTCGGTGATATTCTGCGGGACCCGAGGCACCGGTCTAGCATTCTTGAAGAATAGTTCTTGTGGGTTCGCATCGGGGCTGAGATTTATTGAAATGGGTGGCCACGGAGGTTTGCTAGTCGGATTTAAGATAATAGAATTCGGCATGGGGAAGTTTTGCAAGTGGTGGTGCGTTGATGGTCGTTTGTTATTGTCGGCCGTATACTGAATGGTTAAGGCAGAGCCTCTATTCTGCAAGTTGTATAAACCGAGTATATGTTGTACATGTCGGGCTAAATTAGCTGGAGTAGTTCGTCTAGCCTATTCCTCATAAATTTGTAGTCAGCTATCATTTTAAGACAGTTCAGGGAGAAAAGTTGCATATTAAGGTAGCGACAAGGCTTGCATGCGTTTGGTTTTCATGCCATGGCTATAGGGTGAGATCGCAGAGGGAATAGCTCCCTAATATCGTGGGACTTACAGGGTCATATGCGAGGCAACCGCAAAGCGTATCGATGAAGTCGCTGCTGTAGGGGCACCTTTGGTTGTCCAGAAGTATTTTATGGCAGCCTGAGACTCCTGTGTGAACGAGTCAATATCCGAACAACAAGTAAAAATGACACCCTCGAGAATCATCGATCGCGCTTTCCTAAATGACAGCAGAGAGGATGCTTGACTCACGGTAAGGAGATCCGTCGGACGCTTTATGCATGAAAGATCTCGTGATATCCAACAATTGATTAGTTATTAATCGATGGATGATGGCACCTATGCCCCAGACATTCGTCATCTCAGAAATGTCACGATTGGGATGAATCTTGTGGTATTGTTCCTGAGAAGGTACGTAAGGTTGCGTGATGATTAAACGGTTTGAGGGGTAGAAGGGATGGAACTCACAGGTGACATCCATTGTTGAGTTGCTCTCCACTGAGCGGCGTTTATCCAATTTGTTGATCGTCTTTGCTGCTGACTTTGGGGTGCAAATGTCGACATGCCGAAGTCGGCCAATTTGAAGACTGGGAACCTTTGATGTAGTTCTGTGTCGTAACCTCCGATCAAGATATTCTCAAGTTTGAGGTCGAAATGGCAGATTGCTCCTGTTAGAGCGCATCAATACAAGCTTTCTTTTCGTTCTTCGAACACTCGAACTCGACGATATTTCTCTTGCGTAAAGATAATTTAAAGCTCGTATTTTTTCTGATGGGAAGAGTGGGAAAGACGAACTTACTTTCCCAACCACGATCAGAAACACTAGGGTCTTCGCTTCCTTGTTCTAAGATATCCGTTAGCAAATCTTTGGGGGATACTTTGGGGAAAGGATATTTGGTTCTGGAGTGTTGGATACATGATAGCGGAATATGAAAAGTTTGACCACTTACGAAGTACAAGACATGCACTTGCAAAACATTCTAACATTCGCCACAAATGCTCTTCGGGTATCACATAATTACTGTTGCTGCGAATCAAATTATAAAGAGCCTGAGCGTCTCCACCTGGAGCATACTCCATATACATCCTCGCAATCTCCAGGTCTGCCCGATATGATCCATTCCGATAAGGCAAAGGGTCATCAACAAATGTACCAGTACCGCCGGCTCGATAGAAGCCCTTATAGAGTTTCACCACATGATCTGTGCCGGTACTGCTAGTCAAATGTAGCATCTTAGACTCGCGCTCTAAAGCAGAGGCGTAGGCGCCATGAGATTGTTTAACGGCAATCTGGTGAGGAGTATTAGGGTTGGTCCCGATATAGTTCCACAGCCCCGTAAGACCGTAAGTGCCTTTTCCGAGAACTTTTTCAGCACGCCACTCGGTCTGGGGAAGGTCTGGCCAATATTTGCTACGTTCGAGCCACGCAAACTGTCGGCGTTGACTGATTGCGCCAGCCCTGACTCTGTTACCCACATTGTCGTTATATTGGTATGGTGGATTGGCATTTGTAGAGCTGGCTGTCTGCTGGGCCATCGTAAATGAGATTGAAGTACGTAAAAACAATATTTCATATGAAGAAGATATCTCGACAAAACTCGTCGTACGAAAGCAGTGCAAATAATGAGTGTCGAGTGCTGAGTTTTGAGTTGAATTCGAGGAAAGGAGGGATCTCCCTCATGATGAGAATGTCTTTGTTTTCGATCGCTCTTTTGCATTCGGTTGCCGCATCGCGGAGGGCAAAGCATTTTAACATTAACAAAGCAAAGGAGGACGATACGACAAAGGAAAAACACAGGCACTATCACGAAGTCATCGCTGGATTTTGAATGCTTGGACATCTGTTGGTGCATTCACTGGCTAGGTAGTTTGACTCCTGAATCCCTGGCAGAGATCGAGCGAAAGGTATTTGTCCCAGACATAGATTAAGCGTGTGCGCGCTCGCTTGAAGGAGAAACCAAGAGGTATGGAAACATTGGATTTGTGTAGTCAATATTTCCCCCAGAATCCCGACATTTAAGTTTCAAAGGTCGTCTTATTTGCTGGGAAATTATAGAGCACTTCGCTGACCACCGCCATCTATCTCGGCCACAGCAAACTGTGCTGCACCGTGGCAGATCTTCGTTCTTGAACATGGAACTGGAACCCAGGCACAGATTGAAATAACCACTGTGATAGAATGACGGCGTTTCGATCTACGGCAAAATAGATGCGAAGAAACAAGTCCATCGCGTGCCATTAAAAATCCCAGGAGAACATCGAGGACTAAGATTGAGTTAGTCACCTTACCCGAGCTGAACATTCATACCTAGGTATACCGTCAATACATCAGCTTCAAGCCGGACATTGAAAAACTCTTCTAGACATCCTGAGGTCGAAGTTCGATACTACCAAAGCGGTTTGGGAATAGGAAGGTTGAGATTATATTTATGTCGAAGAGATCCTTGAAAAAATGTTATTTGACGTTTGTTCTGATGTGTCAAGTTATCAATCTGTTCCTGTCCTGTCAAGGACTGGGTTGAGGGTTGGAGCGAGGATTTCTCGGCAAACGCGAAACCTCTTTAAGCTACGCGCCGAAAACGCGTCTCCCGGTTCAACACTGTTCAACACTGTTCAACGACATCTACGACCATCACGAACGATTATTACGAATTCTCATCATGGCCGAATCTGCGGACGCAGAACTAATGGAGCGCTTCGCCCCTGCTGGTGCAGAGCTGGAGCCCGATGTTCTGGCCGAATTACAATCAATTATGCGCCTGCATTCAATCGACGTCCAAGAACTGTGGTACAAATGGGAATCGTACAGCATGAAGATGGGCTCCGAGGATATGAAGTTAAATATTAATACAGCTAGAGCGCTCAAGAAAGACGTTCAGGATAGTTTGGAACGCGACAGTCGCAGCAAGGCTCATGTACTTCATTTGAATAAACGTGGAGGAGCCACACCCCGAAATGTTACCAGTAACGCAGATGTATTCGGGATGCTAGACGGTCTTGTACCGAATACTCCAAGAGTTGGATCCGCAAATAGAGCAAATGGTACTGCTAGGAAGAAATTTGAGACGCCTACAATGAGCAGGGTCAAGGGGGAGCCTGCGAGCAGTCCGCCAGATTTCAAGACTCCGCACAAGCTAGGAGAGGTGAATGGACCAGTGTATGTATACGCTATTTGGACATGAAACATGCGCTGATAATATCAAAGCACCTCTTTTCATGAAAGACCAAACGCTGGCCAAGCAGTAGAAGTGCTTAATGACCATCTTGCAGCATCAGAACCTCCTATTGCACCATTCGCCGAAGCTCGAATAAAGTTGACTGCCAATTCCGACATGAAGAAACTATCGTATAAGCCAATGGCAATGAAATCATCAGAAGCCTCTGAAGTTTTGGACGATAGGATAGACGAATTCATGGGTATAATCCAAGCTCATCACAAGCTTGAGGACTCTGCCTTCGGAAGTGCAGCAAGTCAGAGTACAAACGAGATAGTGGCGGTTGGGAGAATAGCATCAGACTCGTCAATAGGGAAGCTAAACCAAGCCTCTCTAGTGCTTGAGACATCACGAAGAATGGGTGCTGGACTGAGGATACCGCTGAAAGTTGAAGCTCTATCTGGCTTTCAATTCTTCCCCGGCCAGCTCGTGGCATTGAGAGGTGTCAATGCTTCAGGCGAGAGCTTTACTGTAAGCGAAGTTCTAGAGATTCCACTGCTATCGAGTGCTGCTTCGACACCAGCTGGAATTGAAGCGCATGTTCAAAGACTAAGAGGAGGTCCTGATGCTATGGACTCAGACTCGGATCCGGCTCCGTTATCTATAATTTTGGGCTCTGGTCCTTATACGGCAGACGACAACCTGGACTTCGAGCCATTGCATGCTCTCTGCAGTCAAGCAGCAGACTCATACGCAGATGCACTCATCCTCACTGGACCTTTCCTGGATATTGACCACCCGCTCATCGCATCAGGAGATTTCGACCTTCCTGAAGAAGCCATGACAGAGCCAGATACCGCTACAATGTCTACCATCTTCAAGTACCTCGTCTCGCCGGCTTTCATCCAACTTGTTGCCGCCAATCCTCACATTACCATTCTACTCGTGCCTTCAGTCAAAGACGCCATCAGCAAGCATGTATCCTGGCCGCAGGAGCCATTTCCGAGAAAAGAACTCGGTCTGCCCAAGTCTGTCAGGATTGTAGGGAACCCAATGACTATATCATTGAATGAAATTACTTTTGGAATATCCTCACAGGATATCCTGACAGAGCTACGTATTGCTGAGGTGTTTGGTGGCAGACCAAAAGATGCTTCTCTCTTAGCTCGATTACCAAAGTATCTGATCGAGCAACGTAATTTTTTCCCACTCTTCCCACCTGTGGACAGAGAAAGCTTGCCAAAGACGGGTACGATAAGCGGGACGCCAGCGGGGGCAATGCTTGATCCAAGCTATTTGAAGCTTGGAGAGATGATTAATGTTCGACCTGATGTTCTGATTGTCCCAAGTGCTTTGCCTCCTTTTGCTAAGGTATGTTGCATAAATGCTTTGCACTGATCTGGGACATCCTGCTAACGTAAACAGGTCGTGGACAGTGTGATTGTGATCAATCCAGGATATTTGTCGAAGCGAAGAGCAGCTGGCACTTACACAAAGATCACTGTATACCCGTACTCTTTGTCAGAGGTCGAGAGAGGCTCGTCTGTAGTTGCGCATAAGGTGTTTGAAAGGGCACGGGTAGACATTGTGAGGATATGAATGAAGGGTTTGGATTTGATGTCACGAAGTGAACGGCGTCACGGTAGATGAATCGGAGTAATGATCGATAATGTGATATATTTTGTTTATAAATACAGCGCTACCTCGAGTCTATTCTTCGGCGCTTATCACTCTCATATCGATCCACGTCCATTGAAGAGTCTCGTTTCCGACGATATCGATCATCTCGATCTCTGTCTCGTCTTGGTGACCTCGAACGACTGCGGTTTCTGGTTGGTCGGTATGAGTCGGCTTTATCTCGAGACCGTTCGCCGTCTGGATCCTTTCCTTCGAGCATCGCTCGAGGACCTTCTGGAGCACCGCTGACTTTCTTCCTCTCTGCTACTGGCATGCTATTTGCACCACTGGCTCCTCCACGGTCTCGATCCCTGTCAGGCATGAATCGTTCATCGCCTTTGAAGCCGCCAGGACCGCCTTTCCTTCTGTCATCAAATTGGCCCCATTTGCCAGTGTCTTCGGACTTCAGATCCTTATACTTCGTAGCACTCTTCTTGCCAATCTTCGTCATGTCCCTTATTTGCAAAGCTTGTGGCAGCAGCTCCCGATTGACATCATCTGCAAACCTGGAACCCATGATATCTCTTCGATCGAGTCCTTGTGCCTGAGCATCATCCTGATAGAAAGCACCTTTGTGATAGTACTTCTGCATATATCCCATCTTGCCCTTCCCCTCCTTCTCCTCTTTCTGCTTCGCAATAAACTCTTCGTCTTCCTTTTTTCGCTCTTCTTCCGTAAGATTCTTCCTCCTCTCCACCTCCTCTAGCTCTTTTTCACGAGCCTCAATTGTTTCCCGCTCCCTCTTGATCCGCTTGAGCTCCCTTAGCTTCCAAGCAGCGTACTCTGCTTCTGGATCAACTTCGTCCCTATCATCCACCTCGTCTACCTCTTCCTCATCATCCCAATTCTTCTTCCCCGCCGCTCTAGCTGCAATATCTTTCCTGATCTGTTCCTCCACCAACTCATCAGCTGCGGCCTTCTTCCTCTCCTCTTCTTCCCTCGCTAACTCGTCTTCCGACTTCATAGCCTCTTGCGCAGCGCCCGCATTCCCTCTCTGACCTTTCTTAATGAACGTAGGTCGCATCATCACTCGTCTCGGCGCTTCCTCTTCACTACTCTCTTCCTCGCTCTCCTCATCCTCGTCCCCACTGCCTTCTTCATCTTCTTCACTTTCCTCTTCAGTAACGAAGCCCTCTTCCTCAGCAGCTTTTAGTCTCTTCTCCTCTTCGATCCTAGCTGCCTCTTTCGCAGATGCAGCTTTTCGCCGCTCATTGAGATCGACTTTTGAAAGATTGCTAGCTATGCCACCTGCGGTTGTGACTTTTGGAGGCGCGGAAATAGGTTTTTGTGGTTGCGCTTTGGATTCGGATTCGGATTCGGATTCTGAGGAGGATGAGGCATCTTCGGCGAGGGCCTTTCCAGGTCGATAACGAGGCGCCTTGATGGGGTTTGCGGTCATACGTTTTGGAGGCATTTTGGGAGTTGTCGGTGGTAGAACGATGGCGAGTCGAATGGCAGACCAAATATTGGAGATGCTGGATTTGAGGTTGCTGCAAGGCTGAACGCTAGTGTGAAATGAGGCTAGACTTCCCGCTCTATTCATGGTCCTAATTTGACGCCTCTAAAGTGTTGATGCTGCCTCCTCATTTAAAAATCGACAAATATGTACGTATAGTCCAATGCTTATGCCCACTCCAATGTACCCTTTCGACAGACAGTTATGGAGTTAAGACAAAGTCACACCTACAGAAAAGACTATATATAATATATTTTGTAGCGATGCAAGACTATAAAATCATCACCTTGGCTCTTAAACTAGCAAGATGTCATTTACGCAGAAGGCGTTATAAAGATGCACATGCTTGATTGTATTTGATCTCACTCTATTACTTGCATATTCGGAACTCTTCTATATCTCCAAATACAGGTTATATCCACAAGACTAGTTCTTGGTCCAACAAAGACCGGTTGTCAAGTATTACCCAGGTTGGAAAGTGATGTTATTTCGCGGACGAGACATTTTACTAGTGTAGATTAAACAAGCAGGAAGGCTGTTTTCTCGTCGCAAAATTTGCTGTCTTGTCCTTGGTCATGCAAATCAGCCGAATGGATGTGAGACTGCACAATAGGAACTGTTCCTAGATAAAAGCCTAGGATCGGCGTATCTTTCATTGTACAGACCGAAACACAAATAGACAGTCGTTATCCGCCATAGTCTATTGGTATCAAATTTGCCATCCATGATTTTCCTACCCAGAACGCCAGCCAATATACAATGCTCATAACCTCATCTATAATTCCTCCTCGTCTTCATTTGGTTGAGGCAAAGGTATTGATTGAGCGATTGACTCGATTGCCATCGCCTCAGTAGCAGGTATCTCATCGGCCTCTACATCCTCCATGTCGTTGCCATCCTCGTCAATCCAATTCTCTTTCTCTAAGGCTAACGCCTCCTCCTTGGCCTTCTCAGCTAGAATCTTCTTATTCAGTTCGTCCCAGTTCTTTGCCCTGCCTTGGACCGTTCGGGCTTTTCCTTTGCTTTTGTGGACCTTCTTCTCCGTCTTATCCATTACCGCCTCGGCGCGATCCATCCCTTTTTCTTGTCGCCTCTTCGCTTTGGCACTCAATACCGTTTTCCTTCCATTCTTTTTCTTTGTGACTCCAGCACCTTGATGAATGGCTAGAACGGATGGTCGCTTTTTCTTTACATCCTTGGGTGGTTTCAAGTCTTTCAGCGATTTGTCAAGGTCGATCCCTGGGGAAGATGCTCTTTTCGCGGCGCGAGAATGGACCGAAGCACCTATATTACGTCAGAGATCATTATTGAACAAATAGGTACAGGGTACTCACCACCTTTCTTTTTCATGGGTGCTGTCTTCCCCATCGTGAATAATTCTTTGTTGTTGGATTCCAGGATGTGGGGTTTGAATGCGACCAGAAATTATTGAGCCCTCTCGGCGTTCGGCGGATCTTCGGACCGTTTGCGTGCCTCTGTTGTCTGGACCTCACTCAACTTTCATACAATTGCTTTGTCTGCCGTCGCCAACATTCACCACATTACGAACCATCCTTCCGATTGCTCTTACGCTTCCAACACGATCACAGCCTGAATTTTGAGCCCATATGCATTATCATGAATCCTTACGGTCAGCAAGGACGAGGTTCATTCGACGGTGATACGCTAGATTTCGAATACTACCATCAAGATTATCTCGAAGGCAGACAAGGTGTCCTAGGCCGTGGAGGAGTACTCTTCGTCCTGGTATTGTGCCTCTTACCTATTGCTTATCACGTTCTCCACATCCTCGACTACGATCTTCTACCTATCCCGGAACTTTTCTGGAACATCCTGGTCTATCTTACACCTTCTCGCCTCCTCGACGCTGCCGAGAGCTACACGAACCCTTTGCGTATAACAAACCCTGCCTTGAGAGGCATACCGCGGACTCATGCCGCAAAGAGTGAAGCTATGCGACGGTTACTTGGGCTGGACACTCATGGAGGGATCATAGGGTCGGTGGCGCAAGCCTCGAGGAGGAGGCTTTCAACTTTGCCTGGCATTAATATGGCCAGTCTTAGCGCAGATGGAAAACCCGCTGGCTTGGGAAATTGGGATAATTCTTGTTATCAGAATAGCGTGCTCCAAGGGCTGGCGTCGCTGGATACCCTGACAGAATATCTCACGAACCCAAGCATGGAAGTGGACGAGATCGAGGAGTCTTCGAAACCAGATTTGAAGATGGCGGAGGCGCTGAGAGGACTGATCGAAACCTTGAATGATCCGGAGAATAATGGAAGGAGGATCTGGACGCCGGCGACGTTGAAGAACATGAGTAGCTGGCAACAACAAGATGCGCAGGAATATTTCTCGAAGGTCTTGGACGAGATTGACAAGGAAGTGGGAAAGGTAGCAAAACTGGTGCGTTCCTCACAGGGTTTTGAGTCGGACAGCTCGTCAAGTTCTTCCGAGGCAGCGCCGCTGTCTACATTTCGAAATCCTCTGGAAGGACTCATTGCACAGCGGGTTGGTTGTACGAGATGCGGATACTCGGAAGGGCTTTCGATGATCCCGTTCAACTGCTTGACGGTACCGTTAGGCAAGTCATGGGAGTATGACATAACGGAATGTCTCGACGAGTACACAAAACTTGAGCAAATAGAAGGAGTGGAATGTGGAAAGTGCACGTTGCTCAAAAGCCAACGAATGATATCAGCTATCTTGGAGCGGTCAAGCATCCCCACTGACAGCCTACCCTATCAGCAAGCCAAAGAACGGCTAGCAGCTGTTGAGACTGCGCTTGAAGACGACGACTATGAGGACAAGACTCTCTTGCATAAATGCAAGATACCTTCGAAGAACCGAGTATCATCGACGAAAACTCGCCAAGCTGTCATTGCGAGACCGCCGAAGTCTTTGGTGGTTCACTTCAATCGAAGCCTTTTTGATGAAATGACTGGCGAATTGAGAAAGAACACCTCAACGGTCAGGTTTCCCAGGATTCTCGATCTCGCGCCTTGGTCCTTAGGAAGCTCTGGGGCCACCGAAGATGTTTCGACTGAGGAGTGGAAGCTCAATCCTGACCAACCGATGATTGCCAGTACTGGACAGCCATCGAGGTTACGAGGTCCAATCTACGAACTCCGAGCTGTCGTAACGCATTATGGGAGACATGAGAATGGCCATTACGTCTGTTACAGAAAGCATGCCGCACCAGAGTCAGAAGACAACAAGACGCTAGAGCAATGGTGGCGTCTCAGTGATGATGATGTTATGAAGGTCACTGAGGAAACTGTCTTGAATCAAGGTGGAGTGTTCATGCTCTTCTACGACTGCATTGAGCCTGCTGCAACTGCTCCTCCTAAGGTTTCAATAGAGGAAACTGAACAGGTTGTTGAATCGGAAACAGCTGCGGATACTCTTCCCGTGGACGAGACTCCCCCAGCGGTGGAGCGAAGCCAAATCGTGAAATCAATACAATTGCCGGATCTTGCTCTAGTAGCAAATATTCCTCTACCTGATATCGACGATGAAGATCTAGAAAGCGATTTTCAAGACCAGGAATCAGTTGTGAACATAAGAGCAGAAAGCATAGCCACAGAAACCGACATTTCCGAGTACGACGAGGATGAAACGATGGATAAAGAGCAAGCTGAAGCACATGACTACCAGCCTGCGAAAGCGATAGTTGTCCCACCCTACATTCGGCAACCGGGAGTGAATGATGCCAACGAGGATCCAGCGAAACAGAAAATGCTAGGGCCTTCTTCGTCACTGGTTATGGTTTGACATGGCTACACGGATACCGTGTATAATGACATGAGATACGGAGCGGATATTTGGTTTGGCTTTGAGTCCATGCATAGCGAGGCGTTGGGATTATGCTGCTGCCAGGGTTGGCGCGCAAGGTATAGCGTTTGATTTGTCGGACTACAGCATTTGAGTCGAGTGTCACAGCGCAGGATTCGAATTAATAATCATCCAAACCGATTGTAGACGTGAGCTCTTTTCATTGTGATTGTTTGTCCCTATGTGACAGTATACAGTACGAGCAAGTGCTCCTAAGACGAGAAAGACTTCAAGAGAGCCAGGATTACCACCTATGCAGAATGCAAGTCATATTAAGTTTAAAAAGTATGCCTATCGATACTCGCAGCGCCAAGTGGATAGCTACTCATCTAACCCAATCCATGCTCCAAATGCCGCAAAAGATGTTCCCATCCCATCCCATATATGCAGTATAAAATAATACGACTTTCCAATTCTTTCCATCTCATCCTTCCCTCCTTTCTGTCCTCTCCTCAAGGTCAAATAACCTTTCTTTCTTTCTCTCAAACATGACCCCACCCCCTCCTCACCCTCGTCCTCTCCACCCCCAACACCAAATATGGATTACCCTCTTCTCCATCCCCGCCCCCACTCCCCAAAAACACCCCTAAATCTTCCCTCCTCTTCTCCTTCTCCTTCTCCCTCTCCCCCTCACCCTCCCCGTCATTACCGTTCTCCACACAACCCACCCCCTCCTCCCCCGCCCCCCTAGCATAATTCCCCCCCGCACTCGTTCCCTCAACACATTCCTGCACCCTCGGAGGCGCAAGCCCATACACGAGACCAAGCCACTGTGCGGACCATTCTGTGATGAGGGGGAGGCCGGGCGTGAAGAGGAGGAGGAGGGTTAGGAGGGAGAAGAGGGAGATGAGGCATTGGAGGATGGTGCCGAGGAGGGTTTGCCCCGTGCCAGAAGAGGAGAGGAGGCCGGAGAGGACCCATTGTGGGATTGGAGATTGGGGGTTGGAGGTTTGGGATTGGGTGGAGGTGGAGGTGGATTTTGATGATGAGGAGCAGGGGAGGAGGGTGCATGCTGGTGGTGGGGTTAGGGTTTGAGGGTTTGAAGTGGTGCTGGAGTTGGAGTTGGGGTTGGGGTAGATATTTGGATGCGTTTCTGTGGTGGGCGGTGGTGAGGATGTGTTATCGAGTATGGAAATGGAGGATGCGTGATCGATGGTCGAGAGTACGATGTCCATTGCTTTCCTCGCCAAATCGTCCGATTTCCAGCTCAGGCCTTGCAGGAGACCCAGCACAAATTCGGTGCTAGGTGCTGACATCCAGGTGTCGAGGTCGAATGGCTCGGTGATACAGGTTATGTCTACTGGGGGTTGCAAAAGTGGTGTAGTGGAGATGCGGGAGGATGAAGGATCGAGAACGTTGTTCACGGCCCAAGATACGTAGCCGTTACAGACTGAGATGTTGGCGGATAGGTAGGAGGTATAGTGTGGCGTTACGTCGGTCTGGCCAAATATCCCAGCCATGATTGCGACGGTGCCGTTGGAGGAGGAGACGTCGATTAGGGAGCCGTCTGTGTTCGTTATTCGGAGACCGTCTCCGTTGGAGTCTGTGGTCAACATTGGTGGGACCCATGATGGAGATGAAGCAGTGACCGTGCTGCGCGAGTAAAAACTCGGGGTGCAGAATGTGAGTGTCCCGGTTGAGACTTGGTTCGATGGAGAGGAGAGAGTGATGGGATTGAGTGAAGGACCAAATGTTTGTGTATATGTTGGACCCGAAGAATTATCGGGCGAAAATGTCGTTATTGAGAGACTTGAGTGTGGGTTACTGAGATCTAATGCATCGATGAGATTATTAGACACGGTGGTAATGCGCCCAGTCGAATCGTAACCCAGTGGGATAGGCGAGCTTGTCGTGGATAGGGGGAAGGTGTCGTATCTGCTAACTTTCACAAACGACCATTTATATAATATGCTGAAAGCTACAGCAGCAATGAAAAAAGGTACTCGCAACAAGAATACAGCATTCGATCCATAGACGAGCTGTGTCTTCAAAGGCGCAGTGGTTTGCGAATTGAGGATTTTGGCAAGTCCAAGCCCATGGTAGACGAGTTGGTGAGTGAGGTATTTCGATACCAGAAGTCGTTGAACGCGTGGTATAATGATTCCCAAAAATCCAGACTCAACTCCAACAATAGCGAGCCATGATTGAACAGACAGATGACCTCCTATACACACAGGCGCGCTAGCTGACAACCCGCGAGAATGGGAGCAGGTGCCATTCGAGATTAAAAGCGCAGATATTACAATGAAGATGAATGACGAGACAAGAAGGAGCCAGTCCATCGTGCCGAGTAGGGAAACCTTCGTTGTTGCTTGATCTTGTTCCCATTTTGACCGTTGCTGGGTGCGCTGTTTGAATTGTCGAAGCTTTCGCGTCACCATTTTGGTCGGAGTCAGGTAGATTGTTGTCAGGGACTCCATCACGTCGATGTATCGGACTTGCGCATCACAATAGTTGCTAGGGAAAAGAGATGATGTTGTGGTAGTGGTGGGACTGATACTCGCTTAGCTCATAGGAGGAATGCGTTGCCAGTCGGTTGCTCATTAAATGAGGAATGGGAATCTTGAACTCACGCAAATCGTAATTTCAATCTGTGAATTCAATGTTAACTTTGTTTCATTTCGTGAGTGAGGAAAGGCTAGTCTGCCAATCATTGTATCAATGGACCGACCACCGTCATCTCTCATAGGAAATGTGGAAGCCCGGCGCGGGCTACTTCCTCCTGAAATTCGGGTAACAAGTTCAAATTCAACTTCGTGACCCCCTTTGGCTCCCAGAAACCCATCTGTCTAGCAAATGACTGCATTTCCTTGAAAGCATTCATTCTTTCCACCTCGAGTCTTGCTTCTTCTGATTCCGCGGCAAACGGGTCACCAATGAATGGATGAAATGGCCATTCATCAGCTTCGCATTTCTCCCATTCTCCTTCTTCCAACTTGCTTGGATGCGATGGCACCTTTCCAAGCAAGAAATAAGCTCGAAGCTTATTGATCGTACATTTCGAAACAGCTGCAAGACTGCAGTGTCCCTCCGAATTCTGCTCAATGAGACCAGCATCAACGAACTTCCTAGCCATGGCAACACCTGCGCTGAGAGGGGTTACGGGATCGTGCTTGTTACTGAGAAAGAGCACGGGAAATGATGTGTTGATCGGTTTCCGCTTGTGCGCGGGATGGTCGTCCCATCGCATAGGGGGATCGACAGCTTTAATTGACCATGAATTACACCCTATCATCAAACTCATCCAGACATCCGCGAAAGATGACATGTTCGCTACATATTCGAATCTAGCTTCTAGATTAGGAAGAGTTTCGTTCAGCTACTTTGAGTCAGCGCGAGAAAAATTGATACGTCGAAGAACAATTATCGCCTTACCGGGTATCGTTTGTCACTGCACATGATAGCATAAAGTGCGTCTGTGGGATATGCCCAATATGGAATTGTCAAGGCACAAAGACTTGGTTCCGGGAGGAGTACAATATCCTGGAGAATTCCGTCATGGCCCTCTGAGAGGAGATTCCAGATGATCGCTAGTTGCGTCCATATCGCAGTGGGGCCGTAAAGAGTAGAGAAGAGAAGTGCCTTGAGGTCGCTATAGGTGACCACTACCGGAGTCTTTGATTCTTTGTTTGCGAAGCTGATTGGGGTTTCTCTAATCCTATCCATAACAGCCTGGAAACGACTAGCGATATCTGAAGGCTTATCGCCATCTCTGTACATGGCACACTTATCTTTAGCTTCGTAGCAGTATGTCGAGAATGAGTCCATGATGGCATCTGTATCTTGAATGCTGTCTGTCCAGATAGGTGCAACATAATGATCAGCATGAACGACGCCGTCTGTATTAAGTCAGTCTTAGTCTAAATTGGTACACTTCTCTCTTCTTACCCAAGACAACTCGACCCACGCGATCAGGGAACATGGAAGCAAATGTTGCACCGAGCAGTGTCTAGAGAAGTCAGGACTTGAGCAACCAGATTCAGGACAGGGAACGTACGCCGTAACTGAAACCCCAGTACACTAATTTGCCTTTAGTGTCTAAAACTTCGGCATTGTCCTTCTCGTCGTCGGACAACTCTAATTCTTCTTCGACTTGGTCCGCTAGATCATGATTCTGGGTCTCGGCCCATTCGTCCCAAGCATCAATAATACTAAGCATATCTCTTGCAACGCTTGGAGTGTGCAAATATCTCAGAATACTATCTTTGCCATGGAGAGCATCCTTTTCTTCACATAACTTTGCCACTGCTCTCGCGCGTGCGTCTATCCTGGTCAGGGAATCGGAGCTAGAATTCACAAGGCCGATTCCTGTGGCCGGGAGTTGCCACAACAATCGATGAAAAAAACCTCGACTCTGGTCCTCGATATCTGACTTTTTGCCCTCAGGATAGGAGAAACAATCTGCCCGAGGAGTTGTTGCGCCAACGGATCTTGGATCGAAGCCAATCACATCTTGGTCTTCACCAACTATCTTTTGGATGTAACTCCCAAGTCCGAGGGCAGCAAAAGTTCCAGCGCCACCAGGTCCGCCAGGGTTAATCAAAAAGGGGGATTTCGAATTCTTCTCCCCAATGGGGTGCTTTCCTGGAACCATGACCAGTGCAATGTGCACCTTGGGGTTGTTTTCCGATTCATTCAATGGCCGGTGATAGTCCATGGGTACCGTGAGACGAGCACAAAACACTCCGAAGAAACATGGATGCCATTCTAGCTTCTCACTGGGGGCAATCTATGAAACGGTCAGTGCCGCCCCTCGCAACATGGAGGATGAGCTTCTACATCTGCGAAATCAACGTTTTCTGGTGCGATATGTTCATGGGTTTGGTACTGCGAACTCGGCCGGAAAAGGCGTGAGATAGAATCAAAGGACCACCAAGCTGAAATAATGAAAACAAGCAAGAGTGCATGGAGAAAATGACGACGCTTCCGATGCGCTTTCGATGGTTCATGAGGCTCGACGGCTTGGGTGAGGAGAGCAGCCTTCTCGCCATTGGGTGGAAGTTCGTGAGGGTCCATTGTGGGAAAACAATTATTTCTTTCTATGTTGCTGCAGGCTCGAGTGAGAATACTTCTCAACCTCTCTTTGGGTTGTTGACAATTCAATTGGAACTTGAGAGGAGGGGTTGATATGCGTCTGAGCTCAAGGCAACAGCCGCGAACAACTCAGATCATCACTTAATGCTTGTTTGTGATCGGGTCATTTTTCAGGCCGATGGATGTGCTGTGCCTTCAGGTTACAGCGATCTGGTAACGGGATCCCATCCTTCCCCACCCAAGGGTGATAATGAGAGGTAAAAGGTCTTGATCCCTAGAATCCTACGGTCGATCGGTCCTTATAACCCCGATCGAAACTAGTCTCTACATTGAGATGCCACACGTGACAGACAAACCGTGACTATAGCCACGTGATACAACGACGGAAGCGGACGATGATACTATAGGTGATGATTTATCTCATGAATCAGACCTTCTCGGTGAGGTGGTGGCACGTGCGCTAAAATATTTCAGCTTGATTCCGACAATTTACTTGCTTGGCGAGATCTAGTCCTAAAGTAGTATCGCTCCAAAATATCACCCCTGCCACCCACAATTCTCGCTCCATATCAATTTTTTTTTTTTGGTTCCATTACTCTGTGTAGCTGCCTAAGGCACTATGTAGAGGGTTACAAGAGCTGTCGATTACACCTATTTGCAAGAGATTAGGACGTTATTAAAGGTACAAAGTACTGCATTGAACAAAAGTAGTAATTTGTATGGGAGAGGTGCGCTCCAGCGGCAAAAACGTTCCATTTCCTCTCAGACCCTTCAATTTACTTCGGACCCACCATTTTCCGGCCGTTTACGCGAATAGTGCGAAATACCGTGCTCTCAGTCGCTCAAAAAAGTTGCCGAAATTGGCACGTGCGCCCTCACCAAAATCATCAATTTAGCTACCTATCTAATACTTAGTTATCTGCCCACCAACCCTCTTACATTCATGTAGCCTTTTGGTATACCACTTGTACTGCTCCTGAATTTTACATTTGGTCCATTTCCTCCTTATATATTTACCCATAAACACGCGTGTTTTTGGTGAGGGCGCACGTGCCAATTTCGGCAACTTTTTTGAGCGACTGAGACCGTGGAGCGTGCGCTATTCGGGTAAATAGGAACGCAAAAGTCGAAGCGAAGGGTCTGATTTATGAGATAAGTGATGATAGGTACAGTACAGTACTGTACGGAAGGTACGATATGAGGAAGCTCGAACAAGCTAGCGCGTGGAGAGACGACTGTCCAATGAGAGAGCTTGCGATCTAACGCGTGCGATCGTCCATCTGATTGGACAGCGCGACGTCGGGGGGAAAGCTCCATAGTTCTATCCTCCAAAAGCGGCAAAGCCAGAATGTCTGCTCTCCCCACACTCCCACTCCCTCAGGTCACAAGCTTTGACATGCACACGAAGTACGAGCAACGTTCCTTTGCCGCCCTTGGCAATTCCTTCTTTCCAATCCTCCCGCGACTATCAAAGCCATCGGCAATGGGGTCAGAAGATGCGAAATTTCCCACCGAGGCAAGCTGGTTTTGATACCAAGATTGTCCGTCCGGGCGGTCCCTGACAGCGGACGAGTGCGAGAAACCCGGCGCGCTACAACTCGTAGCCGTCGCGTCGTTAGGATAAAGTCCATGGTTTGTTTTTCTTGCTCAGCTACAAGTTATTGTCGGAAGTACCACCAATTCTAGAGGAACACGTTCATATCTTTTCTTTTTCTGTGGCAGACACTCAATTGACCACAGAGAGTTGTGCGACAAGACATGGCGACCTCACAGCATGCAACCCTGCCAGCCTCACCAGTTTATCCGAGACCTCTCTCCATCTTCCAACGTCTATACTATTCCATCCGACTTCGTTTCTTCCAGTATCTTGTTACGACCTACTTCAGCATATTGAGACTGCCAGGTCTTGGCGATAGCTCGATTCTGCCTACGTTCACGAAAGTCTATCCATGCCAACCGAAGCTTACGAACCGCGTTTTCATCCCAAAGTCGTACAAGCCGGACGATGCACTGCTACCTCTCTATCTTGATCTTCATGGTGGAGGATTTGCGCTAGCGCACCCCTTTGTCGACGATAAATTCTGTTCTCATTTCTGCAACGAAAACAAGATACTAGTTATCAGCCTCGATTATCCGAAAGCACCTTCGAATCCATACCCAGCCGGAGTACGTGCAGTTGTAGATCTTGTCAAGGCGGTACTAGAAGATGGCTCTCTACCATTTGACAGGAAGAAGGTCGCTATTGGTGGGTTCAGCGCTGGAGCCAATCTTTCTTTGGCTGCCACTCAGGACGAAAGCCTGCATGGTAAGGTAGGGGGAGTTGTGGGCTACTATCCTCCAAGTAATTGGACCACCACCGTCGATTGGAAACTCTCCACAAGACCCAAGGATGCCAAACCAGATCCCTTGTTGAACGATGTACCAATGTTTGACTGGGGATACTTTAACGCAGATCAGGATCTGAGAGACCCACAAGCCAGCGTTGCGTTTGCTCCTCGAGAGAAACTGCCACCAAAGATAAGTCTGATCGGATGTGAGTTGGATATGCTGTGTCGAGACTCCGAGGTCATGGCGGAGCGATTGGCAAGTGTAGGAAGTGATCAAAGATCCGGAACTGATGAAGTCTGGGAGCAAAATGGAGTTCGGTGGGAGAAGATTCTTGGTGAAGAACACGGTATGTGAATTTTGTAGTCATCTCTGTAGTCGCTGACTCGTATATAGGCTTCGATCTTGTACCTGCACGAGGTGAGGAGAAAATTCGGGTTGACTTGAGGGGACGAAAGATGCATCAAGACGTCGCTGAGTGGTTGTTCCGTGAGGTATACGTTTGAGATAATGCACCACAACGGAGAATATAAGACCGCGAATGTACGAAGATCACTAGGACATTGTGGCGTATTCGTCTCGTGTGCTTTCTGCGGACATCCTGTCGGTGTCAATTGTCCCAAGTATGCCTGACAACTTGCCACCTGATTTTGTCTTTTTTTGATACCACGATGTACAAGCTTTTGATGAAGGAATGGGTGCAGATAGCCTCTGTTTCTGGAAATTGGTGCGTCTTGCCATATTATTTGATGCCGCCTGGGAAGCTTAAACCAAGCTTTCCGCCGTCATAGTAATTACTCTGGGATCTCACACTACAAGCTACGGAGAAGAGTGAGCCCCACGAGCTTATTGCTCAAGAAAACGTTGCGACTCGACAATTCAGCAGCGACGCTACGATGCTTCAGGACTTGAGACCAATAAGATCCTAGCCAAGAAACCAAGAAATTGGCATGTATCAAACTCTCTACCAAGAAAACTGCGAGCTATGCAAAACGTTGTCGCGACCTCGGTTCCGCAGCCAAGCTCTCTCGCCAAAGTCTTGACATCTGTGCTGAGGCTCAAAGTCACCCTACCCCTCGCGTCGATCGTGTCACTTGGCGTTTGTGGAAACATTGGCATTCCTCCTACAGGCTAATCCTTAAGGTCCAACCATTCACACAACTGGGATTCATCATAGACAATAACCTAGATGGGGTCGGTCCAGCCCGTGTAGCAAGAAGGGTTGGGCAAGCTGGGAGTAATTAGTCTCAAGTTGAGGCTCCTCTATGCTTTCATATAAGAGTCTTGTCTCCCATCCCTCTTAATCCCTAGCTGCGCTCATCCACTTCTTTCATTTCACCTGCCTGACTCGTTATCAGAAGCTTGACGCCTCGGATCTAGATCTCTTTAATTACCTAATACCTTCCTTTTTTTTCTCGCACTCGTTCTCAGTCTTCACTTCCAACGGCTCAAATATCTCTCACTCTCGCCGTCATGCAACGAAATCTTCTCGTGGTACTAGCTCTGCTCGCGGCTCAGCTCTGTGCTTTGCCTCTGAACATCAACCTAGGAGCCTATTCGCCTGCCTTAGTCGTCGGTGATGGTGAGATCTCGTTCGGTGGGAAGCAAGACGTCTCCAACCTCATGAACGCACTCGAAGGAGCTGCAGTCTCAGGTACGCCCGACTTCTCATTCGCTCTACATTCTCATTACACTCACAATCCGCACTCCACGAACTTCCCTCCTCCCTTTTATATATCTATCTATCCACTCCCACTTCCCCTCCTCCCACAACACCATTCCATCTCATCTCATCTCTCATACCCATACCCTATACATCAAACCCAAACTCACACCTCTTCTCTCTCCACAGGCGCCGCCGCAGCCGCAGCGCAAACACAACCCGCCGCAGAAACGCAAAAAGAAGCAGAAGTAGAAACTCAACCAGAAACCCAAGCCGAAGTCATCCCCACAGACCAGTCAACACAAATCACCTCCCTCCAAGGCTTAGGCAAGGAAATCGCGCCCCGCGTCGTGCCTTTGGTGAGAAGCAGTGTCGAGGCTGAGAGCTAGGCTGAGGGGGAGAAGGAGAAGAAGTAGAAAGCGAAGGCAGATGACGATTAGAGAAACACCACCATGATGCATGGGGTAGATTCGATCAGATTCGATTGAGGAGAATTTACTGTTTTGTTGGTTGTAAGCTATATATTTTCGGATTACCATTTACTGTTCTTAGACGATGCGATAGGATAGGATACGGTACGGTGCGAGATGAAGGGAAAAGAGACAGACATGACCTTAGGAGAGCGTTGGCGTTGTGAAAGGTTTAATATCCTGGAGATACGGTTACAGAGTACAGTACGTTACGAAAATGAGGTATTAGATAGTTGGGTCACGGAGGAAAGTATATATGAGATCTAACTCTTTCCTCCTCTTCTCTCTTTTCCATCTCTCAGCGCTAAACGTTCGATGTCTCCTCGCATCACATTCAATGCATCTTTAACTATCATCCCTCTACTACCGCACCCTCAAGCAAAGGCAAAGACTAAGTCATTCTCCCCTCCCTCTTCCACAAACTTGGCAGTCCCATCCACGTCCCAGTACTTCCTACCAAGGAAGAGAATTCTGGGCATCTTGCATTACAACGGTGGGGCATGCGCGTCGCGACCCCGTGTGGTGTGAAGATTCTGCTGCAGAGAGCGCCTGGGCAAGGCTAGGCATTCTCGGCAGTCGAAAAGCGTTGGCAAACGGAGAGGAAAATTTAAAAAATAACACATAGCCGCTTTTTTATAAATCCCAACACTAGATCACCATCCTCCCATAAAGCATACATAACAACCAAATATCTCTACAACCCATCCACCATCTCCTCAACTCCGTTTCCCCATCCCCTAAATTTCTTCCACGAACTCCAAACCCTCTCTCCACTCTTCCCCAAAACCTCACTCCCTCCCTTCCAACCTATACAAAGGACAGGCCTCCACCTCCCTAACCCACAACGCCCACGGCCTCTCCTGACTCCTATCATTCATCCTCACACACCCCTCACTCAGCTCCCTCGTATCTAAAAATCTCATCTCTCCCAACCCTCCTTGGGCCCCTAGACCAGAATTCCCAAACCCCGATATCGAACTAGCGCCAATGTTCGGCGCCGTACCAGAACCGGATAATGCGGAGCTCATGAAAGATGCAGCGGAACGAAGGATTAGGGCTTGCGATTGGATGGAGGCGTTGATGTGCGTGTAGATGGCGCGGTAGACGGCTTGCTTAAGGGAGGTGCCGACGGTGGTGAATCCGTGGTTGGACATCAGGACGACGTTGTGGTCGTGTTGCCCGTGTTGCGAAGATGCTGAAGAAGGTGAAGGTGAAGTTGAGGTTGAGGTTGGAGGGGAGGAGAAGGTGGATGCGAGTGCGGAACCGAAATGTTCGTTGTTGACGAGCATGTCTTGTTGATCGCCGGGTTGGTAGAGAGGGATTATGTCGTAGATTGGGACGTGTGTTCCTGGATTTTCGTTAGAACGTTGTGGTTTTTCTTTTTGTAGAAATGGGTGGGTAGTATGAGGTAGAGATTACTTACCTAGAAACCCGGCGATGTGGAAGGCGGGCTTCATGGGCACGCCGTTCATGGTATATGGGAGCACGGCATCAGAATGGCTATGAATGACACTGTGGATGTGGGGATATCGTTTGTAGATCTCGCTGTGGATGAAGCGTTCTTGGTAGCCTTTCTTTGAGGCTGGATCTACAGGAGAGCTGTCGGAGATGTTGTATTCGATTAGGTCGGACGGAGAGGAGACGAGTGCTGGGGCTTGGTCGCCCGACATGCTGAGTGCTGTCAGCAACATGAATTGCACCTCCCACAGGAGCTTTCTGAGAAGGTGCCGTGCTCATGAGACTTACATGAAGACCTCTGGTTTGTCGGGATGGCGCATAGACACGTGACCATATGCATCGAGGACATGGTGATAATGGAGAATATGATTGGCAAGTATGAGAGTCTCAAGCTACGAGACCTTAAGTCTCAGCCTTGAAAGCGGGATAATGCTACATCGTAAGGTTCTTGGATGTCTCCTCACACTTGTGGTTTCCAGAATTACCCCGCTGCACAGAAATTGAGCAAATATTAGAAATCCAAGAAACGTACTTCTTCTGGCGCCATTTTAAGAATTCCAAAACACAAAATACGGCTTCGAAACAATGAGATGATGGATCAAGAAATGGGTCATTACAGTTGCAGTTCAGTTGGATGGAATACTGCATCAATGAATCCTGATGGGGTTCACCTCACGTCATGACTCGGAAGCCTGCTGCCGTCGCAAGCGCCCACGTCTCTACACTCTCTTCTTCTTCTTCAACACCACCTTATCGCCCAACCCAATTCCTTCGATTATGAGGCTTTCATGAAGCAGCAAGTGTGAGCTTCATGATCGTGCACGTTCAGGAAGACGGCGAGCTGCGAGTCTCTCGACATGCACGTCGTCGTAGCTCCTCCATGGCGTCAGCAACTCCCTCACACGACCTTCTCGAAATAGAAGGTGTCTACCGGGCCAGCAACCTCGTTCCAGAAGGATTGGAGAAGATGGCAGAAGACCCTCTAGCCTTGCGCCTCGGCATGCGCGACGCTGAATTGGCCACTTCATACTGGCTTCATACTGGCTTCATATCGCGAACGGCGGGAGTTCCTGGAGTACCTGGAGATCGCTCTTCTGCCGGTGATGGATCCAGGGCTGTCATTCGACTGCCGATCCTCAGCCAAGAGATTAAGCATACTTCTTAGTGTATTTGGGATGGCACTTTAATCCCCTTTCGCCCTATGAGAGCGAGATGGCGCTGGGAGGGGCCGTTCGTGAGATCTTCGCCTTCTTCTTTCGAAACGATGACCGCCAACGAAGGCGTGCACGCCGGTTGCGAATTGCTTATCAGACTGCGCCTTGGGGGGCACGATGGAGGGCACGATGGAGGGCACGATGGAGGGCACGAGGGAGGACGAGATGGAGGTTTGGCTATAAGTACCGTGGTACATGCTGTGTCTAGTGACACGAGAAGTACAGCGCCAGTGCTTCAATACAATCTGTAATCATGGCCTCTCTTTCTCAGCTTGTTCTTGCCTCTTTGGCAGTCATGCAGGTTGTCCTGGCTGGTACACCTAAGACATGTTCAAATCCAACTTTGAGCTGTCACAACACCAGTTCTATCGCAGAGTAAGTTTATTCTCGTACTGGTTTGCTGTTTTTTTCTGAGGGAGCCCCGGAGCTTGGAGTTGTTTCATGATTTCATGAGCAGCATGCCCTTTTGTCCTCCCGTTTGTCAGCTCCTGAGACGCTTCAAGCTATGGAGTTTCTTGAAACTTTTCAGGGATCCACAGTGCTAACTCGCTGGGTAGTACCTGTTGCTTCAATTCCCCAGGAGGTCAAATGCTTCAGACTCAATTCTGGGATACAAGTCCAAGCACAGGCATGTCACGTGATGACATACTCGCATGACACTATTGACCTTTCCAGGCCCTTCAAACTCCTGGACTATTCATGGTCTCTGGCCAGACCATTGCGATGGCACGTTTGACTCCAGTTGCGATTCTAAGCGAGCGTATACAAACATCAGTGCCATCCTGCAATCATATGGCAAAACAGATCTGCTCTCGTACATGAACACTTATTGGGTTGATATCAATGGTGATGATGAGAGCTTCTGGGAGCATGAATGGGGCAAGCATGGAACATGCATCAGCACTCTCAAGCCAACCTGCTATACGGGGTATACTGCTCAAGAGGAGGTACCGGACTTCTTTCAAAAGACTGTCGATCTCTTCAAGACTCTAGACAGCTATACCGTGAGCCAACTTATTCAGGAAGTCAGGACCAAGCGCTGACATTCTTCATAGGCATTGGCAAATGCCGGTATTCTCCCATCCAACACGGCAACCTATACCGCGTCAGCCATCCAAAACGCCTTGAAAGCGTCCTTCGGCTTCGCCGTAACCATCCAATGTGCATCAGGAGCTCTAGATGAGATCTGGTATTCATTTGACGTCCTTGGATCCGTTCAAACCGGGACTTTCAAGCCAGCTGCGCCAGTTGGACAATCATCAAGCTGTTCCTCTACAGGCATCAAATACCTCCCTAAATCAGGTGGTGGTACCGGAACCACCACTAGCACTGGACCAACTTCTACTCCTACCGGAGGCAGTGGTTCGTTCTCTGGCTCGGGATATCTGAATGCTTACACTGGCGGCTCTCAAACTGGGTGTCTTATTAGTGCTGGAACATGGTATACCTCTGGAACTTGTGCTACATACACAGCTACAGCTTCAGGTAAGTAGTCCCGGTTCCTAACTTTCAGATCACACACTGACATTTTGGCATCAGGTTCGGGCTTCACATTGAAATCTTCTAAAGGAAATTGCGGTATCTCCTCCAGCAACACATTCACGTGCGCATCTGGTGTAACTGCGACTGTCTTCACGGTAAGTGCTTCACTGTTTCCGCAATCGAGGTTCTAGCTGATAAAATGGTAGGCGAGCAATGGATTGTTGGCGTATAATGGGGCGACGACGTTCTATGCTACGGCTGTTCCGAGTGGTTCGACGCAAGCGACGGTCTACACGGCTTCGAAGAGTGTGAGCGTTACTTTTGAATGGCAGAGCGTTTGAGCGATTTGGATCTTGAGTAGTGAATGCAATATAGTATAATATATTGTTATATAAGTTTTGAAATATCTCGATGCACAACTTCCACCATCATGACATCCCACGACGCTATTCTAGCGTTGCGGAGTTTCAAGTATTATGTGTTGTGGTGATAATCTCGGTGTGCAGTTGAAGCTTTGGAACAAATCATTAGTATAAGTGTTCATTTCGTATCTTTCTATGTTCTCGCTATTATCGTCAACTACGATGAAGATGGATTCAATATTGATAGGTCAAGATTGCTCTAGTGTAGGTAATTTCGAAGCTATTCACTTGATCCTAGCCCTTTTCTCTGACATCTTGCGGGGTGCTTCACGAGACTGAAATGGTGCTGAACTGAGTACTGGATTACTGACTAGAGCAGGGTTACAGGCGACAGATGTGCTGTATATATAGGCCTCCTAGGGTTCCTAAGGCCCCTAGCCCTGAAACTGTAGGCCCTTGTCCCCTGTAAGGCTAGCGCCTTACGAGTTACAGTGGGGGACGTCCCTTACAGTTACAGGCTCCACTTCAGGCCTCAATATGACACCATCTTCGCCATAGTCGAACATCCATTGGCCATGAAAAGAGCAAGAAGGAAAGAAGCAAAGAAACAATGAGCTTCATCAAACGCCAATCGAAATCCAAGGAAAATAAGAAAAGCGTCGAAGCGTCGAGAGACCGAGAGATGAGGCCGAAAAATGGAAACTCGCTGGGTTCACATGCACCTTTATCTGTTAGGTGAAATGTCCAAGTAAGTTGAGACGCGCCATCTGCTCCTGGCTCATGCTATCGCCCTCTGGATCGGAAAGTATCTGGGCTATCAAAATATCTCTTCTGTAAACTTCGTCGTCGTCTATAGATTCAAGAGTAACGCTTTCATTCCCAGGTTGCAGTTCTTCTTGTTGCTGCTGCTGCTGCTGCTGCTTTTGTCCCTCTTGTCCCTCTTGTTGTTGCTGTTGAAAGGAGGACCGTGGAGGTTAAAGCGGTGGCCCTGGGCGTCGACGTGATGCTTTGTCTTCGTAGACTGACATTTGTAATCTTTTCCGCCCGCCTTCGCGGAATGTGACCATGCTGGCGAAGGGCATTGCGAAGAATTCTGGCGCGAGGTCATCTGGCTCATCTTTAGAGACATTATCGAGGCCATCGAGCTCTTCTGGTTGAAGGCTCTTCATAAGTTGTCGATGCCAGTGTCCTGCGGCGTTTCTCGGTACCGGCAACTGGTTCTGATTCGGATCCATCCCTCTGTGCGGGTGCCCAGGATTTTTTAGTGAACCTATATTTATAGGTCTGCTTTGGTAGATATACTTACGGTCAAAGATAGAAAGGAGATTCTTGTCGATACACTCCCGTATGGCTGAGAGCAATTTGTGACTTTGACTAGAAAAGGAAAGAGCAGCGGATCTCCGATATTCGAGAAAGGGGAAGCCTGTAACAAATCCTCGACCAAGAAATCCGGATTTTCATATTGTAATTCTTGCCCGATGAATCTGACGACTTGTAATTTCGCAGAATCGTGAATGGAACTTGCGGGACAACTCAGTCTCTCTGAAAAACGCCGTGTTTGTAGCAAACCGTACATCCGATCCGGCTTCCTTCTTGGCAGATCTACTCGTTTTAGTTCGGGGAAAAGGTTGTAATCACATCGCACGAACTCATCGGCTCGGTTTGAAAAGAGGGGATTAAGCCCTGGATATTTCGAGGACTCGCATCGACATGGAGATCGTCTTTGTCGTCTCTTATCGATAGATCTTGTAATGGGTCCACTTGATTCCGTGCTTACTTCCAGTTCAGCCCTCCACAATCGATTCTTGCAAGTAGGACTGCAAAATGTTTAGTCATATCCAAAAGCTTAGACAGAAAACACTGACCACTCTATCTGATGACGAAAGCGAGCATCTGTAAGAGGCTCTAGCTCAAGTCGCCATGTCTGTTCAGAAGGGTTTCCCCGCAAAAGCCTTGCCGCAGTCTCAGACAGTTCTTTGGCGCGGGTCTTGGTCTGCTGCCTCCACAACTCGGATCCTTCGAACACAGGCTCACTCTCGCCAAATGTCTCATACTGGGTCCTTCCAAGCAGATTGACAGTTTGAAACGTCGTTTTGAGGTGTTGAGGCCACTCATCATAAATACTCTGTGGATTATGGGTAACGTTGAGTCGTTGCAAAAGTCTTCGGTCGTGGTGAAGTCGATCGTCCTCAGTCGGCCTCGGCATCTTGTCTTGTGGAATTTCACACAAGGGGAGGAGTAAATGTCAGAAAGTCGGTCTAAACAGGTCGAAGGGCTGTCAGCGAGGTGCCAGGCTGCTGTGAAGCGCTTAGCCGTTTGATAAGCCTAGCAACGCCAGTCCCACCGGTCTCTTGTTTATAAAATGTTGGACAAGCTGCTCCGAAGGTCAATGAGCTGAGGCATATCCAGGATTAGAAGGAAGACGCAGTCTAACAACGTGCGTTGATGTAGCGGCTGTTCACATGTCCGTCCGTATTGCACGTTTTCAGGTTTTACAGTCTCTCCGACCACAAATCCCGACATTTATCGAAGCTCATGCAATGTAAAGAAGGAAAGATAATCAACGTAATCTTGAAATAATACCGGACTTGAGCTGTAATGGATTTTGTAAAGATCATGGGTATAGTGGCGCCATAACAACAGCTAGCTGAGGATCTTTAAGTTATTAGAAGTAACATCGGCTTGCCTAATATATGGCACAAGCAAGCCGTAAGAGGAGACGATAGACAAATCGAACATGGGATCCCAACAAATTTGTAGGCAAGCAGGATAGAGGGACGAGACACGAAATGAAAGAGATAGCCTAAGGATTGTGAAAGAATTTGAGTTGAACGACCATCTTAGCCTTCTCGTAGGTAGCACTGCACACATAACTTCATGCATAATCCAATATCTGCAAGTGATCAATCTGTGAGTCTCCAACGAAGTCGAAGGCAGCCTTGTCGAGTCTCGAAAAAGCTCGACCCGCCAATTTACGCGACTCGACGCCAAAGATTCGCGGCGCGTCTCCCAAAACGTCTCTTCAAATCAATAACCAGAACAACACCACTCTCTGTCACAAATCATCAAGCACACAAAATGCCGCGAAAAGCCAAGAAAGAGATTGATCTCGAGGATATGGTTGATGATGAGCCGCCTACGATTGAGCCATACACAGTCCTGGGTATCGAGAAGACCGCGACGCCTGATGAGATCAAGTCTGCGTATCGCAAGGCTGCGCTCAAGCATCATCCAGGTATGCGCATCACTGTATTGCTACGTACCGAAGCTGTGGATCTAGGCCTTTTTTTTCTTCTGGAGAGGAATGGGGGCAGACGGGCATAAACTCGAAGCCTGCCTCTCATTAACACAACCAAATCTCTTCTTACGACATCTGCTAACATCACAATCCAGACAAGGCAACCGAAGACAAGAAAGACGAAGCCCATACTAAATTCCAAGAAATCGCCTTCGCTTACGCCATCCTCTCTGACCCCATCCGCAGAAAACGATACGACACCACCGGCTCAACCTCCGAGTCCATTGATTTCGACGACTTCAGCTGGTCCGAGTTCTACTCCGAGCAGTTCAAAGACATTGTCACCTCTGACGCTATTGAGGCCTTCTCAAAACAATATAAGAACTCTGTTGAAGAAAAAGACGATGTCCTTGCTGCCTATGAGAAGTTCAAGGGAAAGTGGCAGGGAATCTATGAGGTGGTTATGTTGAGTAACTGTCTAGAGGATGAGGGTAGGTTTAGAGCATACATCGATGAAGCTATTGAGAAGGGCGAGGTGCAATCGTTTAGGGCGTATACAAATGAGAGCGACAAGGCGAAGCGGGCAAGAATGAATGCTGCTAGGAGAGAGGGGAAGGAGGCTGAGGAGTATGCGAAGAAGTTGGGCGTGCATGATAAGTTGTTTGGGGGTGGAGCTGGTGGAAAGAATGGAGAGGATGCGTTGAAGGCGTTGATTCAGAAGAAGCAGGCGTCAAAAGGCCCATCCTTCATAGATCATCTGGAGGCAAAGTATGGTGGAGAGACAAAGAAAAGCAAGGGGAAGAAGGGAAAACAGAGGATTAACGAGGATGAGGACGATGGTGAGCCGTCTGAGGAGGCGTTTCAAGCTGCGGCGAAAAGGCTGAAGAAGAGAAAGGAGAGTGAGGCTGGCGAGGGCAGAAAGTCAAAGAGAACAAAGCAGTAATAACTACAAGTGCCAGAGGTTTTACAGAATTGCATTGCTGGGCGTCTATGGAAGGTTGGGAACTCGATGGATATGAGCCTGGCGTTTACATAGCATGGAGATACTTATGAACATGATTTTCCTCATTACAATCGGCCGTGTCACTACTTCCCCATTATTCTTGAGATCCCTCGAGCATTCTGAAGCTTCATGGATCGGTGACTTCGACGCCTACCTACCTAAGTACGTGATCAATTTGTTCGCCAAAGCACGTGAATCGAAGACTAGCGCGCAAAAAATGAGTGGTGGGGACATGTATTTGAAAAAAGCGTACAGCTCTAAAAGACGCAAAATTGGGAAATAAAGCCAAAAAGATGTAGAAAATCCGATGGAATCGAACCACCCTAATTTTCAACTTTTTTGCTCATGGCGGTGCTGGGAATCGAACCCAGATTGACAGAGATTCATTGTAGTTGAGCCACAATCTGACGTGCTACCATTACTACAATTTATTAGACCTTATGATTTACCAAAGGATTGAGAATGGACTTACCACCACACCACCTGATTGAGCTTGTATGAATCTATCGAAATGCTTGTTTGTTGCTATGTAGCTACTGCTGTGGTAGCACGTGCGTGAGTCATCGCGACTTCTAGTTTTTAGGCGAGACGCGTCTCCGCACCAACACCAACATTAACGCGTCTCTCTGCCCTGCACGTTGGGAAAGCCTCGTTGGGAAAGTTTCACTGGGAAAGTCTACGCTGAGAAAAATCAACAACCATGTCATGACATCTGCACTCCCCAATCCCAAATCTAAGGACGAACAAAAGCTCACGATTTATCCTAATTACTACCACACGCTCTCTCCTACGATTGGGAAGTGGGTCCCACTGCGAGCGAGGGATGTTCATGCTTTGAAGGATGTAGGGGTTTTTTGTGATGGTATTTACTCCTTTCTTTACTACCGATCCATGTCTGCCTTCCAATGTTTGAATATTATGAGAAAAATCTGGGTGGTGGAAAGCTATAAGGATAAGGCTAATGGTTATATGCATACAGAGAGAATCCTATATCATTTCTCCAACCACCCGATAAAATGGGTCAAAGTCACAGGTGTCGTGGTCGCGGTTGATCAGTTTAAGGAGAAGAGGGTGTATACGCTGGATGATAGTAGTGGGGCTTGTGTTGAGTGCACGGCTGTTGCTCCTCCGCGACCAGTTGACAATGCCAATGTGCCGAGGCACTTGAGCCAACTTGCTGCTATTGAGGCGCAGATTGTGAAGGCTGAGGAGAAGAAGGGAGGGAAAGAGAGAGAGCAGGTGGAAGGGAAGGGTGGGAAGGCAGATGAGAAAAAGACACCTTCAGTGCAGGATCCTGTTGTCCCATGGGAAGACATTGATGTTGGGACCATTGTGAAGGTTAAAGGCAGGATCAACAATTGGTGGAATCAATTACAGGTTGAAGCTATCAAGATTGAGGTTCTGAAGGGATTGGACGCTGAGGTCAAATGCTGGAATGAAGTTGGGGAGTTTAGGGAGAGTGTGTTGGAGAAGCCTTGGATGGTTACTCCAGAGGAGGAAGAAAGGTGTAAGAAGGTCAGGGAAAGAGAGTTGAGGAGAGCGAAGAAGAAGACGAGAGAGGAGAGAGGAAAGGGCAAGGAGAAGAGGGACAAAGGCTCGACGGAGAGACAAGAGAAGGTGGATGAGCGCAGTGGAGAGAGAAAGAACAAGCACTTGGTGAAGAGAGTAACAGAAAGGGGTAGGCATGATGGGGAGTTCAACAAACGAAAGGATTTGGAGAGGGTACAGAAGCTCGATGGAATTGTCAAGCGAAGGAAAGAGACAGATGGCGAAAGTCTCGGCTCAAAAGACAAGATCAACTATCCTTCGTTGGCTGTCAGGAAGGCCGCTGCTGGGAAGTACGACGCTTTGGGGATATGATTTGGAATGGGACGGTTTTACGACGTGATGACTGACGAATTTCCAGACAGGCAAAATCAAGGCTGGGGACATGGGACTTGGGTGGCTCAGAGATTCGAAAGTTGTCCGGCCAATATCATTTCTGCCTGCCAAGTTGCCGCTCTCAGGCTTAGACTTCTGCCTCCAAAGTACGTATTTCAGTGATAGAGCTCAGGAGCGCAATTGATCGCTCCACTCTCCTAGGGTTTGGTGCAGGCATTGGCTTACTGTCACCCCCCTTTCTGCCGGCCAAGTCGCCTCTCTTCCAAGGCCACTTCAGACTTCCATTTCCCATCCATCCATTGTCTGGCCAGGCCTCTCCAAGCTTCTTGCCAAGCCGACACTGGGATTTCACCGCTGTCTCCACTGAATCCATTCAGATTCTGGTCTCCACAATATCAGGGGACATCAGGATATCATCCACATGTCTCTCCACCCTCAAATCGCTCAGAGCAACGCCTTCCAAATCTTCTGACTCAGCATCAAACCCCCATCGGGATTTATCTTCGCCCTCCCAACTAGTCAGACAATGATTGGCTCAAGCGCCGAAATGGTATCGTCGGATATTGCTCTTCAGTCGCAGTCGTCTTGGCACTGCTGAGTGTTCACGGTCGAGGCACCGTCGCAATGGTGCAACGCGGTCCACTTAAGCTCTGTGGTTTCACCACACTAATGTGCTGTCGCGTGCCAAGAGTGGCAGTGCAAGGGGCCAAGCTCGATGGCGGCAGGGTTGTACGTCAGCGACATCTGCCAATTGGAGCGACCTGGCCATAGCTTCTGACTGGTGGTTGTAGGCTGGCTTCGGTCGTGATGCGTCGAGTTGGGAAAGCATTGCGACGATGATGTTACTATGCTAATAGAAGATATCCACGATACTGTAGATGAATTGATTGTGGTGAGAAGAGGCACAGAGGTCTTATATGCTATGCAGGTCGCGTAAGGTACAGCACATTGGTGAATAAGCTCCGAGTGAAACAAAACTTTCCCCCTAGCAAACAAGCAAGGTTCACCCGCAGGCCATGGGAGCTGAAAAGCTCGCAACCATATAACCGACTGGAGCTCCCACTTGAACTTTCACTATGAGGTCAGCATTGTGAACGTGTTGCGAGCGATCCAAACGTCCCTCCACGTCCACCGTCAGAGCAGAAAGCTTCCTTCCCTTGCGGCGTCCACCACCAGACCGCCCGTCAAGAGTGTAACTTTCTCCTCCGCTCCCATCGTCACAGTCACCCGGGACTCGATCGTGATTCATTTGTGCCCCTCTTTCCAAAGCGCCCAAAGCCCCTGTTCTTTTCAATTGGCGTCCTGGGTTCCTCGGCAGCACCACTTATCGCAGACGAACGAGGCGCAGCAGCTCGACTCGACCCTTTTTGCCCGACGAAGCACAAGAAACCACTGTGAACCATCAACCACACGCAAAAAACCGCCAAGATGGTGTGTAAGTCCAAACCCTTCCCTTGCTTTTCCATATCTTCCCCCAATCGGTTTCGAGGTCTATCTGCTATTGGTCACTTCACCGCGTCAATTGTAGAGCCACCAGGGAAAGCTCTTCCGTTCGCGCCGGCCGTTTGAAGTTTACATCTACGTCTCGCTGCGCTGTACCCCTCTCCAATCTGCTATTTTCCTGCAAGTAACCAGTCATCGCATATACTGGTGACAGCACTTCAAGCTACCATCTGCCACACTCCAGACGCTCCTTCCAAGACTTGTCACGGCATCTAGCACAGCCATATAGCCAAGGGCCAAGACGAACCTTCTTTGATTGCTTGGTTGGGCTGACTTTTGACTCTGCGGTTTGGTGAAATGCAGCAGGACCTCCATTTCGAAAAGAAATCAAGCGAGCGAGAGGGAGTTTTAAGAAGGATTCGCCGTCTACCTCGTCACCCGGGGACTATCGATCGCAACCCGCACGAGACGACATGGCAGGACCGAACGGAAACACAGCGAACGAGCAGACGGGGTTAATATCAGGGCAGAGGAAGAAGAGCTCGCTGACGGAATTCTTCGAGTTTTTCCTGACGAAGAATCATACCGCGGGGATGGAGAGCGATAACAAGTTCGTGAGGTATCCTGCAAACATTGTGCAAGCTACTAAAGTCACATTGTACAGCAACTATGTCAATATCCTTCTGGTCTTCGTGCCGTTGGGTATAGTTGCTGGTGCAATGGGATGGAACCCCACGGTTGTTTTCGTTCTCAATTTCTTTGCGATTGTTCCGTTGGCGGCTGTTCTTTCTTTTGCTACCGAAGAGATTTCCATGAAGCTCGGACAAACGATGGGTGGTCTTTTAAATGCTACCTTTGGCAATGCTGTGGAACTGATTGTAAGCGCTCATCCAGCCTCGACCGCGCTTCTACTAACCAGACATAGGTCAGTATCGTGGCTTTGAAAGAGGGACAAATCAGAATTGTGCAATCTAGTATGTTGGGAAGTATTCTTTCCAACATGCTCCTAGTGCTTGGATGTTGCTTTTTAATTGGCGGCATTCATAACTCTAGGACTGGCACTGCGAATGGCATTGAACAGGATTTCAACTCAACCGTCGCTTCTACTATGTCGTCCCTGATGACCGTTGCTGCGGCATCTCTAATTATCCCCGCTACTGTACGTATTCAAGCCATGATTCATATCGCAAGCTAAACTTTACAGCTCTATGCCGCTCTCTCAAAGTCTGCAGAAGACGGAGAGAACAACATCCTTATCCTCTCTCACGGCACCGCTATCATCCTTCTTATCCTTTACGTTCTCTACCTCGTTTTCCAACTCCGAACCCATGCCAGTCTTTTCGATGCCGAGACCGCAATCAACTCAGAAGAGGAAGAGGAAGAGCCGCAATTAAGCCCATGGGCTGCGGCCGGCGTTCTTGTAGTCGTCACCATCGCGGTCGCCGTCTGCGCCGAGTATCTTGTTGACTCTATCGACTCTCTCGTTGAGACCGCCCATATCTCCAAGACTTTCATCGGTCTCATTCTTCTCCCCATTGTTGGCAATGCTGCCGAGCACGTTACAGCTGTTGTGGTTGCTATAAAGGATAAGATGGACCTTGCCATGGGTGTTGCGATTGGCAGCTCGATGCAAATTGCACTACTCGTCACGCCTTTCTTGGTCATCTTAGGTTGGATTATTGGCCAGCCTATGACGCTTCATTTTGAAACCTTTGAGACGGTCGTCTTTTTCTTGAGTGTTTTGGTTGTCACATACGTTATCCAGGATGGGAAAAGTAACTATTTGGAGGGCGCTATGGTGAGTGGCTGCAATAGGGTGATTGGGGTGAAATAGTGTGTCACTAATGCGATTCTAGCTCCTCGGTCTCTACATTATCATTGCGCTTGCGTTCTTCGTATACCCCGATGACGCAACTGATACACCCAATGTGGTTGTCAGATCCGTCAAGGCTATGCTGGGCTACTAAGAGGTGATCTGCAACACAAGCATATGCTTGTGTGCACGAAAATGATGATGGATAGAACAGCTGTATATATTCACAGTACTAAAGGGGAAGTCAGAGAGGCATTCATCTGTTAGGATCTTTTATCCTCGAAATTGGAGGCGTCCAACACGCGTAGGTTTAATGACAGACTTGTATGAATATGACAAGAAGAATATCCCCTTTGTATATGCTGATTAGTTATGGGCGATGGGTTAACATGAGAATAAAAGTTCATCAACTTACTACTCATATGCCTGATGAGGGCAGGAAGAAACGTCTTGTGTTCCTGTCCGGATTAAGTGAGATTAGTGACTAGCAAGGTGGCCCGTGCGCCTTCTTTTCGTCCGTCCGTTAAGCTGCAACTTCTAACATCACTCCGACGAACATCCTCCCTCGATCAACTGTTATGAAGATTACAGTATTTTTCTTCTGTGCAAATGAGTTGCTTTCTCAACTCCATTTCTCTGCTTTCGATTGATGGTATCTGGACTACTTCGAAAGCGGAACGAGAGATGCAGCTTGCGATAGCTTGGCGTAGCTACTCCAGCGAGCCTTTCTTTCCTTTTTTTGGTTCTGCTACCACACTGTACGTGTACAAGATGACGGAATTTCGAGACCCTGTATGTTTGAGGGATTTGCCAGAGAATCTGTATATTACATGGTGGTCTCCAATTTCCAAATTTGCAGTAGTTTCCTTCCTTTGCTTCAAGTCCACCGTTGTCTTCGGATTTGAAATTGTGCGCCACGAAGCTAGATTGCACGCAGCACCGTACTGTACTACTAGGGATTTTCCCCTAAGCCTTTCTCTTCGTCTCTAAGAACTAATAAGGTGGGCTGCAGGATGTTGTGAGCGGGTCTTCCGAGGGGCTTTTGTTTCTTTCGTTATCAGAGCCCTGCTGGAGGGGGGCAGTGGTACAACAAAACAGGCTCGCTGCAAGTCTTCCCCCCCCCCCCCCGGAAGTGTGGGGTGTTCAAGTTATCATTTTAGGGGCGGGATCTGAGACCTCGACTCGGCGAGTTCGGCGACTCTGGAGATGCCGCTTGATCCTTCTACATATGCTTTGACCTGAAATGATGCTGTTCTTTTAAATTGGGTGGGCCATCGAGCTCGGGGAAGTTGGCGTTTTGTTGGATCGTGATTTACTTTCTCGTAACTAGTGGTTCGGGAATCTGGGGACGGTGTTGTACTTTTCAATGTTCGAGATATTGAAAGTGCGAGAGGTACCCCGTTTCGAGAGGTTGAGATGTTTCATTTGCGTTCAAGATGATGATTCTGTGGAAATTCTATATCCAGCCTTGACAATGGAAGATAACAATCTAAAATTCGTTCGAAAGGAAATCCTCAATGCCCTGCAAGCTTCTTTAATTGACTTTACAGCGGAGGCTGAACTCGATCCAACCCGCCGACAAGATACAAACACAACAAGCAGAGTGAATTGGGTCGTGGAAAACGGACGAAAAGCATTTCGCGACCTGACTGTATTCTTTGCGGATAGAAACGTCTACTTCTACTCGGGACTGCCCGTCGCGAAATATATATGGATCTCTTGCCTTTTTAATGATGCAGATTCCTGAAGAAATTTGTCGATCGGCTGTTGTAGCATTGCTTTTTATCCTAAAAGCCATCTACCTCTCATTATACCGAACTTTTACTATCTGATGGCGGAAAGCCTTGGTTATACGGAATCACGTCACCGCCCCCAACTTCTTCCCGGGCTCTCAGAAGGTATGTTTCTAGAACACTTAAGGGATCGCATAGCTAAACTACCTGCAAGGAGATATGTGTTCGGACACCGATTCGAAGGCTCCTTAGTATTCAATCACTTCAGCTGCTGTTCTACCATAGGCCTTCTCAGAATCAAGCACCAAAGTTCTCACCTTCCCAAGGACATACCTCAGTATCAAGCCGAGTATAATTACTTGGACATCTACCAACCCCACGGCCGCCAGTCAGAAGCTCAATCTAGCTGCGCTAGCTAGGGGACTTGGAAGGACCAGACAAGAACTTGGCGTAGCGTCGCATCGTTTTCAAACCGCCAGGTCGCAGAGTTTTACGGAAAATGTCTGCAGAGAGACAACATACCCCCTCCTGAATTGGACTCGCCACTAGCTTCGTACTGGATGAATCTACTGCGCTACGTCTACAGAATCGGAATCAATGACGGACGACTGATACTTCGAAATTCAGCACAAGATATTGACAAATAGTAAGCTTCCACATTGCCATCAAGTACCAGGCAATCAACTGACTTTCCAAAGAGATATAGTAACAGCGCAAAACCTAGTAGTGGATCAGTAAATGTCTGCTTGATGTACCTCAACCCCTTTGATTATTTCAAACTTATGACAAAGTCACTCCGCGAGGAGGTAGAGAGCTATCCTCCTCAGTGGCGGAGCCCAGATCCACCGGAAATGGTCCCCCCAGACTGGGTTCAAGAAGTTGGCCGGCATTGCGGGATCCTTGATAAAGAAGTATCGTTGGTCACCGAGGAAGCAAAATATGTCCGCAAAATGGTATTGCCCCAGAACTTGTCCTACTCCAAAGTTGTGAAATCTATCTTAACATTAACAGATCCTGGAGCAGAAGAATCTGCTTGAGTCCCGAAAGACGAGTCTTCTCGCAATTCTAGCTTCCATATTCGTACCAATAAGTTTCGTAGCAATTTATTTATTCAATTTAGAAACTTGACCTAGGAATTTGCAACTAACTTTTTCCTAGTCATTCTTTGGGATAAATAGCGTCGAAATCAACGGCGCCAAATGGAAACTCAAGTATTGCTTCATGGCAGCTATTCCACTTGCTATTTTGACAGTCCTTCTGCCGCTCATCATCCTGCCTACCATCCATTTCCTAAGGCGCTACATTGCGGGTCACAGCACACTACGAGGTTTCATTCACTGGAGTTAGATCATTATCACCTTGGTGCTAAACCTGTACACGGACATCATCAGCTTTACAAAATCTTCAGATGATTTGTCGACTGGCATGATAATCCCCCCTTTTTTTAACATGTCCCTAGGTTGTGCAGGTTTGTATTATACTCTCATCTTTTGCTCCAAGTTGAAAAGGACGACAGGCTCGCTCGAATGCTGCGCTTTTCTGAGGAAACGAAAATGGTGGATAGTATTTTATGTTATGAGTATGACCCTGTTCGTTATGAGTCTTCTATGGCAGGCATTTTGCAATCTTCCTCCGCATTTCATTTACTTCTTCATTGTTTGGTATAGACGTAGAAGCGAAAAAGTCAACGGGGAAGAGTTATGATATATAGAGAGTTTCTGGATCTGAGGTTTTGGGAAGATTAACATTCTAATAAAGATTCAAGATTTCAATCATTGGAGTCTTCTCAATGAGGCTTAATCGTTGGGTAAGTTCCACGGAAAATTAATGATCTGACACCTCGTATCTCACACAGCCGGATTAAGCCGGATTATACGTCTAAATGTCATGGCCAATGTCCCTAGCACGTTGCGGCATATTAGAAAAGCACTAGAAAGATGTCTGAGAATCACGTGCATTGCGATTTCGCAGCTCTGTAGCCATCTGAAAAATTCAGAGCAAAAAGATATGCACGTGGAATTGAATGCGATGAGTCTATGCAAGCGAATGATGGCCTCCAAACTAGGAGATGTCAAGGAGATTCCTGCCTCCTCTCTACCCTCCCTTACCAGCCGCCGAATTCCTTTTGCCCGAAGATGAAAATCTACGCGAGACCGATGCAAAACCAAACGCCGAAATAACCCAATGCTAGAAGATATATCCAAGAATAGAAGTAAATGAGAGCCACTAAATGTCGAGCCCTTCCCTGTAATGACTGTGCTTTGACGATGCTGTTAATGATATGCATTCCTACCACGACCAAATAGTCGTCGAGAATTTATTGGGTACCTCCCATACCTATCTTAGTTAGCACCATTCCATCGTGTTCTTCGAGGAAAGCAAAACTCACCAGCAGCCATAGCCATATACCACGTCCGGCTCGCTCCTCCGTCCAGCGTACTGGCATCGAAGTTGGGAGCGCTGAAATACTGCCACGCGGCAGCTGGATTCACCAGTGCCAGATTCGCGTACAGGACGCCTCTCCAGCCTCCTTGCACGGTGTCTGCACGGCCGTTCGAGAAATACTTATTCCATTCCTCTTGCACGAACCTCTTTGTTCTCGTCAGAGTACTGCAAGGTAAAAGAGGAAGCATATGTATCCCCTCAATAAACTCCGTATTGGCCCCAAAATAGGTCGTATGATCGATCTTGTTCTCAAACAGGATGCCAGCGACTTTATTCCCGATGAAATTTGCAGGTTGAACGGTATTGTCACTCTGGTACAGATAGTAGTTCTGAATTGCTCGTGCCGTGACCGCGAGCTGGAGGTTTCCGACAGCTTCGAGGTTAGCGTTTCCAGTTGCTTGGCCCCACATCTTGAGAGCGTATGCGGACATGGCGTCTTCGGAGCTGGATTCTTGGTCTTTGCCGTCGAAGGACTCGTAGAGGCCGTGTGCCCAGGAGTGGCCGTTATACCAGTCCATGTTGCGGGATACGGGGAAGTACGGGTCTGCGGGAGAGGGGTTCGCGATGTCACGAACGAGGGTATTGATGTAAGGCGCGTTGGTGGGGAGCCAATCTGGGTCGAGAGTGCCAATAATAGCGCCAGCGAGGATGAAGTACCCATAGCTTCGGGAATAGTTAGTCTTTAAAACCGAGAGAGCTTGAGGAAGAGGCACGTACTGGAAGTGATGGTCGTTATAGTATGTGTTGCCAAAGTCAACACCAGAATCACCTGTGACGTAGGAGGCCGAAGATACGACACCTCCCCATGCTGTTTCGTAGACAAGAGGGAATTGTTGTCTGTTTTCTGCAAATAAGGCGAACGCTTCCTTGAGCTCGTTTAGACCAGATTCGGCGAGTGCTGGTTGGTCGAGCAGGGCTTCCAATGCGTAAGTAATCTGGGCAAATTTTGCAAGTGCCTATAATTCTTAGTTCCAGATCTTGGGAGCAGGGAAAGAAGACTTGCCTTGCCACTGTAGTACATCGAGTTCAAATTTGACTGGGTAGACATGTTCTGTGAGATCTCACTTTGTGCCACAGCTGACATAGCAGCCATGGTCGACTGCGAGAATGAAAACTTAGTGCTTCCTTGACCTCCTAGGTTTCCCGCGGAGGGATTCCAGGGACCAAATCCCATACCGACTGGAAGATTCTCAACCATAGTCCACGAATTACCTACCACCGCTGTAGCTGCTCCCTTGGTAGTCGTATCCAACTTGAAGCCCGTGACACCTGCTGCAGTGTTGGAATCGAAGGATTGAACATGATGAGGTAGAGCAAACATCAATAGGTTCGTACTGGGCATGCCTCCTACCGAATACGATAGTGTATAGGAGCCAGTCACCCCATTGACACTTCCAGATAGAGTAGTGGTAGTCGGGTAGGCACCACAAGCAGCATCGTATAGACCTTCAGAGGCACTACTAGTACTCTTCGCAATCTGGATAATACCGTTGAAACCAGAAGTAGCTTGAGCCAGGCCATTGTTCACGACTGTAAAATCGAGTCCCGCACCAGAAGGAGAATAGGCGTACACCAACCATATCTTGCCATCCTCGAGCTGGATGCTGAATTTCGTCACACCTGGCTTGGGACCTGTTGTCGCCTTGGTGATTGAACGAAAAAAGACACCTGTTTGCAGGAGAGGCGTAGCACCATTGAAGATACCAGTAACAAATCCCATTCCTTGGACGAGGGGAAAGGTGATTGCTGGTGCAGCTCCAGGACCCGGAAGCAGGTTGACATTGGCTGAAAATGCAGTGAGACTGTCCATCGACAGACTTGTCGAGGCTCCAAGCTCAGTAGCAGAAAGAACAACCGACTGGATGCCAATAGGATTGATAAAGTACTGTGCAGGATTTGCATTTGGGTTGGGACCGAAAACTCGTTGGCTGGCATCAATGTGCTGAATGGACATACCCCAGCTCCGTGATGATCCACCGCCCTTCGACCAAGCGACGGAATAAGGATGAGTCCATGATGCAGCAGTCTGACTCCCCAAGTTGAAGTTGTTGTAGAACTTGTTGGTTCCGAGAGGAGAGCTTTGCGGTTGGATTCCAAGTCTCGGCACTGGATGATCTGGTCTGGACTTAAAAATAGAAGGTGGTGCGTCTGTGGCTACGGGTTGGAAGATGTTTTGAGAATTCATGACTTTTGGAGGCCTCGGCGCGAAGGCAGATTCGCTCGGAGAAAAAGAAGTTGCTGCGGCCGATAATCCTAGAAAAGTCGACGGAGATGAGATACTTGTGCTGATCAGGGGGGCTGAAGTTGCCTGTCCTTCGAGGTCCAAAATGGTGATGACGCTTCCGGTTGTGTGTGGCGTGTCGGTGGTTAATGTTGGTAGGATCTGAGCAGTTCCGGAATTGATCGAGGTCGTCTTTACAGAAACGCTGGCAGTTACTGATGATGTCTTCACCGATGCAAAATGTTCCCGTCTATCCGAAACAGGGGCTTCTGTTCGTGGAACAGAACTTCGTTTTGCTCGACTCGTTTCCGGAATAGTATTTCTAAGAGCAGTAGGCCATGAATTTGCCCAGGCGATTTGTTCATGTGACTCTTTTGAAATTCTTGTCGCCAAGATGGATTCGGCGAAGATAGTATGCGAGGCCGTTTGAGGAAGTATTGTGACCGTTTCCAACGCGGCTTCCACAGGACCAGGCGCAACTCTTACTGGAGCAAAGCCCTCCTGACTTTCGCGAAGCGGCACTGCAAATACTGCAAGTGCCTGCAGAAATGTCAGCCATGCTCCTGATTTCATTTTGTCGCGACGTGAATTGTAAACAGTGTAGAAATGGTGGGGGTCTAGGGATTAAGTAAAGGCCAAGTAGGCGATGCTTTACATAAAACCACCCCCAGATGACAGCCAAAATGAACAACGAAAATCACTTTCGGTTCAAGACCCGCGATTTGGAGTTTAATGCTTCGTATTTGTATGTGGAGTAAAGTACCCGTGTGATTAGGTGTTGTGATATGATCGGGGGAATTTGGGCGGGTGTGCAGAAATTCAATAATTGTGAGAATGAGAGTGTGGAAGAATTCGGTCGGCAATGGTAAAATTGCGTAGGTACAGAATCTGTGTACTACACTCGCCCAGCCCCAGAGATTCGAAAGGCTCACTAGGTACGAGGATACAAAAAAGGAAAAATGCATGGTAGCTGCCGTGGCTAACCAAAACTCGACAAAAATACTTGCACTACTCAGGCATCCTGAAATCAAATAATGTAGAAGATATAAAGTCCACGCCAAGGGCTTTTAGGAATGTTATGATAACGTGGCTTCGCAAATTCCCACTTCGCCATCACGGACAATGAACATTATTCGGAGAATAGCTTGTTTGGCCTCAGACTTACAAGCCACTTGCTGAAATGCTGCGATGGGACGAGACTCTAGAACTTGAAGAGTAGGACTGGTGTGCCCTAGTTTCATAAGCAAGATTGGAGACTTAATCCAAAACCACTCTAGTCTGTGGATACTCCCGCAACGATGGCTGATGCAGTGATAGTCACTTTACCACTGCGGACGACTTCCAAAGAGACTTCTCTCCATTGTTTCCGTCAAATATGCCATGTTGATAGCCATTTGCTGCCACGATGAGAAGGAACGCGTATATGATCTTGAAGTTGAAACCCTGATAAGACTCCTCCCGAGACTCTGTCTTAGATGCATCGTGATTTTTGTGAAGCGTCCGGGTGAAAATATTCAGACAATATAGCAATAGTGAAAATATTGACAAGAAACACTGCGACTGACCTAGGACGAATCCGAAATGATTATAGAACCCTTCGTTGACTTGTACCACAAGTTTACGTACTGTCTGTTTTTTTTTAAGGTAGTCTCGATTATCGCAAATGCGCTCTCTAAGCGATAACTTGTGTGGGCGAGGAGATATCGATGGAATGCGATCGTGCTACAGATACCAAGGCACAGAGCTAACGAGGTCAAGGTGGATGATGAGCTTGTGACGAATGACTGCCGGCTGTGGAGGAAATGAATATTAAAGACGAAGCACAAGATATGTAACAGATTGACAGCTTAGGGCACGGTCAGACTAAAGATAGGCCATGATCAGGTAGTTGAGGTCTGAATGAAGCCGTTGGTTTTGTCTCACGAACCAGATGCTGCAGGATTGGCGTGGTTTGGATCAGAATGCTGCACCAGCCTGCTGGGGCTGGCGCACAATTGCATCATTGCGGAGGCTGCCGAGCGAGGGCAAGTGGAGATGATCTTGGAGGGCTCCCATTTTCGTAAACTCTGAAAGTCTGTGTTCAAGAAGAATCATCTGAACATCGGAAGACTTCATGTTGTCTCGGAGTAGAACGTCCGGGGCAGAACGTGTAGACGTGTGTGACGGCGAAAGTTGTGCGCCGTCGCCCAATATTGCGGGGTTAGTAGCGTGTCACAGGGCCATGTCACCAATACCTATTCGTGATACCTACCTGAATTATTAGAGGTCACAATGCCTGGGGGCCTACAGAGCTAAATGTTGTGAGATATCATGGGGGATATCTGTCATCCATCGATTTATTTGTGCTATGCGCCTTACCCATCTCAAGACCCGCTACAGCAGGGGTTTCGACATTGGAGCTATGATGCCTTGTTTGAGCAAAACTCGGGGTTTCGTAGCGTCCTGGAAAGTCTCTTTCGTTGTCCACTCAGGACCGATGGGGAGGCGTAGCGATCTCTCATACTGTTGCTTGGTTTCGTAAATATGAGGGAGGCTGCTAGCAAGATACTTGTTGTTCTAGAACATTGTTAGCGAGTAGATGCAAGAAATTCTTGGAGAAATTTACCTTCTTGACTCGCTTCTCATTGATGATTACCCGGTCAAGCTTTGCATCTTTTCTGTCTTGCGGCTTGATACCATCGATCTTCGTGATAACTTTTCCTTTGTTTTTCGCTTTTTCCTTTTTGCTCAGGCCATCGCCAACCCAGGCTCCCCAACCAGGAAGCGTATCATCGACCACCTTATCGTCTTCATCCTTAGTGATTTGCTTTTTCTCCTTTTCAAATTCTCCGACGACATCAGCTCCAGCAAAGGCTCGCTTAATCAATTCCTGATCCCGGATTGCAAAAGGGAGATGAATAGCATTTTCATCGTTGCTGTCTTCCGAGTCCGAGTCCACTTCCAGGGCAATAGACTTTTTTGTCGTCTTTTTAGCCTTCGGCTTACCTGCAATGATTGCAGCTTGAGATAAATCTAACTCATCGACGTCTACTGCATTGTTCTTCTTATGCCGACGTCGATTGGCTTCTGCCTCACTGATGGACGATGATTTGAGCGGCACTTTCGACCAAGCCCCACCCTCTAAAATTGGTGTTTCCAACGGTTTCGAACGAAGCGTAGGTTTTAAGGATGGCTTTGATGCTTTGGTCTGTGATGTCGAAGGCTGTGTAGGTGCTTTTCCTGTGCTCTTAATCTGCACTTCACCGACCTCGTCGTCCTCCGAATTATCTCGTTCCTCGAACTCATTCGCATCTATTAGCCTCAATTTCTTTTCCGTTGTTTTGGTATTCCCTGGTCCAAAGACTCTTCGCCCAATATCTCCGGTCTCTTCCTCTTCACTAGGCGTATCTTCTCCAGCAAGCTCTCGCCTCATGTCTTCCACCATAGTAGCATTCTGTTTCCTGCGTGCGGCGTCGGCTTTTCGCATGAAGTCCATGTTCGCCAATCTTGCTCCTGGTAGCGACTCGTCAACGAGATCAAAATCGCCAACACTTCCCAGCTGCGTCATCAAACGATTTTGATCCGTAGCATCATCATCTTCGTTCATGTCATCGGATTCATCAAACGGCTCGCCCGAGTCGCTTTCAAACTCCTTCCTAACCGCTCGCCCTTCAACCCTTTTTCGCAGCTCTTCGTCTCGTCTAGCCATCTCAGTGATCCCGGACCTTGCATCTTCGTTCCAAGCTGTTTGTCCACTCTCCTTCATAGTTTTTGCCCACTTACTTCCTCTGTGCTTTGCGCCCATTCGTTCTTCAGCACGTCTGCGATCTTGCGCTTCCAGTTCGTCTTCAGAAGGTACAAATCCGCCTTCTGCCAGAGCTTCCTGGTTTAGTCGGTCCTCTTTTTCGCGCTGTTTTCGGTGAACCTTACGATAGGACTTGCTTTTGATCTTCTTGATACGTTTCGCCTTCGCTTCTTCCCGGAAAAGAAGCTCTCTTGCCATTCGTAGTTGATCTCTGCGTGCCTTGACCTCTTCCATAGAAAGCTTGTTCGTCTGCAGCTCTTCAAACTCACGAATATGGTCTTCGTCATCCTTTCCATTGGCTGCTGCAAGGCCACTTTCTTCTAGAATACTTTGAATGGTTGCTTCAAGCTCATTGAATGGCTTCGAGATATTGGTTGGCACCAATTCCTTGTTAGACTTGGCTTGTGCAGCCTCGTTATCGGGCAGCGGAAACATCAAATGATCGGCTCTGCGATTATGCTTCACAGTGTCCGTCCACCTGTCCAAGGTCTCCTTCGTCTTTTCGTACGCCACACTACGGTCCAAACGGTCCTGCTGCCGCTTTGCCAAGGGTACCTCTAACTTTCCGCGAGCTTTCTTGCTGCTGGTAACGGACTCTAAGAATCTGAGGGCTTTTTTGTCTTGGGGATCCGTGATGCCAGACATCATATCCTCTAAGGTGAGCTTGGCTGGGGCAGGTAACTTGTTGCCTTCGACCTCATTGCCTCGATGCCTTGGTCGTCCACTATCCTCGGCTTGTGGTAAGTTTGCAATCATGTTCTGGAGAGCTGCAAGCTTCACAGGGTCGGAAGACTCGTCATCCTCATCCGCAGATGAGACAGAGGACTCAGCATCACTCTCTTCACTACCGTCCTCTTCTTCTGCCGAATCTCCAATGCCCTCTGCTCCCATATCTTCATCCTCGTCGCTTGCCATATCCAGCATCGTAGCCAGGTCGACGGCATCTTCGCCTAAATCACCCTCCTCGAGCTCAGAATCGGATTCCTCGACATCGTCTTCGTCCAAGTTCAAAGTCCTGCCACGAGGAGTTTTTTCCTTACTCTTCTTGACCGAGCTACCTGAGAAAGTGTAACCCTCAAAACGTTCCTCGTCACTCTCTCCAAAAGCTTCGTCACTGTCCAAATCGCTGTCATCATCGCTGTCGACCTGTCCTAGCTTCCATTCGTTTCCCTCACTGTCACTTCCTTCCTCTACATCCAGCTCCTCGAATCTGCCCTTCTGTTTGCGTGTTTTCTTCGGTTTGGACTCTGCGTCTTCTTCTTCATCATCCTCATCCTCTTCAGTCCGCCTCCGCTTGTTCGGTCGGTTTCCTCCCTCTTGTGTACCAAGACGATGCTGTCGAACCTTGAGCCTATCCGGATTTTCGTGGGAGGCGATCGCGAAAGCATCTAGGGCTCTCTTTTTTGACTTGTTTTGCACCTTTGGTTTCCTTGTCGGTGCCCGACCGTGTGATTGTCTTCCCGGCATTTTGCCAATTTTCAATCCTTTCTGGTGTTGTGGAAATATTTGTTTGCTTATCGTCAAAATTTCGAGAATTGCAGGAAACTTTTTGGCGGTGCGGCCGCTAGCGCATTTTGCGTATTTCTCCTGCTGCGGTTCAATGTCGAGGAATCTCTGACAGGAACATGAATGTGGGAAAAGCATCATGAAGCCCACACAGATACTTGCCCGAAGAATAAGGCGGCTCGCCTTGACGACGAAAATGGCGAACAAGGGATACTACAAGGGTACGGGAACAGGCTCGACGGGTACACATACGAAGCACGGAGGGTACATTATCGATTGGGATAAAGTCAGGACATATGTCGTGCCAAAGAACTTGGCAGATTTCAAAGTATGGAAGGGATGATGTCCGATCATACAAAGCCTGGAATGCTGATTGATGGGTAGCTTACACCATTTGTTACGAGACAGATGAAGCCAATTAAAGGGAGGTTCGAGGGTGATCCTAAAGGAGCATTGAGTGGAGAGGCATATCTGACGAAGTGGAAGGCGGAAAATGGAGAGGACTAGATGAGAGCACCTGGTATAGATGAGGTTTGCCCGATCAATAGAGGAGTTTTGGATTTGGGCTAATTTGATCTAGGGTAGATCTGTATATTACGAACATGGCGTTGGACGATTTGTATACCATACTTCCTGTACAAACATGAACGTTGTTGGCAATTCGAGAAAGCGAGAGAAGAGAGATATAGGAATGGCAGCTCCGTCGTAAGAGGTCGTACGATCGCCAACGACTCGCGGAAGCAGTGTCGAGCTCTAATAGGAGAATGAGAAAAGTCTCAATGTGAATTACATTATATGATTCACAAGCCAAGAGCGCTTCCATCTTGCTTATTATAACGAGATATGATTCTTATGATTGGGCGTGAAGCTTTTGAAAATGGCGAACCAACTGGCCCTGTTATTAAAAAGGCTTAATACCTGGCGACAAAAGTTTGTTCCAGCATCCGTTGCAGATCATCCAAGTTACCAAGTCCTCAAGTTCTACAATGCAACATCGTCATTCAATACAAATCTGTAATTTACATCAATTTATCATAACCTGCTATTATCTAGATTATGTTTCGTTATACCTCAAATTATGTGGAATGTCCTAAATCCCACTCGACATCGGAAAAGTTCGAATTGAAAATCGTACTCATGTCCTACAACGTTCTCGACATTAAGGATGATATGATACCTGTTGTATTTGTTCAATGATTCCCAGAGTCAGAATGGGCTTGATGATACAAAGTTGTTCATCTCATCAATTCATTATCTTAATTACTCTTTAGGCTCAAGTGTCTGAGACTTCTACTTCTACGCTGTTCACACCCCAATCTCCAAACTTCTCAACCTATTCCTGATCCACGCCCCATACGCTGCAAAGAGGTGCACGTCCTTATGCTTCTCACAAAATTGAAGAAGTGCTTGGTATCTCTCCGTCACATCTGCGCCGGTAGCGTGCAGAATCTTCGCCAAGTCCACAGGACAAAGATAAGGAGGCTGTCTTGCATCCTCTATAATTGATGCACTTCCTTGCATGGAGCAAGCATAGTAGACGCAATGGCCCATACCAAAGCAGTGGCCGAGCTCGTGACTTGCGGTCCGACAGACTCGACCTAACCATAGACCCGACAGCAAGGCCGCGGCGGGTGATTTCTCGAGGCTTGGAAGAGTGTGATGCGCCGAGACTGCTGCTTGTATTGCTGTATCCTCTTTTGCTTCGTCCAGCTCATAGTCTGCAGCAGCCCTTTTCCTCTTACGGTTTGCCTGTTCACCATTCTCGAGCATAGTGTCCAAATAAGCAGCACAGTGTGAGGCAGGCCATGCATGCTCTCGCTCCATACCCTGCTTACCATCTAGGATAGGATTATATCGAGCAGTAGTTATCACCGCCACTCTGGAGCCGCCATAAGCTCGTCCACATACGAACTCATCTTCCTCATCCTCATAGAGGTCATGCTCCACCAGCATGACTAAAGCGTACGCATCCTCTGGCAAAGCCCAGATAGCCGCAACAAGGAGATCACTCAAATTGAGTTGATGGGAGTAATCTCCTTTTAGTTTTGGGCGAGTGCGAATTCCTTTGCTCATATACGATTCCTTGAAGTGGAGACCAACTGTTTGTCGGTTTTCATCGTTTTCCGGTATATCATCCACATCTCCGAAGGCAGAGGTGAAACGCAGATCTTCTTGAGGGAAGAGCTTGACAGGTAATCCATGATAGAAAGCTTGAAGGTATTCTAGAACATCTTGGGCCTTTGGTTGCTCGATACCTGAAAGCTTGCTTTTCTGACGAGGCTGAGCCCACTTCTTTGCGAAGTCGACATCTGTCTCATAGCCCGGCGGTACAGCCACATATAAGGTCTTTCTCTCTGGTGTAACTTTGTTTCGATACTTTCCTTGGATCCAGGACCTCAGGCTTTGAGTTGGATGGCTAGGATCCAATGCTAGATCGTCCTCTGGTAAGAGGAGTGGAGCAGGAAAGGCCCCCAAAGATTCAATAGCTACTGCTGGCGTTGATTTTAAAGTGCCTCTTGGTGTACTTGCAGCAAGGCGTTGCTCCAGCGTTGATCGTTTGAATCCAACATCATCTGCATGGCTTGTGGGGGAATAAGTGAGAGCGGCATGTTCACATCGCTTTCTAGCTTTCCTGGCGGTCTTTGGAGGCATGGATGCTGATAACTAGGATTCTGAGGTTGCAAACCCATTGAAAAGATCCAGTCAGCAGTATGAAAGTTTCCGAGAACGTTTCTATCCAGATGTCTGCCTAAACTTTCACAGAAGTAAACAATAGTCATGTGACGCGAAACAAAATAGCTACCAAACCCGATTGGGCATGTCCAGAAGTTGAACAAAAAGCTAAGCAACAGGCACCTGCAACGAAGACGGATGCACCGCTGATTCGCTAGCTTGCTGCCAGAGTGGGACTTGTAGCTGCACTGGATGTACTGGGCCACCATGCTGTAAGACTGGAGCTTGTTATTGAAGAATGAATTGATATTTAGAGACATTTTGGTTTTTCTCACGACGGGTTCTGTTTGGCCTTCGTTCTCTCTTGTTGATGTTGAGAATGTAAGTTTGTTAGAAGCAGACTTGATTGCTGTAATTTAGAAGTGGCATTTTTTAGTTAGCTTATTGTTGTCCTGTTGAAACAGAATTAACTTGAATTACCCAGCTCTCTACATTTCTCATTTCTCGAACACAGTACGGTAGAATATCGCTCATGTTAGTGAATGAGTTGAAGAAGCTCTGGATTCTATTACTACGTATGTACCACACTGATCTCCTACACTATAAACAATCGAAGGAAGAATGAAGTGGGGATTTGAATGCAACGACCGCGCAGCAAGCAAACCCAAACTAATTCCTAGCAAACTCAATCAACACAAATTTCCCTCCCCATGCATTCATTCAGATTTAAACGCCGGGTTTCTTTCATCGTAACGTAATGCATGTATACTTGTGTTTCTCTTCCCCAACGCCTACCCTGAACGTAGCGAGTGTTTGTGCCAAGGGGTATTAAGAAACTGATTGGAAGTAGGAAAAAGAAATGAGAATCAATCAAGGATCGTAACCACCTGCAACACCGGGAGCTGGACCCTCTAAATCCACGCCTTCGACCGTATTCTTGATTCGGCCCGTCTCATTTACCAGATTGGAGAAATACTTTCTTGCGACATCACTCTCGGTTCGGATCTTTTTCGTCTCTTCACGTTTAGTGCCTAGCTGCTCAACGGAACGCTGCAGGCCGACACGAAGATTGTCCGCGGGGAAACGAAGGACGCGACGGACTGAAGAGGAGATGCGATCTGAGTTTGCGTGGACATAGTCGATGGCTTGGAGTTGATTTGAGATTTTGGTGGAGAGGCGGTGGGGAAGGGAGATGGGAATTTGAGAGAGGATGTAGTAGGTTGCTGCGATGGCTATGATTTCTGTTAGCATATGGAGCACGCAAGATGTAGAATTCGCTTACCAGTAACCACAACGCCGGGAACAATCAGTTTACGGAAGTTGTTGTTGCCAACAACCTTGGCAGCTCCCAGCGCACCGTCGACCCAGCCCCAACCTCCTATCATACGGCCACCGACGGCTGTGGCAACTGTCAGAGCCATACCCGTTCCTGCCATCTTTTCTTGTCGTTGGAGGATAGTTGACCAGTCGAAAAAATCCCAGAATTCAGTTTCGATTTCGACTTGCCGGGCCAGTGCGTCACGCTTTCGGCGGAACATGACATCGCTTCTGAAGCTCAAGTCGGTGTATTCGTTGCCCAGATGCAGGAGGCCGAGTTGCTTAATGGCGTTGACTCCCTCGACAGTCTTTGTTCTCGCGCGGTCCTCGCAATCCGTGACGGAAGCTGAGATTTGAGAAAGGATTGCCTCTTTAATGTCATCGGCATACTGGAAAACATTCAGAAGACCTGGGTAGAGAACGCCCAGATCTTCGTCCGCAGCTTGTGTTATTGACTGCGTAAGCGTCGAGCGTGTATGGTCGTAGATATCTTTGCATGTTGCTTCGATAGTCTTGTCAATATCATCACTGACTTCAGCCTTGGCTTTCTGAGACGCTTCAAGTAGAGGCTCCAAGTCGTTGAGCTCTTTTGTGACTCGATCTAGTTCTGATTGAGCGACTTCCTGGTTTACAGTAGCCAAAGTCTGTACGTCGCTTAGGACATTCAGAAGGTAGGTCTTCGCAGGTGCAAGCTTTGATCGAGCACGTTTCTCTAGGACGAATCGTCGAAGGGATTGCTCGAGGTTCTCAAAGTCACGAATCTTCTCCTTGTCCTTTCCCTTTCCTTTCCCTGTTGGATCTGAATCGTCGTCTCCATCTCCTCCACCGCCACTAGAACTACCGTTGCCGCCACCTCCCGGGCCACTTGGAGGAGTAGGAGTCGTAGGAATTGCATTGCTTGAGACAAAATGTACCAACTCCGACGACTCCTTGAAGGTCCTAGGACTAAGACCAGCAACTTGCTCTAAGATCATCTTCTGGCATCGCTCTTTGTCTCTGATATTGTCGTAGCCATTAACGACGATGAAGATATACGCTTTCTCTGCTGCCGCCGCCCAAATAAACTCCTTCGCCGTCATGGTGAAATGATTGGCAGCCGATACCACAAATACAACGACGTCAATTTCCTCCTGTCTCGCAAAGACTGCTGTCGTCTTGGTGGTGTCAAGATTAAGACCAGGTGCATCGATGATCGAGATATCCACAACACCGTTGTTGAGAAGCGACTGATCAATAGCCCGTACATCCTTGACGTACACCTTGCACTGCGTGTACGTTTCATTGGAGGTCACGAGCTTTTCTAGATCATGTAATGTGAAAACGTCGTATGTGCTCTCATCATGTCGATCGTAGTGCACGTCCTTATGAACAGCATGGACTTCCTCGATGCCTCCATTCTCCCGAGCGTCCAGTACCTCGCAGAAAATGCTTGTGCATGGCTGTTGATCCTCTGGCAAAATCTTTCTTCGTAAAAGGGCGTTGCAAAAGGTCGATTTTCCCGCGTTTAAATCTCCAGTAACTAAGACCTTACTGGACGTATCCTCTATCCGCTCGCGCAGAGAAAGGAGGTGCTTGATGCTCGAGCTGATTTTGCCGTCCAGCAAGGAAGCTATTGAGTTCTTCTCCAAGGAATGTACAAGTTCAGTTTGGTGTAGAGCTCCTAGCTTCAAATCCAATTTCAATATTGAGAATTCCTGAGCAATTTGTGGAGTGACCAATCGAGGCTCAGGGATCGTCTTTTGCTCCGCTGCTTTACTCGATTCCGCTTCTGCTCCAGATGTCTGCGAGCGTCTCGGAAGCCCTGGTCTATTTTCCGGAAAGGAAGTCGCACCTGAAGCTGTAGATTGTGTATGAAGCAGTCCTGGTCGGGGATCCTGCCTCTGGGGTTGCGCTGTTTCGGCGCGCTGGACGGAGGGATAAGTCGCTGGCCAAGTCGCATTGAATTCTTGCAGACCCTTCAGACTCTCCATCACTCTCGCAATTGACCTTGACAAAGTAGCTCGGTGCTGGTTGTACCATAATTGATGTATAGCGTTGGCCTGCACCCTCCTGTCACTTTCTGGCATGTCGTTCATCCCCCTCGGCATTGGCGAATGTGATGGAGTAGGCCTGTCCTCGGTCAGAGCAGGATTCCATACAGGAGCGCCATTGAAGCTATCGCCAGCCACGCTTCCTCCATACCCTGAGTCATGGTCCAGGAGGGCTTGTAATCGAGCAGCGCTTTCTGATGTTGATCCGGATCCAACGGTCATATATTGAGGGCGATTTGATGGCTGTCTTCGTGGATTGTTCGAGCTGGACTCCTCTCCTCCATTCGCCTTTCCCTTCCCTTTAGCATATTCCTGGCTCATCGTGATTGTGGTAGAAACATTCGTAACGGTTGAGGGCGGAGTTTTCTTTGAATGGTCTGTTATGATGCTTTCCTTGAAGAGGCGAATAAATTCCGCTCTGCAATCTTAGCGTCATATGCTTCACGTGCAAATAAGTTTTCCCGGCGAATCGTTGAGCAATGCTGAGCCCTTTGGCTTAAGCAAAAGTTTGAATAAATGGCAAAGGAATTGTGAGTTTATCAAACTCAAGTTTTATATTCAGCTCTCTTGACTGGGCAACTTCGATGGCTTTGAAAAAGGTCTTGGAGGGAAAGTTGTGGCCTCATAAGGCCTTCGCCGCTTCCTCGGCGCTACGATAAAGCATGACGAGCCGCCGCGATAGGCATCTTCACATCTCGATACCATCGTCAAAAAAGGCTATCACCTTCAGAACACAATGAATGTAAGCTTTTCCGGCAGCTCCAGATAACGATCACTGATGTTCCTCTAGATCGTAGAATGGGCTTTCGGAAAGCGTATGACGCCAGCAGAGCGGCTGCGCAAACACCAACGTTCTCTTGAGAAGACACAGCGCGAACTGGACCGAGAACGAACCAAACTTGAGAACCAGGAGAAGAAGCTGATACAAGAGATCAAGAAAAGTGCCAAAGCTGGGCAGATGGGAGCATGCAAGATCCAGGCCAAGGATCTGGTTAGGACGAGAAGATATATTGAGAAGTTTTACTCTATGAGGACACAGCTGCAGGCCATTTCACTGCGGATACAGGTATGTTATTTATGTCTATTATCGGAGGAAGGTGAAGTGCTATGGGATTGACGAGAATGTTCCGGATAGACGGTGCGCACGAACGAGCAGATGATGCAAGCTATGAAGGGCGCAACTGGAGTTTTGGGGAGCATGAACCGCAGTATGAACCTGCCAGCTTTACAACGGATTGCTATGGAATTTGAGAGGGAAAACGACATCATGGATCAGAGACAGGAGATGATGGATGATGCTATCGATGATGTTACAGGTCTAGAGGACGAGGCTGAGGGCGAAGAAGTGGTAGAACAAGTGCTAGAAGAGATTGGCATCGACCTGAAGAATTCTGTAAGCGGCCATCTTTACTTAAGAATATGCCTTTTACTAACAATTGCAATAGATGGGCGAAACTCCATCAGGCCTCCAGAGTAATGCTGTGGCAGAAGGCAAAATCGCACAAGCTATCGGTGGAGGTGGCGGAGACCCAGGAGACAATGATCTCCAGGCTAGATTGGACAGTCTGAGGAAATGATTATAGCGATGGATATATGGCCGGCGTTTATTTTGGTACTGAGAGCAGGAGTTTGGGCAGCATTTTCAGTCCGTCATATTGGTACAAGCTTCAAGTAACTCGTGTTCACGGCGGTCGTGTTCCGCCATTGTGATTCTGCCCTTGGGAGCGCCTTGCAGATTGGACGGACGACACAAACCTCGAATTGCCCAATATGCCGATTACTTCAACCGTGACATTTTGAATTATCAGTTGCCGATCCATAGAGATACTTACAAATGAAATATTGCGCGCGTCGTCAAAGGCGGAACAGACTGTAGCTACGAAACCTCACGCCTGCCCTCCAAGGGCTTTTCGGAGCCGGCGGCATATTCAAAGCCGATCCTTATCCCCTGAAATGCTGTGGGGAAAGAATCCGCTAAATAGAGCAGCACCGCAGCTCGTGGAGTGCACAGCCTTGAGCCGGCCACCACTGGGATCTGGGATCATCACCAAGATCCTTTGGAGCCCTTTCTGATGCTGACACTCTCACATACTTCCCTCTAGTTCCCTTCTACCTAATTTTCTCACAGCGGAAACCCGGATCCAAGTACTCGCACCAAATTGCCACCAAACCCGAGAGCAGAATCTGAGGTTCATCTTGACCCCTCCGTCAGCGCGAGAAGGACAAAAGGACAAGCATCAACCCCTGTAATCCACTTTGCTCTTCAACTCCAACTCCAACTTTCCCGTCATCGCGAGCAACATCAATCTTTGCGATTATCAGTCTCACCCAGTCCCTAGTACTCGGGCGCCTACTGTCCTATCCACCCACCCGTCCCAGCATCTAGAGTGCTACATGACCATCCACGCCCAATAAGTGCCACAACTGAAGCAACGGCGTTCCGGCACATGCAGAGAGCCTCCCAGCAGAATATCACATTGCTCGATCCTGAGGCTTAAGTACAACTTCTCCAGATTTCCGAAACGCATACATCGCATCTGCACGGTCAATCGTACCGTAAGTTTGAACGTTTTCTTACTGGCATATCAGGGCGCGTGCTACAAACAAAGCCCGTTGTTGTACCCCACATCCAACCAACGTCGTCATTGCAAGCTAAGATCAAAACGTAGGCAGGGTCGCCCACTGAACCACCATATCTTCCCACAACAAATCTCTCCACGATTCGTCGCTACTCCATAAAATCTGCGAATACGCGCTATTTGGCATTTTATTCTGACGACTTCACGACTTTGACAAAATATCCGATCTTTTTACATAACCTCGGCGCATATCCCCGTGCCTACTCCGTTCACCTTTACACCCTTCCAACCTACCAAGTCTCCTTACGAGACATATAACCCGCAGTCAACAAAGTGGCAGGAAGTAAGCGGAGGAGTTTTTCCTCCCAGGGAGGCCTGCTAAACAGAATGTTTGGCAGCTCTGGGTCCCCTCCGAAGGATGGCGCTTCGGATTCCGTTGCGGAGGCTGTAGAGCCCAATTCCACCGACAGCAGCAGCGCGCCGAAGACTATTGAGGAGAGTGGAGGTGCAGAAAAGCGCAGTGGTAATGGTAGTCCTCAAGGAAGACAGTCTGGAGACCAGGGGGGTAATGGGGAGAAGAAGCGTAGGAGTAGTGGTGTCGGTACCAAGGCCAGCTCTTTACTTGCCAGCGCCAAGAACTCGTTGCATTTCAGCCCAAGCCCGAACTCATCAGGATTCATGCGTGCTACAGAATCAAATACGCAAACGCCTTTGCAAAAGCTTGGAAAGCAAGATCCCGCGTTAAGTGTTCCTCAAGGTCAACATAACAACTCGGCTGGCGAATCTTTGCCTGGACCACGATCTACGTTCACTGTGGGTGTCTGGGAAGACAAGAATAAGAAATGCCGTCGTACTATGGAAGATACGCATGCTTTCCTCTACAACTTCTTGCATACCCCGGCTCCAGCATTGGGATCGGAAACCCCGAGTACGAAGTCGAAATCAAACGAAGAGTTGGCAATGACCGAGTCTACACCTAGCCTTGCTCCCACAGCATCCGGCTCGGACATGATGGAGACGGATAACGGATACTTTGCCATCTTCGATGGACACGCGGGTACATTTGCGGCAGATTGGTGTGGAAAGAAGCTTCATATTATCCTGGAAGAAACTATACGAAAGAACCCGAATACGCCTATTCCGGAACTTCTCGATCAGACCTTCACAACTGTCGATGCTCAATTAGAAAAGCTACCTCTGAAGAACAGTGGTTGCACAGCTGTTTGCGCAGTTCTTCGATGGGAAGACAGGATACCTAACGCCCAATCCGCTACAGGATCGACGGCCATAGCTCCAGCTACGGCTGCAGCTGTCAAGGCTCAAGATGAAGCTACAAAGAATGACGAGAAGTCGGGAGATAGTGGTGTTGATATGAGCAAAACACCGTCTCAGGCCAATGTGGCATCGAGTGCAGCCTCTATCTCCACCAACAGCGAAGCAACACATGCTCGACTCCGTACTACTGCATCGCGTCAACGCGTCCTATATACAGCTAACGTAGGAGACGCCCGGATCGTTCTATGTAGGAACGGCAAGGCATTAAGGTTATCGTACGACCACAAAGGCAGTGATGAGAATGAAGGAAAGCGTGTTACCAATGCCGGAGGTCTCATTCTGAACAATCGCGTCAATGGTGTATTAGCCGTCACACGAGCCCTAGGAGACTCCTACATGAAGGATCTTGTTACTGGCCACCCTTATACCACTGAGACAGTCATTCAACCAGACCTAGATGAGTTTATCATCCTTGCTTGCGATGGTGTAAGTGTCCTTTCTCCACAGCTTCTGCTATTCCCTCGCTAATCAAATTTCACAGCTGTGGGATGTCTGCTCGGATCAAGAAGCCGTTGACCTTGTCCGCAACCAACCTGATCCTATTACGGCGGCCAAGCTACTCGTCGACCACGCTCTCGCTCGTTTCAGCACAGATAACCTCTCCTGCATGATCGTCCGCTTCAACAAGGCCGCTCTCTTGACCACGACTAAAGAACCTGCTTCCGCTATCGGTGTAGAAGGAGACCCTAATTCCGTTCCCGGCAAGCCCAGCGAAGTTGATAAGATTGTTGGTGATGCGAGGAGAAAGGTCCAAGAGGATGGCGTTCCTGGAGTGGGTGTCAGCGGAAGCAATAGTGGAAAGGGACATGATCCGAAGATGCCAGCTGAAATCTCGGCTGACGAAAATGTCAAGCAACGCATGGAAATGGAGAAGGTGGTTGAAGAGGAACCTGGGCTGACGGAAGGAGACGATCCGGAACTGAGCATGGAGGGAATTGAAGCCATAAGTCCTGCTACGAGGACTAAGCTGAAGCTGCCGGAAAGTCTCGGGAAGTGATGTCTATGAGGATGGTTTCATTTCCATTCCATTTTCACTTATAGAAAGGATGGGTGGGGTTGATTGGTTGGGCTGTAGGTGGTTGAAGGGATCCGAGCAGAAAATACTATTCGAGCTGATATGCATGCATGGGCTGAGGTTGTTACGGTTATGATGTTTTATGTCTTTGTTACGAATGAATCGAGCCGAATCGAATTGAAATCTGTCTTTTCTCGGCGGCTGGATCGGGCGGGAAGAAAGAGAGGTGCAACCCGGCATAGTTTCTTGAGCGCGTCGCTGTTTTTCTCGGGGATGGTTGAGTAGAGGTGGGGGACAGAGCGGAGCAGAGCAGAGCAGACACGTACATGCAGAATGCAGCAAGAAAGAAAGGAAAACTACTTTTGTATTTATGTATGATTATGGTGATGTGATTTGATTTTGTGACCTTGTCCTTTCTGTACCTGTTCTTGACATTTTGTGAATTAGATGATGTGAAATGTTCGAGTGGCGCGGATTGAAGATTGCTGCTATTGTATTCTCGAGAGAACAACTTAGGCTGGAGCTAATGGGAGCCTGGAGTACGGATTATCTTGCATGGAGCACACAGGACATTGTGTTGGTGGGAGGGGTCACAAATTATTTTGGGAGATAAGGGATTCTCATCCAAAGTCAAGGGATATCATAAGCATCATGTGTGTGAAGTCAAAATTGCGATTTTTCCGTTTCTAAGCAGAAAGCCACTACCGCAGACCCATGCAATGCAAGCTATGCGGGAGAAGAGAATGCCTCCCAACCAGGCTGTAGGCATAGAGAAAAGTATATTCATCAACTCATCTGTTCGTCATTTCTTGATTCGTTCCTCGTCATGTCATCTCCGTCACAGCCCTTTCCTCCTCGATTTTCTCTTCGAAATCTTGAAGACAAAATCACCGTAGGTTGCCTTAAGAAGGTGCATATTTCAATGAACGCTCTCCTTCTCGCCGTCTCTCAAACTCCTGATCTGCCCGTCGAAATCCTTCTCCACCCACTCCCAATATCCTTGCCAAGTCTGATGTTGACCCGCATTCGCCCCTACCCCACTACTAGCTGCCGGAATCGCACTATGCAACAGAATCGTAACCCGCAGCACGTTCTTACTAGCCTCTTCCTGCTTTTCAACTTCCTGCTTCACGGCGTTTTCCTTGAGCTTTGTGGAGAGAATCTTTCGGAAACACTCAGCGATGTTATCAAGTCGGCGGGACGTCTCGTCAGAGTCGAGAATCACGAGCTTGGTGAGCATGAGGTTGCATAAGGCGCGGATATCGTGCTCGTCGGAGAGACCGGCAATGACGCGGTCGTAGAAGTCGAGGATGTTGATGCGAGAGAAGGCGGTTTCCATTAGGGAGTACAGAGTCTCGTAAGCGCTCTGTAATGAAGTTAGTGGGGAATTTTGGAAAGGGACCTTAGAAGACTTGCCTTTCGGACTTCAAGGCCGTCGTCGATCTTGTGCTTGAAGGGGCCCATGGTCACCTCGCGGATGAGCTTAGGGTTGATCACAGACTCGTTCATGACTAATGGCAGTAGAATGCCAAGGTTCGGAATGATCAAGTCAGGCTTATTGTGAGAAGCTGAGTTGAGTGTTGTCAAAGCCAGACGACGATTCTCTAACTCGGAGTCTTTAAGCATGGTTAGCAACATATCGATGAGTGTAGTCTTTAGTACTGCATCGAAAGCCACATCGCTCTCGGGTAAGGTGTAACGAGTAGCCTGGATTGCCATAGCTCGAATTGAGGAATTATTGTTATGGAGATACGCCTGGATGGGGTTAACGATGACCTAAATTCAAAATGGACAGCGTTCTTACCTGTAATTGCGGAATGTATGTGCTGGGGTCAATGATCGCCAGTCTGCCAATACACTCTGCTCCAACAGCCTTATTATCCTCGGTTTGAGATGCGCTCAGTAAACGATCCCATATGGACTTGGTGAACTTGCTAATATCGAGCGAAGAAGTGCTAGCTTGCTGAAGAATCTCTTTGATCGAGTGCAACAACAAGTACTGAGCATTGCCACCTTTGTCCATAGTAGACAAAATTTCGGGAAGATATACCTGAACGTTGCCAGCACCAGCTCGCCCCAACGCAACTGCAGCAGCAAGAGGAACCTTCTCTGAGCGGGTTGTGAATTGTGCTGTAAACGTGGACGGTTTCAGAGGAGACTCGGCACCCATCCGCAGACCAGCTTCACCCAGTACAGCAAGGGCTAGACATTTTCTAGCGTCATCCGAGTCAGGATTGACCGCCTCAGCCATGAAGCTGTTCACGTTGACGCCGATTGAAGGACCTCCAGACACTAGTAAAGTACCAATAACCTTACCGACAACGGTTGGGTCTCCGTTGACATTGACGTCGATCAGTAGACCTGACATGAGCTTCTGACCTGCTTTACCTTGTCCGATGTTCGTAACCAAAGTGAGTACTGCGTCGAGGGTGGCGCCGCTGAGGGGTGTCTTAAGCAGGCCACAAAGAGCTGTATTTAGCTGGTCAGAAACAACAAGTTGAGCATTGCCTGCCACTAATGCTGAGAGAACGAGGAGCGCTGGGCCGAGAAGATGCAAATCCACAGTGGTAAGGAGAGGTAGAAGAGCACTAACGAGACCCCTGATGGTTGCATCGTCGAGGGCCTGTCCACTTGGTGGTGCAAGAACCAAGTTCTTTAAAGCCGCAAGACTAGCACCTCGCAATGATCTGTTGGCCTTGCGGAGTTGCGCGGAAAGCTCGAGGGAAACTTCACGGATCCATTGAGGTTGCAATTGTCCTTGGACAGTCGTCAACGCAGCGATAGTATCAATAGCATGTACTGCAGCGAGGCGAGTTGTCTCATTCTTCAATCTCTCGTTCAAGAGGTTTAGGGCGACAGTCCGATCAGCTGCAGAAATGAGTGCCGAGCCTTCTGGACTAGCGGTACGAGCCAATAGAATGCCCAAAGCCTGAATTGCTCGTTGGCGCACTTCCAAATCTGCGTCATTCGCAGAGACACGCCCGACGATGACTTTGTAGAGCATTTGAAGATGTGCTTGGTGCTTCTCGTGCATAGATCTGGATCGAGGAGGTGTCAAAGCCTTGACAAGCTGTTCGACGGTACTAATCGCCTCGCTAGATATCTTGTGGTACCTATCCGATACAGCCGATACAATGCCAGGTATGATCTTTGCGAGATATGGCTGGAGCACGCTAGAAGAATGTGTCTTAGAAATGTCACCAAACAAATGTAGCGCTGCAATTCGAAGAGTGCTGGCAGTTGCTGAAGCGGCTCCTCCACTTGAAATGGTTGATGAAGAACCCGTTGAACCCGAAGTTGTCTTTACAGCATCGACTATTGGATCAACGATCTGGGCAAAATATTCCGCTAGGCCGCCATGCTGCACAGAAACTATATCATCTAGCAGCTTGATCAAGGCTTGCTTCGTCGGAATCGAATTTCCTTTGAGGAGCTTTGTTGTCGATCGAATAAGAGCAGGACTCAATCGTGCTAAATCTGCTCTGGGACCAGAAGTAGGAATCGGCTCAGGCAGCGGGGAAGTCAGGCCTGCTGACATAGAGAGCAGACTCTTAGTATCGAAAGTTGTAGTGCTGCTTTGTCTTCTTCGCTTCCGGCTTTGTGGGGGATTGTTGACGTAATCAGAGCTTTCTTCAGAATATGCAAGGACCACGCCTTCTCCAGTCTTACGAACCAGTGACGCCATGGTAGAGATAACTTCTAAGCGCACATTCTCTTCTCGCTCATTGAACCGTTGCACGAGGACGGGGGCGACCTGAATGTAAAGAGTACCGTCGTCCAGTAGATCTCCGCTTGCTCGTGTAGAGATGAGTGTGTAGAGTGCCTTTGCAGCACATCGTCGGACCTTCCAGCTTGCATCATCGTCATCGTCATCAAAACCAGCTTCAGCCTCGAAATCATCATCATCCCCAAATTCGTCCATATCATCCTCTTCAGGTTGTGTGCCTCCCATCTCTTCGTCATCATCATCGTTGTAATTTGGGTCATATTTGAGAAAACGTAGAAGAGCAGCGATAGTCTCCTCGGTGTAAGGCCTCATTTCGTTGCCGCAAGATGAGAGAAAGCCATCTAATGCCACAAGAGCAGCTTCGCGGACATCATCGGTCTCAGGATCTGGCTCCCCATCCTCCGCAGAATTCTCAAGTTGTTCCGTCAGTTCCTCTTGGCTCAGAGCAGCAAGAACGAATGGGGCAAGTGTCTTCAAGTACGGGCCAAATCTTGACGAGATTGACCGAGCCATAGAACCAAGGATTGTGATGTATAACCGTCTTTGCACCAGGGTAAGATGCGGATTTCGCAAGCTTTCGATCAGCTGAGAAACAAAGTTGCTCAACCCATCATCGGTAAGGTACATAGCCAAAATTGATACCGCAACGACTGCTCGCTTTTTGACAACAGAGCTGGCACGATCGGTTTGGAGAATGCCCACAAGGAGGGTTTGAAAAGCCTCAACCTCGGACCGGTGAAGCATAGGACCGAAGCATCTGACAACCTCGATTAATACATCAACAGCCTCAGGGTCAATATCTTTGCCAGATTCCAGATCTAACATGCCTGGTGGAGGAGCAGGAAGTTTAACACCCTTCAAGGACTTCTCAACCACAAGACGACCAACAAGCCGAGGAATGAGGACTCTGCTGATTGCGGCGTACGATTCCAGAATATCCTTTGTTGGAGACACGCCGCTGACCGGACGAGGGAGTGTGGTGACAACGGTCCGGAGTGCCATTGCAGGAATAGAGTTATCAACGGAGTTCTCGGTGTTGAGGTTGGACAACTTCTCGAGGAGTGGAGGTAGAATGCCAGCTGGAATCTTCATCACAAGTGGTCCAAGACTGACAGATGTTAGCCTTGCATTAAAGATCCTGCTCGTAAACATCGTACCACTTGATTGCCAAATTCTGGACCTCGCCATTTTGGTCGTCGAGCGTCTTCAGGATCCCGTCCACTGCTCTAGCAGCTGTATTATAATCGCTGTGCAGGAAGTCTGGCTTGCCAACACTGAGTATCTGGAACAAGTCATTCAAAGACATGAATCTGTAGTCGGGATCTGCATCGTGAAGCTTGGGTAGAAGTTGCGCCACCTGTTGCGGAGTCGGGTTCGATGCTGCTTGAGCTGCCATGATGGAAGTCGACAATGTGCGTTATGGCGGGAAGGCGAAATAGAAAGCAGAAAGTCAAGACCGTTACGGGATCGCAACCATAGATATGGTGCTTTTATTCATCAAGGATAGAAAGTGAACGGCAGAAACCTTCGGACATAGACATGGTCAGCTCTGAAGCTCTGCCTAGTGGGACAGAAGTGCTTGTAGTTGTTGCCTGCGGAAGGGATGATGGGTGAACCTACTCGCAGAAAGAAGACGCCTCTAGATTTCCGGACTCGAGCTTCGCCGATGTGGTAGTGCAAGAGGTAGGCTCTCGTGCCCCGAGAATAATTTATAGCTTTGCGATCGCGTTCATGTCGGTGTTGGTGGGGTATCTCAGCAGCCTCAGGCGCTAAGGACTGCCTTTGCTCTAAGCCAAATCGGGTACCCAGCTTCCGAGCTCGAATTCACCAGTAATCGAGGCCGTATTCGTCCGTGCTGGCGTGATAGAACTTTGAACTTCCAGCCATCTTTCTTTTCAACGAAGCTTCATCTCGCCCCAATTGAAACGGTAAGCTCCCCACAAACCACCCGCATTAGCTTCCAATCTGATACCTCACAGTGATCGTGTTTCTGGACTTGATTGTTCAGTTATTACTTCGCAATGGCTTTCTCAAGAGTTGCAGCTGTGCGATCCGCCATCCGGAGTGCTCGACCTTCTGTCGCTCGACCTCAATGTTTCCGCCAAGTTGTTCGCCGCGGTTATGCTAGTGGCCATAGCTCTACACAAGCAGGTGGTGATACTCTCTGGTAATAATTCATTTGTGCATCATCGCATTTTCATTTTTTAACTGACGACGTCATTCAGGGCTATTGGTGCGATCGCAGTAACTGTCCCGACTTGCTGGTATCTCTTGTCAAATGCGCCAGAGGCTCCGCATGGCCACGGTCATGGTGATAGTCACGGAAAGGAGCACGGGGAGGAAGGAACCGAGGAGGAGTCTAAGGATGAGGGCGATGACAAGGAGGCTTCTAGCGACGCAGAAGACAAGGACAGCGAAAAGTCTGAGGACTCTGACAGTGGTGAAGATGAGACGAAGGAAACAGATACTCCTGATACATCAGATGACGAGGACAGTGATGAGGGTAGCGATGATATTGTCGCCAAGGGGGACGACAATACTAAGAAGCACATCCCTGATGCTAAGGGTGGTTCTAAGAAGAAACTTGAAAGTGACAAGTCTATCAAACAAGGCGAGACTGAAACGTCGGGCGATCAGGTGCGTTTGAGAGAAACTGAGTCTTCTCCCGTTTGCTGATCTCGTCAGGCCGCGGCATCTAAGCAAGCTGGAGGCCCTAATTCTCAAACAGGAAAGCAAGAGGGACTAACAAACACCGATACCAAGCACTCCACCGATATTACCAACAACCCCACTAAAAGTAAGAAGGGTGAAGGTGCCCCAGACACGGCAAAAGTAAAGGGAACCGTTGATCCCAAAAGGCCACAGGTATAACCCTAGTTCATTATGACATTGATTTCCCAGCCAATTTCGCCATACAATGTGCTCATAGCCGTCGCCTCTTTTAGGAGGACCAGAGCTGGGCTAACACTGAATCCAGTCCGGGAACAAGTAGATTCTACCTTGTGGATATTGGAAAAGTGCCAGAACTGATGCCAATGTTCGTGCTTAAAGACTATTTTCCTGGCTGTACAAATAATGCATCTAATGTTCAGAGATATTGCCTCATATATATCAGCATATTGTGAGGGCTGGTGATGTGATTGCCCCTTCCCCTTTTGATCGAGTGCACATCCAATGAAGGGTAGAAGGGTAGACATGCATTCCAAAGTTGGAAGTCGCCGCCCAAGGTACTGTTGACATATCATTGCTCTTTCATTTCTATTCTTTCTCATCAACACAAATGTCACAACGCCTTCTGGCAGCGCAGTATTTATAGCTATTGCATCGTAAGTTTTCGTCTCATCTCAACTATTTTAGCTAGCTTACCTCACTTGCTAACCTCACCTCTACAGACTCATTGATATCGATATTGAATGGCACCGAGCAATGTTAAAAAGTCTCAACACTCCTCGTTCTCCACACATCAAGGAATACAAGCTCGGGCCGTAACACTTACTCCTGTTCATCGCGAGTCTCTCGTTAGACCACAACATACTATCATTGCATCACAGATTCATCACACGGGCCAAGTTATGGCTACCCAAGCGGCTCTCGGAGAATCTGCCATAGGTTATGAAGGCGTTCGACGCCCTTCTGGGGTTGCCACCAGCCAAGCAGACGACGAAGTCATTTTCCATGAGTGGATGGTTCCATTCTGTCAAGAGCCACCCAGTGCAGGAGACCTAGAGACATGCTGCCTGGGAACTTGGTTCCCCTGTGCTTTGTATGGAAAGACCGATTGGCGGCTTCACCGAGTCTCCCAAGGAGAGGATCCTTCTAACTCTGAATGGGAGAGTATTAGGGGCTGCAACAGTCGGTGCTGGGGTTGGTACTCCTTGTGCTTTATCTGTGGTTCGAGTGTAGCAGGTAATTGCGATTCTTAATACTTTATAGCCTGAAAAGTTTCAGTTGACTTTGTGCGTCCGCTTAGGGGTTCTCACGAGTTTTCAACGCACTCGAGTCCGTGGCACGTATGGAATCAAAGGAACTGTACTTGAGGATTGTTGCATGAGCTGGTGGTTGCCCGGGTGCAGTCAAATTCAGATCGACCGCGAGGTTCGAGCACGAGAAGGAGACACGAAGTTGAGATATAGCAAGAAGTATCTTATAACCAGACAACATAGACCCATTGACACACAACCCCCGTCACCTACGCCAATGAGCTATACTCCTCACGGACCAATTTCGGAGCGGATGGGCGAGATCACAGAGATGTCAGAGATGACATCGGGAAGTAAAGAGCTGCAAAAGTCGCCACCTATTGTAGAAGAAAGAACCGAGGTGGCCCAAATCGAGGCCTATGCTCCACAGCGGACTCAAAACGAAAGGGAGGAAAGATCGGCGCACCTAAAGCAGCGACAGAAAGAACAGAATATGGAGATAAGTGTCATCTCGGCCGACAAGAAAGCCCAAAATGGTTCAAAGAAGGATCGAGGCCACAAAGGACATGAAGAGGCCCAGCAGCTACGCTCCAGTCCACAAACAGCCGTTAGCGACGTTGAAGCATCGTGCGGAGCTGGTATGAATCCGAAATTTCTAGATTCGTCTGCTAAAGATAATGTCTCCGTCATAAGAGACAAATCTATCCACGTGCGCCTCTCGCAACAGCATCCTCTTGTCGAATGCGTGATGGTTGAAACTGAACACAAGGGTAAGAACAAACCCGAGCAAGAGAGCCATGCTCTCATTGATTGCACAATTGTTGAAGCGGAGAACAAGAGGTCCCCCTCCGAACACGTGTCCTCAGACTGCACTATTATCCCGACGAAATCTACTGGCGTCATGGAACAGCATCGTTTGACTGATTGTTCTGGCGTATCGTCATCAGATTCTCAAGAGCTATCTTACGTCCATGACTTCACAGATTGTCCCGTTGATAAGGCCGTCCTCGACTATTACGAGAACCAGGAGAGAAAGGCACAACAACACAGCCTCACAGACGATATCCCAGGAAGCTCTTCCACTGTGGATCAGTCACACAGACCTTATGTGCAACACACAATGAATGAGTGTATCGGTTCTGACCAGACAGACTCATCAAGTATGTCTGGGAGAGGATATCGAAGAGCAAGCTACACTCCTGGTAGAACGATGACAAAAGATTTTAACGGTCTCAAGGAGCTTCGGATGGCCAGCTGCCCAATAGCATCTCATACACCAGCTAGAGAGAGCCAGCCTGAAGGCAGCGACGACAGCCAGGCGACTCAGAGGCCTGCAAAAAAGCTCAAGGGATCTCCAAAGAATACTGGAAACAATGGTAGCACTTCCTCGATTAATGGAGCTCAAGGCAATGATGGCACTGGACAGAAGCAACGACTTTTCAAAAACCTCCGGAAGACCAATGACACGAAGACTAGTTCACGCTCTAACGACAACAGTGACCGATCAGCCGAGAAAGTCGGTCAAAGTGCCCACTCACAAGTCTCTTCTCAAAATGGGAAGAAAGAGAATACCCACTACAATCATGGTGCCAACGGCGATGTTATGGGATTCCCCTACAGCGGCTTCCAGGAGACTAATACTATTATGAAAGATAGTGCAGGTCACCGAACGCAGTCTGGAGATCGGGCGGAGATTATGCTTGTTGAAGATGAGCATAAGAATCAAGACAGTACGAGCCCTAGTTTCTGGAGTAAGATGATAGGATCCAGGAAGACGAAGGGAGCGTCGTCCTAGTGTCCTAAAGGATGCTTGATTCGCTACGAAGGTAATAAGACTTGAACAATACCATCGCACAACCGTGATGATAGGCAGTGGTTTCATGATGAAAGTACTGTTATGGTTGATGAATAGCTCGAAGTAAGGTTCTCATTCTTTCCTGTTCACACAAGTTGATATGTAGGACTTAGTAGTCCCTTTCCACTAGACTGCCTTTAATCCAGTAATGACAAATTCATCAATCGTCGTCCACGAAAACAAGTTTCAAGATTAGCAACAAAATTTGACTGTGAAGACCTCATTTCGCGTATTATTAGTATGTGAATGTGGAGATAATCTTGAATGGATTTCATTGATACACAGGAGCATGAACATTATGTCTTGTGTCTTGTTTGGACTGGACTGGTGTGTCAGAACCCTCAATATCTACCTTTGCCCTGCTCCACAGCTCCATCCTGTTCCAGCTCCGGTCAAATGCCTGCAAAACAATAAAGCTAGAAAATCAATTCAGGTTCAAATGCCATGTAACCCCCCGCCAGGCTTTACCTTGCCCGGCTCAGCTCACTCGTGAGGATCGTTCTCAATTGTCGTTCAGGGTGCGTAAATCGTGTAGTGTTTGTTGTTCAGTGAAGTTTTGGTGATCGAGAACGCGATATGTGATTCGGGGAATAGATTCGTACAAGTACTCATTCAGGTAGTCTGATCTGGGTTGTGGGTTGCCACATAATAGAGGTGCGGGGCTGTCTATTGGACGGATTGGTAGATGAGGAGGGGTTCGCCGACATTCTCGATTTCGGGAATGGTGCATTTGAGGTCGAAGGCTTTGGAGAGAACGATTTTGAAGATCTGGATTGAGGTTAGTTTTGAGTCCCGAGTCCGAGTATGAGATGGGGAAGAAGAGAGTACCTTCTGCACGTTGATGCTGTGGCTTGTGCTGCTGAAGATAAGGCTTGCTCGCATTGCCTTTGCGAATCTGCGGGCCTAGTTAGGTGGTTAGTGAGTGGTCTGACTGGCGGAATGGTGAGGTACATACTTGGGTAGAGATCTCTTCTTGGTCTTCTCTCGGAAAGTTGACGAAATGATCGTATTTCGTGCCAACGAGGAAAGGGATAGCGGTCTTGTTGAAGCCTCTGCCTTGCCGGTACCATTCCTTGATGCTATTCAGAGTACTTTTCCTCGTGAGATCGAACATGAATAAGATAGCAACCGCGTCATTGCATACTAGCGGCAGCATGTTGACGAACTCCCGTTGTCCACCCAGATCCCAAATCGAGAATGTGATTTCGGTGTTGCGTATTGAAATGGTCTTCTCCATGAAGTTAACTCCAAGCGTTTGGATATAATCTTCGTCCCAGCTACCCTCGACGTATTTTACCATAAGAGATGTCTTGCCTATTTGCGCATCTCCTACCATGCCGACTTTGATCACCACGCTGTTCTTATTCCGACTTTGGTCTGCAGTTCCGCGGGCACTCTGGTCTTGGTACGAGGACTGCATGTAGCCGCCATTTCCAGATAGGCCGGAATTTGGTCGAGAGATTGATGGTGCGAAGGAGGTCGGTGGAGTTGGATATCTGGCATTGGGATCAACATCTGGGGTCGGAGAGGCAGAGTAGCCATTATGCGACGGGAAGTCCGCAGACTGCGATTGCGTGTGTCGTCTTGTTGGGGTATGCGCTTCATCAGTGCCCGCCATTGTCTCGTCTTGGCCTTCACCTCTTGGGTCATATCCACCGTCGGTGTCCATAGTCTCTACTGTATCGTGGAATTGAGCTGGAGAGCCCGCTGATAACGTCGAGGAATCCAGATTGCCGATTTTAAGGAGGTATTATAGGTATGGGGTGCGTAATGGATGAGGGACGGCTGAATAGTCGGGATCAACACAGAGATGCTCGTGTAGACATAGGGGAAGCGAGGCTCTAGTGGAAGTATGCGAGTACGTGAACGTGAAGCACAGACCGACTGGCTTCGAAATACCGTTAAGGTCGAGTTGAGGTTATTCGGACCTGGTGGAGACCCCTTGACAGACCCGTTGTCGCGCCTTCGAATGTCTGGCGCTTGAGCTAGGGCGGACGAACGCGTATCGGAGCTGACTTTGACGCGACAAAAAAGTCAAAAACAAGAAGTCCGATGAAAATTCTCAGCGCACAAAAGGAATCTTCACTGGCGCATAAAACGCACCTCTCTGGAAATTGAGGGGTGCTTTGTTGTCAATATCAACAAGACGGTATTGATTATTCCATTACCCATAACCCTGATAGAGCTCGCGTTCCTGCTGTAAGGATTTAGGTGGGGTCGCTTAGCTCCGGCCTTTGATGACCTTGCTTCTAGAAAGTCTTAAGAGGTTTTGATATCGCAGCATCACAAACACAAACACCCGTAATGGCTTCAATTGCACGATCATTGCGGCCTGCGGCCTTTCGATTTGCGGCTAGATCATGCAGAAATGCTGCTTCATGGCGACCCTCTCCATTCCAAGCTCGAGCCTTCTCCGCTTCCCCTGCCGGTGAGGGCAGCTTTATTACCTCGGAATAGCATGACGCTGATCATTTTATAGCTCTGCATAAGAAGTTCACAAAGGACCACGAATGGATTGAGCTCTCCGATGATGGAAAGACCGGCGTGATTGGCATATCTTCCTATGCCGCACATCAACTTGGTGATGTGGTCTATGTCGAGCTCCCAACAACTCCAATGGACGTCGCAGCTGGCGATTCGATCGGCGCGGTGGAGTCAGTCAAATCAGCTTCAGATATCAATTCTCCCATCACATGTACCATCACTGAAGTCAATGATCTGCTGGAAGAAAAGCCGGGAACTATCAATAAGGGCCCTGAGGATGAGTCGTCTGCTGGTGGATGGTTTGCGAAAGTGGAGGTAGGCGAAGTCGGGGTTAAGGATATGGAAGGTTTGATGGATGCGAAGGCATACAAAGAGTTCACCGAGGAAGAAGAACATTAAACAGAGGCCAGGAGAACACAGTACATATAGAAAGGCCACTTCAACAGTCATGGCGTTTGGGGGCAGCACTGAGAGCTATTTGGGATTTGAAGGAGCTGAATATATGCACTTTTCTCAAGCCCATTACCTGCGCCAGCCAGTCTATGTTTTACAGGAAAGTTCTGTCATCGATGTTCATAGCAAGATCATGCTCCACCACCCTCTTTGATGATTGGGCGGTTCAGGTTAATGGCTTCCAGGATCTTAGTCGCCCCCTTTTCCACCAAGACATGAGAAAGTTCCCAGCCAAACTCATCCGCATCCTTCACGTTCAACACTTCACCTAATCGCTCTGCCTCCACATGCTCCTTGCCATCAAGACTGACCACAATTGCCTTCATCAGCAACTTGCCCCTCTCAATCCAAGTAGTCTCTACACCAATTGGTACACTGCATCCTCCTTCAAGAGTTCTCATCAGACTTCGCTCTGCAGTTCCTGCCAATGTCGATTCCTGGTTGGCCAAATCACTCAGGATGGCAGTCGTCTTTTCGTCGCCTTCTCTGACCTCAATGGCGAGCGCTCCCTGGCCAACAGCATGTAGCAACCCTCCACCCTCCGTCTTGGAGTCCAAGTACTGTGTAATCCTGTCGCCCCAATCCATTCTCAGAATACCCGCCGCAGCCAGTATCAGGCACGAATATTCCCCATCCTCTGCATCCAACTTACTCAATCTCGTGCCCACATTGCCTCTTACATCCTTAAACTTCAAATGCGGATACCGCATCTTAATCTGCGCACTCCTCCTCACACTACTCGTACCCACGATGGCCCCCTCCGGCAACTCTAGCAAACTCTTATACTCCAATCCCTTCTTCATGATCACCACATCTCGGGGATCCTCTCTCTCCATAATACACCCAATCATACATTTCGGTGGCAACTGCGTCGGTAAATCCTTCAGACAATGCACAATAAGATCCAGCTTCCCCTCCAATAATTGTGCTTCCAACTCATGCGTCCATAACGCCTTAGCCCCAAAATCATGCAAGGCAGTAGTTTGGTTCTTATCTCCCATCGTGCTCATAGCGTGGATCTCGTAGGTGAGTTCTGGGTGAGCTTTTTTCAGGTCCGCGAGAACCATTTCGGCTTGTACGACAGCGAGGGCGGAACGACGCGTGCCAATATGGATGGTGACGGGGTCGAGGTTGGCTTCTTCTGCTTTGCGCTTCAAGGCCGTGGAGGGCGCAGCTTCTTTAGAGGACTTTTCTTGCGTGATGACGGTGGGGTCGAGGACGGGGCGGGAGGAGGTAGAATTGAGTTGTTCGTGGGTTGCCATGATGGGCAGGTGGCAATTGACTTCTTGGAGAAGTCTGCGGTATTGATGATGTGAATTGAGGTGGGTGGTTGGCTTTGGAGATGTCGATGGTGGGGTTGAGGATGGAGCTTGAAATTTCAGCGGGGAGGTGTTTGTCAGCTCCGGGCCCGAGGTATTTTGCCTGTGAGAAGGAGGCGATGTTCAAACCTCAAGTTTCATCCCGTCTCATCTTTGAATATTACCAATTGAGACGATCCTAACCTTCAGTCTCATCTATTATTTCTACCGTCGTACAACTGGAAATGTCTAGATACCGTTTGATTCGGCCCCTTGCATATGTCGGAGATAGTCCCCACTTCCCGGCCTGACGCAAAATTAGCATTGAACCTAAACTGTACCTCTCCCGTCGAGGTCAATGGCACTAGAAAGTTACCCAATCATACTAGTTCTTTTACTCACATGTCAATACACATGAAATCTCCTATAGGTGAATTCCTTAGGGGGCATGGAGTGCGGATTCTACCGTCCACAACCACCCACAACCGTCCATCTTCCCGCATGCTCTTTCTTGTCAGTTATCAAGAAGCATCAGGCTTCTTTGAACAAGGCTTTTGAAAGTCCTGGTTGCTGAGGGCAATGTCTTCTGAACGTTTGTTCCACGTCTGGGTGTTCGGTATTGACTCGATATCTTATTTCATCCTAAGTTTTGAATAGACCTTGTTGCACGTTTTATAAATTTCTCTTAGGAGCCAGACATTGAGCTATAGCTTTATTGTATATCGCAAATAGCGCCAGCGGCCTCCAGCAGCAGCACAGTCCGGATTCCGCTCCGCCGCTACCACGTGTCTCTACATTTGTTACATGTCTGCTGCAGTGCATATCTGGTTTGAAGTAGAGCTTTGGAAAGATTTGTTGCAAGTCTAGACAATACCCACCTATGGTCATACCAATTAAGTAACCAGAAAGCGCCTGCTTCCAAGAAAAAACCTGACGCCTCAAAATACCAAACTCTCCTTCCCTAAAAACCTGGAGTCCGCTAACCCTTTAGCTCCAAGACCTCTAGCTTCTTCTGAAAAGTTAGATAGAGGTCGTTGAAACACTTAACCCTTCTGTCACAGCTCAACACCCATCCTTCTTAACAGCCACATTATAGTCATCCGTATGAAACTCCTGTTAGTAAACATAGTGTCGACTGTTAGTGTAGGGGTCGTTAGAGCTTGGTGCAAGAGCTGATCAGTTCTTGGGCATAGCCAGCAATGTATGCACAACTTGGCGTAATCTCCTAAGGGTTCTTTACGAATAGATTTATTAGCTAGGATCGAAAAATGATATGGGACTCGATGATTGAAATTTCCACCAACATTTTGTCATGTAATGAGCACCTGTTTACGTTTCGAATAATAATGTAGGGAGGTCTCTGGAAGTAAGTGATAAGGACAAAGGGAGTATGTACTTACATCATTGCAGAGGTAGATAGTGCCCAGGCAACTGCAGCTAAATCTCGAGCAAGTGTTGGGACCTGGACCAACGGCACAGAGACCATTGAACTTGTCTAGGTATTGGATACCTTGCTTGATAACGACAATTCTAGCGCCTTTCCAACTTTGTCCAGGAACAGGACAGCAGAGGAGAGCAGCCTTGAAAATGTACGTTAGCTCTAAAGCTCAATTGAAATGGGACGCTATAGATAGTACCCTCGAATCTCATCGGGCTGATGGTGTATCCCTCCATGACGTCCTCACCAAATCGAATTAAGAGGCCTGAAACCAGCACCTAATGGTAACAAGAGTCAGAGTTAAAGTCGGTTAACTATAGCAAAAATAAAATCCGTACCAAGGGGATGAGGGTAAGCAGAAGTAAAATAGTGTTCATCATCGTATTGTGCGCCATGATGTGTAAGAGATTATGCTGGATAGATTCGAGTAATGATCAATTAAGTCGAGTGTTGTATTATGAGATTGGTATTCGCCGGGGTATTTGTAGAGTTTAGAAGGGAGGTTGTTGTTTAGATGTTGTTAGAGGAATGGAAAGGCTAAAAGATCGAGCGGGAATTTATATCACACCACCCACAGCCTTGCGACTAGCCTGCAGTTCTAAAGTAGAGCGACTAATTCTTCCTTTCTAAAATAAAGCTCTCCTTTTATACGCTCTGCACAACTATTCAAGTAACAAAACTCTTCGTCCAAGTCGCGTCATTCAACTACCCCATCGCCATCTTCCCGTCAACCACATAGAAGAAACGAAACTAGTTCAATCATCCCGCAGCCGTGACATCCGCGCCAACATAATCGGCATTGGCTTAGATACGCTGTCCCGATGAATTCTTTTGACTATGCAGTGTTTGCCGTTTGAGCGGCATTGAATCCGAGATCTTCATAGATACCCAAGTCGAGCCCGGAGAAGTAGACGTGAAATTGGTCTTGGCCGGCACCGTAGGCGGCAATCCGAACCGATAGAGAATAAGTGCAACCAAAGAAGATCTAAATATAATCCCAACATTACTGCGCAAGGTCTCTTCCCTTTCGAATTTCTCCTTTCTTATGATCAACATGCATGGGAGTTGATGAGAGCCACAAAGATCCCATCGAGGCTCAGGACTGCCATCCGTTCATCGATCTAAGTTCAAGTCTTCCCATTTCCAGTTGAACGTCTCTTGCATACAGATATTACGTTCTGAAGATGTTTGATCAAGCTACCTATGTCTTTCATCCTTGTTCATCTTTCTCCGACTAAAGGAGAATGCCGAGCGCTTGCTCCAGCTTTCAGGATTCATCCTCAAGAAGCTCAGGATAGAAGAAGATTACTGATCGTTTTAAGAAAAAGTGCAAGGCATCGTGCTTTCATGGAATGGGCTCTGGATTGTACTGTCCACAGATATCTGGCTGAGAGAACCGATCACCACGTGACAGCTTGTCAATTTCAATAATTTTTTTTTGGAAGTATCATCAAAACGTAGATAAGAGATACATGTGCTATACATCTTAAAACAAAAGGCTTCTTTTCAAGAAACTATATTGGAGGAAAAGTCTGGAAAGGGATTCGGGCCAAAGTGTGTGACGTGTCGGCTCGGTTCACTTGCCAAGTCGGCCTGACTCATTCCGAGTTCGGCTCAGGTATCAAGTATCATCTCAACTTCCACTGTTCACGAAAATATCCACGAAACTGGTGCAAACACACAACACACGACAAGCAGAAAACAAGTGACATGTAACGCTATCGATCACAAGAATTATTTTGGTCATTTCTTGCAATATGTCTGGACGAATTCCTACAAAGAAATGATCAGGCTTTCCGTCAAGTTCAGCCTCATCAGGTCATCGCACCAACCTGCGACCCTTCACGTGCTTTTTTGAAGTCTTGTACTTGGCGGAGTAGCCCAGCAATCACCACTAATATCTATTGGATTGTTGGTCTTTACGTCGATTCGATTCTAGAGCGCAATCTCGCACAGAATGAAGGACATTGGCGGTCAGTCTGCAGCGCCCACAGACGAACCACGGAACCAAGAACCGCAAGAGGATGCAGGAAGTGAGATAGTCATAAATCCTCCAAATCAAAACTTCCACAACGTTAAAGACTCTCACCCAGGAAGGAGCGCGAGTACCATAAAATCAAGCAGGTTTTCATGGACCCCTCTTCCCGCCGAACTATGGCAAATTGTCTTCGACCAGATCAATAATCTCGATTCTTTTGTCAGTCAGAAAAACGTTGCTGCGCATGGAGACATTGCTGTGCAGAAAGATGTTGCTATAAAGAGAGACTTTACTGCCATCAGTCTTGTTTCTCGTCGTCTGCATCGGATTGTTGAGCCATACCTCTACAATAGGTTCTCATGGATTCCTGCAGTCAACATTTTAAGTCCGCCACTCGATCTTTTGGAAGGGCGTAATGTGAAACAAATCACGAAGAGTCGACGGAAGAAACGGGCTCATTTTCCATACAAATTCGGCCCACCTCCGTATCTGCTCTTACGGACAATCCTCAATCGCCCAAATCTAATCCGACATTTCAAGAGTGTAAAGATTCTCGCGGCATCGCCAGAGTCTGGACTATTTTGGGACATGTTTGAGGCACGTGAGGGTGGATTTGATCCAAGAGAATTCGAGATGTGCGAAAAGACGATCTCGAGAATGTCTGACGTCTCGAGGAAGAATTGGCTTAATAACCTTCGGAAGATGCGACTAGATGTGGTCATTGGTCTGCTACTTTTACGGCTGTCTCGATCGAATCAGCTTAAATCAATCGACATTAGAATCCGTGATGCCTCCACGGTTGGAAGTCCCATCTTTGAGGCTCTGACGATTTCTTCGAAAGCCCCAGGATATTCTTCTGTGACTTCCATTACCTTTTCTATGGACAAAGATGAGGATGGCGATTCCTACATATGGCTAGAAGATCATCATGGCGAAGACGCATACGACGTAGACACACAAATCGCAAAGCTTTTGAAATTTCGGCGGCTTAATTCTCTCGAACTGCACTTCTGCTCCCCAGATCCAACTTGGCCCAGTGCTCTACCTTTGGCACCTAATTTAAGAAAATTGACTTTGAGATTTGGCTCTTTGCGAGAAAACATGCTGGGTCAGCTGGTTGCCGCCACACCATTTCTAGAAGAACTAAATTGCGATCTTGTCTACGATCGATTCTTGGGACAATACATGGACTGTGCGAGACTCAACAAGGTGTTGTCAGTAGTTGAGAAGACGCTCACACGTCTCTCGATCAATCTCGAGATTTTGTGGTCATCCGAAACGCAGGATGGAAATGGAGCTTGGGACGTTGTGGAGACGGTGGGCTCCATGAAACATTTCACCAAGCTCAGGTCAGACGTCCTTCCGTCGATGAACATGACAAGAATTGAATTAGCTAACTTTCTTAAGATATCTGGACATGCCACTCATCACACTAGTCCCCAAGGCCCCCAAAGGCACCCAAAATCAGTCAGGTATCAATATTTTCGCCAGGATACTTCCGGACTCTCTCGAGATGTTGAAGGCCAATCGTAGTCCCGGCTCTCCAGATCTAAGCACTCGTCGACGAGCAGAAGCAGTAACGGATCTATATCTCAGAAGGAATGACCGACTCAAGGAGAGAGATTTACAGAAGGTGGTTTATGGCTATACTAGTAGCTGGTAAAGAGTGAAAGACGATATATGGTAAACAGGGCTGACCTTAGAAATAGGAGTGATTAGTGAAAGTAAGTTTGCGTTAATTCGATTGCAAGCCGGGCATTCAGGGTAATACCCTTAACAAAGCAACCAAATGTCTGGATGGGAGATTAGACTTAGGCAGTCTTTTTCAAATGATATCACGGATATTGAGTATTCGTTGATACCGCTTCGCGATTCGTCTAGAAAGAAAAGGAAAGAAGTGTACTGCCTTTTGAGGACTGTCACGTGAGTCGATCAGAGATTTGCTCAACATTAAAGGGTTTGATTTTCGAGGAAAAATATATTCACTATGGATCTTCTTGTGCGATCTGGTGATGTGATCTAAGATGGCAACTGTATCCTAGTTGCGAGGCTTCGACTTTTGTCATAGTCTAAAACTCCGGCTCCACTTCCTACCAAATCACTCCATCCAACAACCACCACTTTTGCCTTCCACGACAAAAAATTGTCTACGATAACAACTCCAAAATTCAATCATTGTGTTTAGGAATACACCCAGTACCTTCAGCAAGTATCTAAACTTCTGAAGAATAGCCAACGTCCCAAAATGGCGCTCCTACTCACTCTCCTCACTTTGGTAAGATCCTCATTCATGTTCACCGTGTTGATGATGCGAAAGCAAGCTCACAGATCTTATCGTCAGATGCTGGTCGCTGGCCTTTCTGTCTGCACTGCTGCTGAGGTCGGAGGCGCGCAAGGATATACTACCAGCACTATGACATTCAAGGGTACCATCCATGGCATTGAAACTGAGCTTAACGGAACTGCTCAGGTAAGTCTACCGGCATCATGAGGCGCGTAAGTTGTTTTCCAAACTAATGCGATCAAGGAAATCTATGCTCAATTCTCAAACATGTACCCTGAGGTCGTCGCCAACGCAACTGCCGCCAAGAGAGACAGCAGGTTCGACTTTGAGACTCGCGATCCCAATGACTTCAAGGACTATTATTGCTGTCCTATTGCGGGCCAGAGCTGGACCGGTGCCAATGAGGCTAATATCAACGCCGGCATTAGTTATTTGATCAATCTGAATGGTTACTGCGGTGCGGATGGTGGACCTGGTAACTGTAGGTATCTGGGGCGAGATCCCTTTCTCTCTTTGAAAGTGTCTCATAATTTCCAACACCTAGCGACAATATTCTCATCCCTTCTAATCAATACTCATCAAGCAAATTGCTAACGTGTCGTCATGCAGGCGTTAGAGTGAGCTGCAGCTGGGACTCGGCCATTTATCTCTGCAACGATGTAAGTATTTGCTTTTGGTCCTATTTTTCAGTTGCAAAACGCTAACATGTTTGTCAAGAACGCGGGTGCAATTGACGTTTGGTGCGGAGACATTGCCGCTTGGTCACAAGGCTTGGAAAAGTTGTGCACGTTCAATCAAAACGACCTTGACCTTGTCTGCGGGCAGTGGTTCGACACGACCAATTACAATGTGGTTGTGAGATGGGATCACTGCTAAGTCATCGTGGTGGCATCACTGGCTGGCTCGCAATGTTTGTAGATGAGTATTAGGCTAAGCTAGTACTTTCTCCGTTATGGAGTCACAACGAAATGGGATATCAAACGAAAATCCAGTCCATTTGATGGAAGAAGAGAGAGGCTAACATTTTCACACCATATTCGTGATTGAGATCCCCTAGTGATGGAAAATGGGGACCAAAATGTGGAGTCCGCCTCCCATAACAAGATTTCTTTGCTTGAGGAGCTTCTGGGCCACGACCTTACGAAAACTATTGGGTGTCAGTGACCGAGGAGGCTGAAATCTAGTTTTAATATTAACAAAGCGTCATTATTGAAGTGAAAAAAGATAACATGGAAGCTATCGAGGCCCCCTTAAATAAGCGAGATTATTCCGAGAGAGTTCGCTTAGTTGCCAGCTACCATCTGTGTGGCAGATTATCTGCCGTGCAACTAGCCTTCATTGATACACCGACCGACTTTACAAAACAGCACAGATAAGACGATACGCATATTAGGGAAATAGCCAGACTAGAGCCACCTTACAAACATATGATCAACGAAGATAGTCGTCGAGAACTGTGATCGAGATGGTCTAATCTCTAGAATTGAGCGGCATAGAGGTTACCCGTGACTTCTTCTCCTTTCTTTCTTCTCTTTCAGCAGTTTACTAGCAAATATAAAGCCTTATTGATTCAGACTTTCACAGCTAGATGCAAATAAAGAAGTATACGAAAAGTATTCGAAACATAACGGAGATCATTCCAGCTAAGGAAAAGAGATATCTCAATACTATGGGAACAGCTCTCCCTTATTCTTTAAATAATTTCTAGTCGCTCAGTAGTGTTCCCAAGATAACGACAACGACCCTTGTAAAAATAGATCTCAAGACCCAGAGATCTACATGACTGGTCATCCTGTACGTCAATCTCTTCCCGAGGAATCATCCAGTAACCGATTCGCTCGTATTGGTGTGTCGAGCCGTGTAATAGTCCTCACCGTTATGAGGAGGGAGACGTCTCAAGTCTCCTGCTCAAGTTTGTGGAGTGCTATTGTATTGGTGCGTCTAAGGAAGGAAGAAGTCTCTGAGGGGAAGAGCTATTTAAGTACAGTAGAGCTAGCGGCCGGGAGGCACGTGACGGCCATAACAGACACTGTCATTTCCGAGGGATATGCTGGATGGGTAAACATCGATCAGTAACAGCTTAAAATGTTCACTTACATTCACACGAAAACATAATAAGCCAGACACAGTGTCTGTTGGGGAGTTTCCACGAGACATCATGGCTCCATTCCACGAGCTCGGATAGAGGACCTTTGAAACTGGGCGCAAGATGCGGTAGGTCTTTGACCACGTCCATCCACTAGGAATTAAGGACTTCTCGGAAAGCATTCACGCATATTCGGTCGCCGAGTCCTTTCACAAAGCGTGTAGCAATTTTTTGTTGCTCGGCAGATGGCATCGTGGCCCAGAACTGGGTGCAGATAAAGCAACAGGAATCGAGGCCCTTCTTGAAATCCTGCAACGGCATGGCGATTGCTGCCCGCCGCTCCGCCGCCTTCAGGGTCGGTCTTAGTATATCATGCCTGCATTTAGAGCAAACTTTTTGATGATGTTTAACTGATATAGTCAGCTGAGAACTAGACTCCACATTGCTTTGTATTGTTTGACCTGTATTGTAGTTTGTGGTTGCCATATGTGCCCCTATTGGATCGGAAAAATTGTGGAAATGTAGTCAAGCAGCTTTGATGAGACTGTGGTACCAGTATCGTGGTAGTGTTGTTGTCACGAAACTTGATTTCTGGCAGAATGGGGTCCTATTGCTGTGTCATTCTTTGTGCCTTTCTTTGTGCCTGAAGGACCCGTGACTTGTCGCCCTGATGCTTGCCGCCCCAGAGCCCACCTTTTCACGTGTAACCTTAGCTAGTCAGCTTACGTGCGGGCCTTGCATTTATGATGCGTCCGCAGATAGACTTTTAAAATTCAGGACCCCTTCACCCTTTTCACCCTCTTGAACCACGTGCTCTCGGCGAGAAATCACGTGGTCAACATCTGGGACACTCTGTATTATTATAAAATGGGTTAAGGTATAAAAGAATATCTATTAACTACTATTACTTATTGGCAAGATATACTCACTACGCTAAGCACATGCCTATTTTAATTCACATAATACTTATCGAGAGGAGTAGTATTATATCTTTTGACCCTCGTGCTTGCTTTTTCGAGATTGAAGGAAATCGAGATACATAAAAGAAATTCTAATATATATTACCCACAATCGTTCTCAATACTTGTGTATATCTACATATTAACCAAGTTCATCATTAAAATTATATTTATAAGAGTATTTATTTTCATGTTTCGGAACAATACTTATGTCAAGATAGCGCTGACTTCTTAATTGGTATTTTTGGCTACTGTTGTTGTACAAGGTCTGAAGGATTATGGCCACATACTTTTCAGTGGGCAACTCTGGCCTCTGACAGACTCAGGTTGGCGCTGAGTTTGGCCTTCGCCATCCAAGCGCGTGAACTCCTCCTTTCTCACGAGGCTGGCGGTTATCAGAGGCATCGCCGAACCAAAAATGGAGTCAGGGGCAACCGTCGACGTGGCAAAGAATGAGACATAAGCAAATCTGCCTGTGCTGCAGACTCTTACGAAAATGAAACTCACAAAATGGCTAAACGAAGCCACATTGTTAGAGTAAGGCGATGGTTCTTAGAACGCTGTGATCGAGTGGACAAGTCTGTTCAACGACCTCTTCCTCAGGTAGTACAGTACAGTGTAGTTGAAACTACCACAGTCTCTATCTACGCCCGAGGGCGTCTGGGGCCAAATTTCCCTCCTTCAACTGCTTCGGGGGTGCATCTAAACTCTTCTCATCATGTCACTAAAAAATAGTATAATTAAGGAGTCTTTCCTTAGAATCATATATGCGATTTCTTGCCAGCATTTTTCTCATAGCCTTGTAATATTTGCAAACCTTCTACTTTCTTTGTACCAAGAACTATAATATCTGATACTTACAGAATGGGTAATGCCACATCGACAATAGCGACAATAGCGAGCAATCTGGTTGCAGAGTGTGCCAGCCCACCACTGAACTGCTCGACAACTTTCACAAACGGGAGGAATTCCACTGTTGCCTTTTTTGGCAACGTTGCACTTGGATCTTTCCAGCCAGACCCGGACGTGGCTGGCATAGGGGTATGGCCTTACTCTAAAGACATGAGAACTTCGTGATACTAACCAGAAGCCCCAAAACTAAAGACCATAGTCTCATTCGTTGCCCCGAGCGCCATTCTTCTCTTCTGCAGCTTCTTAATTATCGTGTCACGTCTGATCGTACTAGGAAGTACTGCCAGGAACGACTCGAATGAGCCACCAACATTCCTGTAAGTTATCGTTAGACTATTCTCTTGGAATCATTGCATTCCAAATACGCATATAAATGGCGAGCTGACTTTTTCTTTTTTTGTCTAGGAAAAAGATTCCAATTCCCCGTCCTCAACCTGCGCCCGACTACAAGCCCGGCCCCTTTGAACAATCGATGTAAGTGCCTCACGCAATACCTGATATGTTCAATGAACAAGGTACTAAGCCAACGGGTGCCCACAGAAAGACTCAGTTCCGGCGTCAAACTCGGCCAACCACTCCTCAGAACTTTCAGTCTCATCAAGATCGTACTCCTCAGGCGTTGCCTCAGTATCAACTACAGAATACAGTTGGATCCACCCCTAGCGCGAACCACGCCCCGCCATTCTACCACCCACAGTACCAATTCCCCATCACGGGGCCTACTGTAATATATAATAACTTCACGACACCTGCAGCTCAGGGGCCGGTCGTCCTTGATCTTGACAATGATAATGCCTCGATCTCCCGGCTATCATTGAAGTCTTCCGGATCGGACGGCTCATCTGCAAAGACAATCAAGCGCGCACATGCGTTTTACGATATACTAGAAGCAACTATGTTCTGCATTTCCGACGGGCAGATCCTGCTCTCCCTAGCATTCAGCATGAGTTTTGGGATCTCTGCCAGATGCACGACTTCACAATACCACTTCCAGATCGGACTCAATCTGTGGCTCACCGCTACCACCAGCGCCGTCTTGTCCTTTGCTATGGTCCGCAATTACTTTCGGTCTTTTTTCTCAGGGCTATTCCGCTTGGTAGCTCTGATCGGGTCGCTGGTTTTCTCCCTCGGATTGCCCTTGATGCTCCAGGTGAACTCTGGGTTTGGCTCGGAAACCGCCCCCTTTAGCGACAAGGGAAACAGTCAAATATTTCTTATGGCGTTGTGTTTCATGGACCCATCGTTCAGAAAGGTCGTTGTGGATGACCAGATCAACAACCAGGCCGTGGTCGGGACATGCAACACGCGCCCTGAGTTATCACAAGAGTTTATATCTTGGGCCGTCATCTGCATCGTCTGGTTCTTCATTATGCTATTCCGTTTCTTTCTTCGCGTGAGGAGCTGGAAACGGGAACGTAACAATTTTCCCGACCCTAACGCCGGAAGTCTGGCTCTGTTGACGATGTGGTGCTTTCTCATGGTGGTATGGGTTGCCGCATGTGGCGTGTTCATTTGCAGGACCTCGTGGATCTTCAGCCTTCGCCGTTTTGTAGCGAATTCTCCGTGGATACAGGACCCTGGGGCGGAGACTCGTGTTCAGAGTTTTGGGCAGTATGCTGCTATTTTTTCCATGGCTAGTATAGCACTTGCTGCATTAGACCAGAATGTTTCCAGGAAAGCTAGAGAGGAAGAGAGCGTTACGTAAAAATACCTAAGGCTTTGTGATTTGGGAACTGAACTGCGCCAGAAAAGAACAGGTTGTAGGAAGGATTGAAGGGAAATTGGAGTCAGAGGATTCTAATGTAGAGTATTTTTGTTTTAGCGAGGTCGTGACAGGGGTATTCAGGGGTTCGGAAGCAGAAAAGTCCTTGGTAGAATAATCGTCCAGTCGTTAACGCTCGTAATGTACTGTACTACAATCAATTAGTTGTAACACTTAGGTAAACACAGGCATTCACAATGACTCAAACATCAAAGCGAATTCAGACGTCCTTGGCTCCACATTAGGAGAACTGTAGAAATTCTTTGCCCAGACTTGAAAGTGTGGACGCTGTTGTTGCTGGTCGATTGTTTGGGGGCATTGAGCAGAAGGAGATCGATCTATCCCACCGGTGGTCCCTAATCATTATCTACTTCATTCAGGCTATGATAAGAAAGATGTTATTACCGCACACCTTTACTTCAATCGGACGAAAGAAAACTTGCACTTGGCAACAAAAGCCTTCAGCAGTTGAGGAGGTGCTTGCTTATATACCTTTTCTGAAATAAGCCCTCTTAGAGACCGATTCATTACACTTTAAATATAGGTTTATCACCTTTTAGAGTCATACTTGACTCACCTACACTTGACTTGAAATGAAAGGTCACGTAAATAGTATCTCGAGCGCTGAAAGGCTGATGAAAAAAGCATCACATTGTTCTTGTTTGCTATTTTCTATCTAAGTCCATCGCATGCTCAGAAAACATCGCATTGAACTATTGCATCGAACCCATGGAGAGGTATGTGTTCTATTCTGTGTCGTTTTGAAGTGTTGTGTAGTCGTACTAGTGAGGTGAATTGTAAGTTTTCTATCCCCTACTCATTTCAGTCGTAATGCATTTGCAACCCAGCCTCCCTCCATCCCAAATCCAGTTTCAAGTCCAAGCTCCACAAACACCCTCGCACGAAACCCAAACTCGATCGGGACCAAGTGAGTGACGGTAAACAGAGGAAGAGACTTAGCACACAGCATGCGTCTTCCCAGTCTTCCCCTGAAGACTATGCTTCTCGTTCTTGTAATGAGGGTGGTTATGCGTCGCCTTGCCCACATGCGTAGCATGCTCGTGGATATACGCCTCATTTCTCTTCACTGCGTCCTTATCCATCTGGTCCAGAACTTGCATGCAAAGCTTGATGTCACACAACAATTGATCACATCTTGACTTTGAGAAATCCTCGCGTACAACAACACGAAGCATCTTCAAGTCTTCAGTGCGGGGTGCCATGGTGTAGGCTGGAACGACCCAGGATCGTTGACGCAGCTGATGAGCAAGTGCGAATTCGTCGTAGCTTCTGTCGGGGTTTTTGTCGAGGCGGAAGGCGACGAGAGGGAGACCGTCACCGGATTTTTGGGACATGATGATGAATCCTAACTGTTCTAGGGAATCGGAAAGATAGTCTGCCGTGCGGGTAAGGTTGGTCATGATGGAGCGATAACCGTGCTTGCCGAGACGGATCAGTTGGTAGTATTGTCCAATGACTTGGGAGGCGCCTTTAGAGAAATTGAGAGTGAAAGATGCTTGGTCGGCGCCGAGGTAGTTGATATTGAAGACAAGTTCTTGGGGGAGGAATTCTGGTGCTCGCCAGATGACCCAGCCTACACCGGGGTAGACAAGACCGTATCTGTTACTGTTAGAGATTTTTCATTGAAGGGAGAAATTGGACGTACTTGTGACCGGAAGTATTGATCGAAACAACCTTCTCGAGTCTAAAATCCCATTCGAGTTCTGGGACCACGAAAGGAGCCACGAAGCCACCAGAAGCAGCATCGATGTGGATCACAGTATCAATGTTCTTCTTAATCAAGAGATCATTGACTGCTTTGGCATCCTCATACTCTCCAGTATAAGTCGTACCCAGAATAATACAAATACCAATCGTATTCTCATCCACAAGGTTGACCGTCTCCTCAGGATCAATCACGTATCTCTCGGGTGTGCAGTATACGTATTTCTCCTCAACCTCAAAGTATCTGGCAGCCTTCTCCCAGCACACCTGCACAGCAGAACTCATAACGATATTTGGCTTGTCCCATGGCTTGCCGGCAGCCTTGCGAGCATTCTGCCAGCGCTTCTTCATGGCCAGAACTCCAAGCATGATAGCTTCAGACGAGCCAACAGTGGATGTACCAACCGCAGCCGCACCTTCGGAATCGACGGGAGCATTGAAGAGACGCCCGATCATAGACACACATCGGTTCTGAATGTCGGCAGATTGCGGGTATTCTTCGTAATCGATGAAGTTCTTAGAGAAGGATTCGCACATCAAGTCTTCGACTTCTTTTTCCTATTTGTAGAGGTTGCATTAGCTGCCATTGGCCATGAGCTTGCATGCAAAGGTGGAGACTTACCATATAGGTGGTAACAAAGCTTGCTAGGCTATCGTTCTCGACGTTAGCAAGACCCAATCATACCGCATCCAAGGGAGTGCGGGTGCGGAGAATCAGGAGATGGGATTGTGGGAAGACGCCACTTACTTTAGCATGGGATTTCCATCAAGACTCAAATCATCCTTGATCATTCGATAGGCTACTTCCTTTGGCATCTCCTTCTCGGGCATCTCGTGCTTTGGCAGATCCTCAGCAGCGAATCGAGAGCCGTAGACGGTCGTTGTGAAGGTGTCGTCGGCACCTATGGGGGCAAGGTTAAGTTTGGCCATGCCGTCAACGAGAGGTTTGTTGACGTCCTTGTTGTGAGTGACAGTAGCTAGATGAACCATCTTTGCGGTGCGGTGCAAAGCCTTTTATGTGAGGTTGTGGAGTGATTGTGGATGGATTGAAGATCGAGATGACAGTTTGAGGGAATTTTGAAATAGGGGGAACACGACTGAGCTTCCGGAAAGAGGTTACACGGGGGCGAGGTGGTCTTTAAAAGCGCGCGACTTGAGCTCGTCTTCGCTCCTCTTCGCTCGTCTGGGTAGCTGGCTTTGGCTTGGTGGGGTTACTCGCAGAAGCAACTCGTCAAGCTTCACCTGGACCGGGATGCAGCTGTCTCGAATTCTTGGCAGGAAAGCTTAGCTCCTCCAATGGATTCCTACCCCACGGTCTGAATTCACTTGATTGGCGGTGTTGCGGTGTCAAAGAGGTCGCTGGTGGCTGCTCCCGTATGTTCCGTCCGCGGTGAGGGGTGGTGGTGGTGGTGGTTGTGGTCCCCCGGCCTGTTGTTCGGTTTCGCGCTGGCGGTGCTGCGTCATCTTTCCCTGCACTCACTGCACTTCATGCCAGCCAGCTTCCCCAGAGTCTCTGTGCCACTGCAAGATCAAGCAGAGAATCAGACCTGCGTGGCAACCCAAGACCAGAATCTCGGCCCGCTGAATCCTTCTCATTCTCCCCAGAGTCGGCCTACTCGTCGCCAGTTACATGCCACCACATGGCCCATCCGCAGCGTCGTATTCATGGAATGGGGTGCTGCTCGTGAACTTTCTTCTGACCGCCCCTATCGCTTCTCGGGCATCCTTCTCGATTTCTGTGGCGGGTGCACACTAATCAGCCGTCGAGGAGACAGGCATGGTTCAGGCACCGTGCAGAGTCCTGGGTCATCATAGGTTGGTGTCCGCATATGCCTGGGCCAGCCACGAAACTCTCTGTGTGGGCAGCGTGCATGCATCTATGATGGTGTCTTAGTGTGGACGGCAAGGGGCTTGATCGATAAGATCGTGGGAATCTCCTCATTGGTCCTCTATGCAAGACCTATTTGATTGGTACCATGCTTTACAGAAGGAAAGCTGGATTTCTATGACATACATGCCCGGCTCATTCGGGAATTTGCAGCATTCAGGTACAATCGATCACGCATGGAGTCCCTTTGGCTCGTATTAGAGTTCAAGGTTTCCAGTGTCGTCTATTCGTAGTACTAGAGAAGAGACCTATTGTACAGACGCCCGATTTTGAAATCAAGCTCGCCCTCCCTCAACACAACTGAAAGGACGTCTATGTTCTAGAAAAGCTCGAGAAGACAATCTAGACCAACCCAAACGATGCAGACCCAGTCGAAGTGCAGTTCTATCTATGTGAAGACTGTGCAAGCGAATTGCCCGCTCGCCTTCCCATCGATTTTCTATCCTTTATTAAGCAGTCTATTTTGAGATCTCAACACCACCGGTGGCTCCAAGAGCCTTCTTGACATCACCGTAAATCGCAAATTGACCTGCAGAGTGTCAGCAGAGTGTTTAAGGTGGCTTGGATATAAGCAAAATTCCAGGATACGTACCAGCAGTCAAAGTACCAACCATGAACAGACGAGCACCAATACCGGTGTAAGAACCCTTAAGACCAAGCTCCTTAGCGATCTTGATCAATCGGCTGGTGGTTCCCTCTCCTGGGAGACCCTTAGTCTTGTTGATCTTCGACAACATGGTGTCGGCAGGTTGTGAGATAATGGCGGCAGCGAAACCAGCAATGAGACCGGATCCCAAGTTAATGGTGGTCTGCATGCCATCGGAAGCAGTCTTCTTGTCGATCTTGGTGTAGACGAATTCGGCGACCTTCTCATAGACGACAAATTTGGCCATGGTGTATGGAACCCTTTATCCCTCGTTAGTATCCCACTCTCGCCGGCAAATTCATAAGACTTACTGCTTGAACAGGATAGGTCCGAAACCAGCGTAGAAAGCACCAATACCCTCGGTCTTCAACATCTTGCTGAATCCACCAATGAGACCATTGGCATACGTTGGCTCAGAGACGAGACGGATACGGGTGGCCTCCAGAGGGCAGAGAGCAATATCGGCGAAGAATTCGGCGAGAGCGGCGGAGGCCAAGTAGACGGCCGTGCGGTTGTTGGAAGCAGACTCATATCCAAGGATATTGATAGACTGTTGCTTGAAGAGTTCATAACCTCCAAACTTGAATGCGCCCTGGAGGAAGTATCCAGCAGCAGTTGGGCCGAAACCAGTCAAAAGAGCACCAGCTCCCTCCTTAGCAACGACTTGTCGGATTCCTCCAATGAGACCCTTGTTGTATGTTTGGGGATCGAGTTGAATTCTGGTCTTGACGCTGTATAGACGGCTGGTCAGCAAGATGTTTATCGCGCCAAAAATAGAAATTGGGGACAGGTATCTCGATGTCGACTCGAGACTTACACATCGATGGGTGTGAGAGCACCGTGGGTGACTGAACAGCAGACTGCACCAGCCAAGGCGAATCTAGAGTAGAGGGCAACGCCGCTGAGCTTTTCGGGGGTTTTCGCTGCGACTTGCTGGACGATGGCATCGACCTTGGTCGAGCCAGTTGATGTTGTTGGCGAGGCCATTGTATTATATGTGTGGAAGAACGAAGGAGGAGGATACTAGGAGTGAGTGGAGATGGGAAGATGTGATGTCTTCACAAGAGATGGATAATGGTCAATTGAGATGATGTTTGTTGTGGAAGAAGCTCGGATTTCAAGATTGTCCAAATCTCTCAAAAATTTCGGGGCTAGCGCCGACCCTCGGGAAAGCTCGGGGCCTGACTTTCTGCCTCGCCGGTTGGAAGGCAAAAATGCTCCGCGGACGGCAGCCAGCGAATTAGGGGCGCACGTGCTCGCTTTGATGCACCACAGAGGACTCGGTTTTTTTTTCAGGAGAAGGGACGAGCGGATATATATAGGCCAGTGTCAAGCTACGTGAGGACGTTGCTTCTCTTTGCGATGCATCAATTATCATCTGATATCGAAGTTGCCTCTCCTTTGGGATGTTGCCAGAGCTTGATTAAGTTGGGAGTAATTGATGTCCCAGCATTAGGGTTACGTACACGATCCGGAGATACCGAATGATCTCCTGGACCGAATGGAGTCAAGAGCTCGGCTCAATGTATAACATTATTTGAATTTCTTCTCTCTGCGTTGCTTCAGTACTTGTTTGTAGAGATGTTACACCTTTCCGGATGACATCACCAAATGCCACCGATCCTGCCGATTGCGAAGTATGAGCGCAACGTCGGGAGATACTGGATGATTGTGGTACTTTGCTATTCATGAATTATCGTTTCGATGTGAAAGCCGCTTTCTTTGGGCAATAGTAACAGATGTCGTTGCAGTTATATGCCAAAATACTGGGCAATACAATGATAGCCTTCACATTCTCAAAATCTCAATTCCCAGTATGGTTATTTCATTGTTCCGAGTATGTTCGCTCCTATCCCAAACAATTTCCATGCCAAAAGGTTTGACGTAGCCACGGACAACGCGCCGGGCTATTGGTTGAGGCACTTTCCAGAAGCACGGCCAGTCCTCAAGTATTCTTCCTCCGCTGGATCTTCGAGCTTCTTCTCCTCCCACGCCTCCTCACAGAATCCACACCTATCGTTCTCCTTGACTTTATTGACGCCTTCGTTCTGGTGCTTTGGGCAGTCATAACAATTGCGCTTCGCATTTGGACACTGGGTAGGAATGTGGTAGGTTCGACATCCGCACCAAGTGTGGGAAACTTCGGTGTATTGGCATATCTTTGTATGTGGATGGGTTGCTTGTTTGCTCCTCAATTCAAGTTAGACAAAGCGTACAGTTCGGCGTCTCTTTCTTGACTTGCCTCGGCTACAGTGAGTTGTGATTGCACATTCACGAAAAAATTCTAGCAAGCGCATTTACAGACCCTTTATTCAGCTTTGAGTCAACGCGCAAATTAAACCGTTTCCATCACCCCGTTTTCCCACGCTCGTTAAATCACGTGCACACAATCGCCTCCTTTCGAGATCTCTTCCATCTGAATACCGTTCACAAAAACGTGATTGGACCCTGAACCATCGTATTGCCTGTCATTGGAAGTTCTATCAGGTATCTCATGCATCTCCTCCCCCAGTTTTGAGATTTCTTCCAGCTGACCAAGTAATGCCCAAATCTTTTGATTTTCAGCCCCCTTCGACACGTTCAAGACCAGTTCTTCCGCCTCTACGACCATCCCACACCCTAAAACCATCCGCGGCTCTTCAAGTGTTGCGCTACAACATCATCAACATCGTCTGCCCCTTTCTTCTCCCTGTGATACCAACACGAACCCCAGAACTCAACCGTTTCGTAAGACTGATTCTTGTCATACATGCAGACCTTTCCCGTTCGACGAGCTTTGTTACAGCGACCGTTGTAAAATTGGCCGTGGGCAAGGATGAAGTAGTCTTGGCACCAGCAGTGAATCCAGCGTCGTTTGGCGTATTTGCACATCTTGCGGAATGCTTGTCGGTTGGTCGTGACGTTGGAGAGTGAGGGTTTATAATCACGGTTGATCTCTTAATTCTGATTTGGTGTGTGATGTGGAAGAGACGTGTTATTGGTACTGCGGAGGAAGAAATTTCGCAAAACAGGTCCTTTCAAGCGAGACAGATTCGTGAATCAGGTCCGTCCGGTTTATTCTATGGCACTCACCACATTGCTTAAACGGAGTTCTTCCCCTTTGTTTTACTACTGCGTAGTTCTTCCCTCCTCTTTCTTTAATGGATCATCTGTCTCTCTTCTAACTCTAGTTGCCTGTGGTGATTCGTTCCTAACATTCACTGAGATCTTGCTTTAAGCTTCAACAGAAAGAATAGTGGTAGTGTTTACAAGCATTCATCTATAGCCAATGAACCCAAGACAGCTGGACAATCACAACATATCAAGTCATGAATCATTGCAGATTTCATTTTACAATTTTAATTTCGAGAATGTTAGCAGCAGTTACGTACAACCCCAGTCATGAAAACATCGCCTTTGGCATGCTGAATGTACGATCTCGAAAAGCAATAAAAAGCAGTAAACTCAAAGAAAAAAGTCTGGTAGTAGTCCGTACAATAATATCATTTCTCAGAGTCCCTGAGACGATCCAGACGAATATTGTCCAGGACCTGTTGAGTGTCTCTGCACCACTCCATATCCTCTTCCTTCAACCAACAATATGCCCTCTCCGCCTGGTCGAGGTCGTTATACTCGGGAAGGTCGGGAAGTCTGACGAACTTTCCGACTTCAACATCGAGGTACAACCATTCACTGTCGGGATCCAGGCCAACGAAATTGGCGAACGAACTATACTCCACGGCGGCGAAGAGGTTGTAGAGCTGCTGTTGATCGAGGGTATAGCCGAAGCTGTCATAGAATTGAGCACCGATGTCTTTGAGGCTCTCAATAGGTTCCCTGCGCTTGACCATGAGCTGACGGCGATAACGGGTCTGATAAATCCATAATGCTTGTTCATAGAGCCATTGGCCAAACATGGGAGGTAGCTGGTGCTCGGGGATGGGAACTCCTAGCGCGTCTCGGGGCGACGGAACTATGGTCAATTGGTAGTTTCTGGGAGGTTTCCAGCTTTTACCTTCTTGGCACGCCTTTGCCAGTTCGAGTTGCAAGCAGAAACCTGTGATCAAGGGATTGGGGTTTGCCCAACACTTCTTTCCTTGAGGGACATAATTATCCAAAGCCTGCTGAAGAGCTGGGACCTTTGTAGGATTGATCAATTTGCCAAAGCCTGCTGCTGTTGGTTCAGCTTGCTCTCCATGTATTTCGAAGTCAGATGGTATAAGTCCGGGCTCAGCTTGTGGTATCTCAATGCCGGCGAATTGCTCTCCTACACCTAGAAGGTCATCGGAGAGGTGTGGCTGGGGGACTTGAACATCTCCGTCCTGTGCGGGGAAGGGATCGTCTAGTCCTTCAATATCATCCTCGACGAAAGGGGCACGGTATTTAAAGCCTACTCCCTCAGGGACGTCAAATTGAGCACCGACCATGCCTTGTGAGATATCAATGATGTTACTATCATCTTCGACGAAAGGGGCCCGGTATCCAGTGTTTTCTCCCTGGAAATTACCAAGTCCTAAACCAACCATGCCTTGTGGCATGCAGTTACCGTCGAATTGAGAGAGGTTCGAGGAGTTGTTGTCAGTATTACCAAATGGCATTTGAGTTTGTTGGCTGAAGCCATACTGCAACTGAGTTTGTTGAGGAGGAACTTGAGAGGATGCTCCGAAGTCTGGTGCCAAGCCTCCGTTGCTCTGGCCATATAATTGGAAGTCTTCGTAGTTCGATCCATTTGGATTCTGAAAACCACTGCCGAGTAAAGCCTCATCATATCCAAGTGGCAGATTCCCCGCATCGAGATCTACCATCATTCTATCAAACGCCACTGTTGCTGGCGAGGGGGGATGAATAACCACTCGGGGTAGAGCTTGTGGTGCAGTGGCAATACCTCCAAGGCCAGGGTCTTGAAAGTCATAGGATTCAAAACCAGGAACCATAGAGCCAAGATCTCCCGAGCCAGAGTTGCTAAACATCTGTCCTTGATACAGTCCATTGGTAGTCTCATGAGCCATGTTCGGGAAGGTATCGAAAGCGCTCACAGCGTACTGGCCGTTAGATACCATCGTTTGGTGAAAACCTTGCTGGCAAGCAGTGGATTCGGTAGGGGTCATCAAATATGGATCATTCGGAGCGAAATTTGGCTGAGCATATCCTTGTTGCATGTAACCATTTGGTTGCATGAAGGTATTTTGCTGATTGAACATATTGTCTTGTTGCATCGCTAGCTGAGATTGTGGCATGGAACTTGGTTGGAAGAACATATTCTGACTCTGAGAAAGTTCAGGTGCTCCGGCTTGGGAGTTCGACGGTTCGCTAAGAAACCCAGACATATTTTCTGTCGAGAGGACGATCAAGGTCAGTAAATTGCTTCATATATTTCCAAAGATGAAGAAATCACGCCGAGAGGTTGAAGTTCAAACCGCCCCTGCGATTTAAAGGCCAGAAAAGTGGCCTTCAAATCACGGGGCCAACGAAACCATACAACAGATCTTTTGATTTTGAAAATGTGAGAAGGAATCACTTACCAACTGCATCAGGTTCCTGGTCATTCACATAATCTTGAAACTCCTCCATGGTGTGATCGTACAATTCCGGGCTTATATCATCGATATCATGGTTGGATGCGACGCCTTGGGCGATGCTTTCGGAGGCCATATTTTGTCCCTGGGGAATTGCCGTAACTCCTTGAGTAATCGTTATGTTATCTGAACCGACATCGTGCTTAGGAGCTTTTGGTGTCTTCTTAGTTCTGGCAGTAGCTCGCTTCTTCTTATTCGGAGAAGCTTCACCGTATTCATCCTGGGAGACTCGGCGTTCTCTCTTGCGTCGACTCTTTGGCGTAGTAGAGCTTGGAGACTCGCTACCTGTGAATGAATACATGTGAGAAACCAATTTTGTATCATCTTTGAGGGATAAGTTACCTTTCTTCCTCTTATGAGATACCTTCTTCGCCTTTACTAATTCTGAACGAGGAGTAGTATCGCGTCCACGAGCACCATAAAACTCGTTTGGATCCATACTGCTTTGTTCTTGTGAGTTTGTTGAGAACAGATTAGAAGTGACAGTGCCTTGCGTAGGGTTCTTCGTGAGTTGATCTTCCCCTTGTAGATTGTTGAAACTCGAGTCTGGACCTCTGGTCAAATAATGACCGCTAATCGGTCTATTTGACTTGAGAAGCTCGAATTTGGCGTAGTTGTTGGATGGGCTGTTCTTGTTATCAGGAAATGTCGTCGAAGTGCCAGCGGCCACGCGGTCTTCGATCCTTGACCTAAGTGCTCCCCAGCCTTCGTTAGCAGTTTGTATGTCCTGAATTTCGGGAACAGGATTTTGTCGTCGTTGCGCTAAAGGGGCATGTGCTATGCTACGATGCCTCGTCCTTTAGATGTCTTGTGGGACTCGGCACAGTGTGAACGCGTCCTCCCGTCGAAGTTGTAGCTACGTGATGTTGCGACCTCGAAGAGAGACTTGCTTAAGCAAAGAAGAGGTTCTCGATCAAAGTTTTCAAAGAGGTAGCCGAGGAGCGCGGTGAATTAAGGGCATGACGCGATAGATCAGACGGCACCAAGAGCGAAATGCGAGCACAATAGAGAGCATGGGTGAACGAGATTGTGTTAAGAGCGACAACTAGGTAAGCGGACGAGAATCAAGTCAGTGAACGGTAGACTAGGGAAGCTCTTCTCGTAGCTTCCGATGATGCGAGAGTTTCATAAAACCAAGCTGTGTGAAGTTGGCAACATTTAGAGCTTGAATTCATTGAAGCCTGTCATTTGTAAATTAGATTTGCGGAGAGATACACGATTTGACAATCTGTAACTAGGATGGACTCTATAACACTTTGGTTGTAATGCTTGGATATTATCTAAACAGCCCACTATCTTGCAATAGGAAGAAAAAAAGGGGCTTTGGCTAAAACATGTAATGTCTTTAGCTATAATTCAGCCATTGAAAGCCTGCGTTATTAAGGTTTCTAGTTGACTTAAAGATTATGCAAGATGATTGGTGACAGTCTTGCATAAGAAACACATTGGCCGCATTGAAAGGGTATAGAAGGACTACATTAACTTTGATGTATCCTGCATCCATAATCCAGGAGAAAGCTACTATGGATCCAGGCTGGACCGTTGGGCAGTTACGTAAGGCTTCTTGGACCAAAGCTACCAACTAAACTACTGTTTGGCTCTCTCTTCATGCTGTTGCAAGACTACTTCAGTGGTTGTTTACATATCAGTAGAGTAGATATCTACACATACTAACTCCATTAACAGGATTTCACGAATTTCTATATAGCTACGTTCCCTCGTTCTATGCTGGAAACTTACTTACTCGTTATACTGCATGCTTTTCTTTATCTTAGTACTAAAAATCTTAAACTACTACACATCTATCTACAATAAATATTCTTGCAGGTTATGGTCTCGACAACTAAGTATGGCGCGTTGCATCTCAGCATGTCGGTGCGGGGTTGTTGTTTACCAATTCAGGGGTTCGCTAGCTCCGCCAATGAGCGCCCGCCTTCGGAACAGCTTCAAATGTCGCCCGCCCTCCATCAGCCTGAAATAAAAGGATCTTACATTCATTGGTAGCCTTGACACAAAGATTAGAAGTTTGGATTGAATTTTATAGAACAGAGAAGTATCATGGGAGTGTCAGAGGCCTACTGACGGTCACCTGATACGGTACAAAGGCAAATAAAATTTAATCATACCTAGGTACTCGGCTATACGGCTCGACGACACCATCTATTCAACGACCAGCTTGACATTGTCTGATAAGGATAGCAGTTGAATGAAGGCTGTTGTGTCTGGTAAAAACGATTTGGGCTGGGATTAGCAGAAGCTTTTTCAATTAGGTTTGGAAACCTCCCAATGTAGGATAACGTGCGAAAAAAAAATGAGATAAAGAAATTATGAGCATATAAACATTTAAGCTCAAAGGAAATGGATCACTGAAGTAAAAAGAGGAAGAAATTGATAATTAGAATATGATTCATGATACCAAGAGTCGTGTTGAGAGGAGCAATTACCTCAATGCCACGTGACAACCGTTACTCAACCAAGTATGAGTCGACCAGGAGCCTGAATTACGCCCTTCAAGAGGGATTTTGTTTGTATGATATGTAATGTGCAGTTCGGCTCTTCTTAAACCGCAAGTACGTTCTACTATACCATAACCTCTGCCCCACTGAAGCTATAATGCTCTGCCGCCACACTACTATCATTCTACAATCGCTCCTAAGCTTATTCTTCTAGGCCACTCCTCGTTTGGCATATACCCATGTACCATCATCAATTCGGCCTCACGCTCCTCGTACTCATCATCCTCGATAGTAAATCTGCATTTAGATTCTTCTTCGCACTGCGTCCCGTCTCATATCTATTCAAAACATAGCATCAATATCCATACAAAAGCATGACCCATCTAGCAAGACTCATTTCTCCCACTGCTCCAAAGCCTCCTCATCTCCCTCTTTCCCAACTTAAAATACCAGTACTGACTCCTCAACTGCCCCTCAACCGGTCGCCATCCACTAGATAATCATTCATCAGCTGGTATCAGCTCGCGATCAAGCTTTAGAACTGAAGGAACATTCACTGAACTAGCTTCTGAAGATACAAGTAAGAAGGGAAGAATGTTCGACAAGCCGGCCTACAGTTAAAACGGAAATTTCAAGATATAGGTTTATCCTTACAATTTATCTCTAAATCCTAACATATACTCCCTCATCTGCTCACTCTTTACTTCCCAAGGTATTCTCTCGACGTATGCCCACTCTTTCCAAGTCCAAGGACGCTGGTGTGTCTTCTGCTCGCCATTTGCTCTCTTGATTTTAACTCCGATTCCTTGGGGAATTTGGAGATAATGGAGCTGCGCGTGAGATCAAGGCTGCGAGCTGCAGCGGCAACGGGGTCTTGAAAGGGACCATCAAGTTTACTTGACAAGGCGGCAGTGGGATTGGGAGCATGTTATTTTCGCTTTCTTGGCAGAGCGGCATAGTTATTTGATGCGATAGGAGGAGGAGTACCTTGGAAATTACGCCTCTCAGAGCAGTCACTACCCCGTGAGGGGCGATTGCGTTTTTAGGGTATGTTTCGGGATGTTTGACGCTTTGTGGCCTCGAGGGCAGAAGAACGAGTAGGCTGGTATCTGCTCGTCAGCAAACCGGACTTGAGGTCGGTGACGAGTGAGAACAGTGGGTCGCGGGTTAAGTTCGGAGCGGGATCGTGGCAGATGAAGGCACTTGGAGTAGGTCTAGAATATGGAGGCGGGCGTGGAGTTGGTTGAGCTAGAGCTGGGTGTGTAGACAGCCGGAGCACTGGCTACCTTGGTTGCTGCCGTTGTTGAGAAGAATGATGGACGCCTGAAACTGGTCGTGGGCCTAGCTGCTGAAGGAGCCGTGGGTCAGGAATGTTCTTGGGAACGACGATACACATGACTTTAAAGCGGCTCTGCAACTAAGAGATATTGTGCTGCATCCTGTTGCCTATACTATTGAGTTACTGAACAGACTAAACTAGGTGGGAAGATCGCAGTGCCTAGCATGTGTGAATCTCACATCAACATCGACTCACATACAGTGCCGCAGCTTATATTTTGGGGATGATTAGTGGATATTTGAGAGGAAGTTACTGCACATCTCCACCAAACTTGATTGTGGGACAGTCAACAAGGGGGAGGCAGCATGGTCTATTCACAAGCATAACATATATAAAGGAGGGGTACAAAAGCAATATCATAATTGTTTGGCATGTTTATAAAGGGTCGTTTTCAATGATTTAGCTATTCTCCAAGGGCTTGTCTTTAACAATTCTTTGAAACTTGTAACAATGCAAGAGCATCGCTATGTAAAGGCTCATGGCAGCCATGCCCATCTATATGTAAGCAACACTAAAGCAACGAGCGCTACGCGTCTTGGTGATACATATGGCGATGCAAATAAGCACTCAAGAAGCAGAAACTTTCTCTGCTCTTTGCCTTCAAGCAACCAAGCAGCTTCCTTGCTATACTTATCTTTCGAGCAGTTCAAGCCATACCTTTATACTTTTCGATCCAGTCCTCAACCTTCGCCAACAAAGCCGCCTTCCTCTGCTGATCACACCAACTCCCCTCGATAGCTGCCACAGCAATGAACCTCCAATCCGCCAAGCTCAAGCTAAACGCTTCTTGTACTGCGCAATAATTGTCCAATATATACCCCCCGAAGTAAGCCGGATCATCGCTGTTGACGCTAAACCTCACTCCTTCATCCAGGAACTTTCTCACTGGCAAATCTGAAATTTTCGTCACGCATCTCAACCTCACGTTACTCAACGGACACATGGTGACCAGAATCTTCTCTCTAGCCACTTTCTTCAGCAGCTCCTCGTCATCAACTAATCGTATCCCGTGATCGATTCGTTCTGTGTTACACAGATCAAGTGCTCTCGATATATATGTCGAATCGCCCTCTTCACCCGCATGTGCCGTCCTCCTCAACCCCGTTTTTTCTGCCGCCGCATATACCTCTCTAAAGAGCTCGGGCGGAAATCCCACTTCGCTGCTATCAAGCCCAATCCCTACCACTGTCCCATCGGAGAAGTGTCCTAATGCCTCTGCTTCCTTATAAGCCTCTCCCGCCTCGTTGGCAGGCAAATGTCTCAAGAAACACAGTATCAATTTGGAGCTGATCCCAAAGTCCTTTTCTGCTCTGTTCTGCGCGGCAACTAATCCTCCCACCACTGTTCCATACGCAATGCCCCGCGATGTGTGTGCTTGAGGATCAAAGAATATCTCCGCATGAAGAACTCCATCAGCATGTGCTCGAGTGAAGTATTCATAGGCCAGCGTCTCGAAGTCGGAAGATGTCAGTAGAACGGACATCCCGATGAAGTAATAGTGTAGGAAATCATTCAAGGAGGTAAAATTTTTGTATCGTTGTTCGAGGGTTTTAGGAGAGGCAAAGGAGGGATCAATTGCGGGGTCCGGGAGAGAGACAGCGTTTTTAACGGCGAGAGAGAAAAGGAGGGTAGGTGAGAGTGAGCCTTCGATGTGTAAATGATGCTCGCATTTTGGCAGGTTGCGGAGGAGTTGATGGTGGGTGGATTTGCACATCTTGGAAGGAGGGCTTGAGGTTGAGGGTCGAGATGTCGTCAAATTGGCGGGACGTTCGAAGACTTAAAGATGGGAAACTGCTCGACGTCTAGATTAGGTTTTGCATACTTTAGTGGTCTTGTCTCACTGCTTCCTGGTCTTGGTGTGACTGTAGTTCTCTCAAGACCGTCTTGTTTTTCGTACTACTTGCAAGCGCGAAAGAAGGAAGAAATGAGTAATCGTCGAAAACGTAATCCTTAAGAAATATACCTCACTTACACGAGAAGACTCTGCTTAGGGTAAGGGGTTCCTCGGATTGTTATCGGGGAATTGACAATTGGAAATCTACAAATAACGATTTTTTCCCTCCGAGCGGCAGAATAGAGGGAAGCTTGTGGGCGGTGAGAGACCGAAGTCTACAGAATCATTCTGGATAACGGCGCCTTCCGAAGTGTGCTGAACGAAAACCTCGGAGTCTTGCTAGGACCTTCCTTGAAGAGGATTGCACATGAGAAGAGGCGTCGCACGATCACATCCAGAAGTACAAGCACAAGCACAAGCACAAGCACATGCATTGGCTGCACTGCCTCGATGCTCTCGTCATACCGTTGTGGTGGGCATGGGCGTGGGCGTCGTGGCATCGCGGGCGCTGGTCACGCAGAATGTCTTGAATTGCGGATATCAACCTCATCTTCGTGCGACGGCGGCTTTATTCGAGCGATCTCATTGCTGCCACGTGAGGATTCCTCCTGCAGATAAGCTTTGTGGGACAGGTATGTTGCCTCTTTGGGTACGTTCCCGATCCAGCTCTGGGCGATGTTTGCGAATCGGATCTTCAGGAGGATTTCCGCATGTTTCGAGCCAGTCACTGACCAAGTCTTAGAGCAGCGAGGTTCTCTCTGGAGAGTTCGGAATCCAAGCCAGATTGGACGTATTAAGAGCAGGGGCTCCGTGATATCGATATTGAGCCTCATTATGGGGACAACGCGGGAAGTCAGTACGATGCTGTATATCCTCAATACGACGTGTTGAAACCGGAATGGGATTTTGCCATGTCGGATTCGGTCTGAATGCCGGGGAGGAAATACGGTGTCTGCCAAAGTTTCAAACTGTGTTTTGGAGATCTTGGAGCGAGGGCCAGCTCCTAAGGTTATTTCCGGTGCGATCTGTTTCTGGCCGTGCTGTAGAGAAAGGCTATGACTGACAGCTCCTTGGGATCCTCATGAGATCGCCTCTACGAGCATCCAGGAGAAATGACCTGTCATCTCGTTTCAGATGTGCCCTACGGGAGTCCCGCTGTCAATCACGCCCGCGCGCCAGTGCGTGGAGATGATCGCCCTTTAAAACCCTATCACAGCCAGCGTCAATTTCGTGACGTTTGCTAGTGCTGGAGCTGTGCTGGGACGGTCCATGGGTCTGCTCTGCACCTGCGCACCATCAAATTTCCACGACGCCAGCTACCCACCCCCCGGGTCTCCTCTTGCTCGGTAAGTCCTCCCGCCGCGGCCAAAGAAGCTCACACGGTCCACTAACTTTCCAACTCCCCCGAAATGCAAGCGCTGGCTAGGGTGCAAAAGGCTAGGATCCTCGCCGTCTCGCGGCGTCTGACGTTGACGGCGTTGTGCGAAGATCATCCCAAAGAAGCTTCTTACCAGCCGTCGTCATGCACACCAGGCGAGGCTATGCAATGTGCCAAGGTCCCTATCCAGCCATGGTTGACAAGGCAGAGAAAGCTACTCAAACACCTCTCTTATCGAAGCCAACGGCAACAACCTTAATTAGGAGAGACTGCCCGACCTGGAAGACTAGATCGTTACCACAGAGTTACATTTTCAGCATCCAGGCCTACCACTGACAAGGCGGACGAGTCATCATGCTTGTTGCAGAAGGATCAACAAACAATTGATCCAAATCAGATCCAACTGGGACGGAATCGACCAGGTCCACGTGCTGCTACAGGGTCTTTATCTGTGATGGATGGATGGTTGTCCAATGCATTTTGCTGCGGGATTCCTGCCACTCGCGGCCACGGCGGGAGAGGCAAATTCTCGGCTCATTCCTAGCTGCCGCTTCCACTCCATTTCGCCTCCCTTCCGGCATGTGCCAAAGGCCCCCAAGCCGACCTTGCCCCTCGATACTATACTACTACTGAGCCATCAGTGGCCTTCACTTGAAGTACAGATTGTACGGTGCTCTGGCAGGAAAAACTAGAAAAGTGATCAGCGCTACGTTTGGTATGGAACCACATTGAGAACACTAGGAAGCCTTCTCACAGCAGTATCTTTCCGGAGGCCAAGACTCCGTATAGAGTTTCGATGGAGCTGTTTTGTTGCGTCCTCTACAAGACCCCAGATCCGACATACCTCGGAACTCCGCTTCAAGGCAAACGATATCAGATGTGGCCGCAGCATATGCACATGTGTCCTTAGGTGCCGCAGCAAGGAAACAGGCTAGAATTTGACACTGCCTTGTTCTGAATCTGAGGCTGCAGTAGAACAAACCTTATCATGACAAAGTGGAGAGAGTCTTTGGGGATGTGGAAACTTGCTGATCTTTCGCATCGGACGGGATTGCACGACTGTTCGCCACATTCCCATCCGTACTTGAACGGCTCATCCCAAACACGCTTGACAATCGGCTCGAAAGGACATCTGTCATGTAGACCTAACTCGGAAGTCCATCAATGCGGCATGTCACTGTACTAGACGTTGATATCCTTCATGATGTGCATCTTATAAATGCTGACCAAGGTTTGACTAGACGATAATCAACTAGCTGCAGCTACGTTCTTGCATGATCTCTGTCTCTTAGTTTCTGCAGCCGAGGCGCTGAAACAAGACTGCCTCTTTTTGAACTATGGAATTCGGCTTCATGCGTTAGAGGCCCGTTCTTTTCAGACCTTCGAACCTTCTTTTTGTGAACTTGCCGGTAAGCGTTCATCCGAGACCGAGAAGAGCTAGCCATGCACGTACTACTGTACCTCCGTACCAGGACTCAGGAGGAGAAAGTCACTTGCAGGATCATGACCATGCAGCAACAATTGGGACGCATAGCGACTCACTCGACGGAGGGAAGCCCTCATCACTCGTAGAAGGGGCTAAGCACGCATGCGTGTCGTCCCCAGATTCTTTTCGGAGCCGATGCCACACGATGATAGGGGCCCGGATGGTGGGCATGGGCGAGGAACTACGAACATCGCTGCTCGTCTCGGCTGTTGGATCTGGGGCCCGTGGCTGGGCACAAACGAGATGATTCACGATCTCGCGTCCCCCGTTCGTTCGATGCCCAGGAGCACGCGATGCGGCAAAAGATGGGAATGAGTATTTTACCGTCGTGATGAGCCTGCGGTAATCCAACCCAGCACCAATATCAATCTCGATTTCTGAGCAATAATACCAGCGTTACATCGCCGAGGGCCCCGGCGCTGCAGGCCGACCTGCAGGTGTGGCCGATCTTTTCACTGGCTCGCGGCAGTCGGGTCGACGGGTGAAGTCTGGTGGTGGGAACGGGGGAGGTTTGCAGGGAGATGTGAAAGCGGCCGTGAGCATTGTGGGCGAAAACAAAACTGGGTCAGACTCTGCTTCGAACTAGAACTCGAACTAGAGCTAGAGCTAGAACTAGTTCTAGGTCAAGTCGCCGTACTCGCTCACTCGGTCTTGGGTACGGAACGATACAGCGCTGTACTGTCCGTGCAATTAGTCACCGAATCCGAGTTGCGCGCCGCGAGTCTAGGATGCCTCAGTAGTGCCTACGCCCAGCAAGCGACCGCAAAGTTTCGCCGTCAAGCCGACCTTCCCTTTGTACAAGGTCTCCGGGACGCGAATCTTACTACACAAGCTAGGCCGCAACGATGCTCCCCGTGCTCCCCATGCTGTCCTTTTGGCCCATTCGGTATGGACCCTCCACGCTCTTCAACTGTGGCCACCCCACATGTGTGGCAGCTCGCCGCAGCAGCTCATCCCGTCGGAACATGCCTTCAATCCATGATCGGTTTTCCAGGGCGGGCGGGCGGGCAGGCAAGCAGGCATGGTCGTGGTCGTGGCCGTGGCCGTGAAACAGGCCCCCCTAAGTCAGTCCCTGGCAAGACCCCGTCCCATCCTTCCCGCTGCACAACCGCGCCGACGACCAGACTACCACCACCACCACCACCACTACCACCCACACCACTGTTTGTATGCGCGAGTCCAGAAGTGAGGCCGCGAGAGGAATACGGACTCGTAGCCGCAGTCCGAACTGGAGGTCCTGGGACCTTCCTTTTCCTGGCGACTTATATCCCTAGTCTGAGCCGATCCACCTGGTCCTAAAGAAGAGACTGGCAGACTCTCCCACACCGCCCGTCCCAGAGCCAAAAAAACGAAAAATAAAAAATTGAAGATGCAAAATCCAAGATTCTGCGACGCTAGAATAGGTTGATTTACTTCCTCATTGGGCACATACTTCTGGTGGGTAAGGTTATGCCTGCCCAACTATCAGAAAGTCAGCTATGAAATAATACGGTTTTAGTACGGCATCAGCTTCGGATGAGACAACGGTACCTCACAGTCCTAATAGCAGCGCCCATCCCCATGTCAATAGCAGTCGTTGCGAGAGTCTTGTCCCTACTGCTCCTAGCCCCAAAAGCTCACTTCACCACAGCCTTGCATACATTGTCATGCATTTTCGGCGCCTCTGGCACTGCTGATCTTGGACGCGGCATGGGCTTCGAGACACCTCCGAAGGCCCCTGGCGACAAATCTTCCAGGCTACTCAGACCCTGTTCTGTCCACTGTAAGGTTGTTCTCTTGCAAGGGTAGCAGGTACCATCTCTTATCGAATCACGACTATTCTCAGAATCCCAGTAGCAGTAACCCCCCCTCGCAAGCAAGGGTTGAAGACGGCATCACCTGTTAAAATCTCCTTGAGAGCGAGCTAGCTCTACTGCGGTCCAAAATCGGGGCGAGACTTGGCTGGGAGGGCTATTCTTGTTCTAATATATACCCACTACTGCCGTCGCAAACTGAAGACGACCACGCAGGACTGCACACGTGCTGCTGCATATTCTGACGTGCAGACGAGACATACCAGAAAGCAACGCAAGCAACGAGAATTCACAACCTCTCAGTATTCCCACGATATCTTAACCACGCGTACATCTTTGTAAGACCTACTCGAGGGCCTTCTTCCGAGCCGTTGCGAGCTAGTCCTATCAACGAACCGAGCTATTCGGCAAGAGGCCCCCAAGCAAACTGAAATCCAGACGTACATATGCAGTGGACGTCGCAGGAACGCTTATAGACGCCTCCTCCCGCAAGAACCTGCAGGAGGTTACAAAAGTGGCCAGTTATTGAAGACTAAACCTCCAATCCAAACAAAATTCCCCGGTACGTCTTTTAATCTATCTGATGATCCACCCCTACGTCCTCCCACAGTTTCTCGGGGCGGCTCACCAGTACCGAGCTGCCTGCTTCCCGCACGAGTTCCTGGAGCAATGCACATCATGTCCCGGCGTGTGACAGTCAGACTTTGGCACTCTGCCGACCCGGCAATCAGAATTGGGTAGGAAATCAGGGTACAAGATGCAAGTTTGCACGTTGTTTCCGGCTCCCAAAAAGGAAGTTTTCCAGGAGGCCCGGAGAATATTCGTTTCTCCCGCTTCTTACACTGACTAACTGGGCTCCGTAACGTCTTGACGTTGCCCTGGACGCATGCTCCATCCACCCTGACGCTGGCGAGAGAAGTGGTGGGCGTAGCGGCCAGGGTCGAGAACCGCCATCGCTACTTTAACAGCGCTGCACGCTGCATCGCGCAAGGTTTTCCGGGTAGCAAGGCAAGCAAGGTCGTCAGGGCACAGAAATATTTTCGCGAAACTCTGCCTCATATGCTTGCAATGCTTTGCTTGGCATTAGATTACTCCAGATTTCCCAATCAGCCTTAAAGCGGAGGGCCAATGCTTGCGCTTCCGTCATATACCCTCCCTTCCTCGCTGTATTTCAGCCCGCACCAGTCAAAGTCACACCTCACTTAAATTCTCTCTCTTGTCGGCATTTTTCCTTCTCCCAACACTCCTTACCGCACCGATATGGTTTTCTCGCCACAACTAGCCTCTGCCGCCGACGACCGCCTCTCTCGGTGCACTTAGCTGATCGATTCCTTGTCACAGATTGACTTCCCATACGGTACGGATCAGCTGCCGACTTCTGGTACCTTGGGCTTTTAGCATCGAGTGGGGAAGCCTTCTAGGCCGGCCACGCTGCACACTTGCATCGGAACTTAGCAGCCCTGAGGTTGCACCAAACTGCAACCCGGCGGCCTGTCGCGGATCTGCCAGATCCTAGGAGAGATACTCAAGAGCAAGTCCTTGTGGAAATCTATCCTCTGACTAACATAATCTCTCCTGATTATCGTACATTTCCAAGGCCCCCTCCCCCTCCCCCCCCAAAAGCTCTTCCCAGCGATTCTTCCGCTCGCGGTCTTGAACCTTCTTCCGATATTTTGTGGCAGGTGTGTAAAACTCCGTGAAATGAGGCTGGAACTTTAAACCTCTCTATCTTCGCCTCCTTCGATCCTATATCTCAGACTCTCTCCACCGGGTAGTTCCATTTGGATAAAAAGAACCGACTTCGGGCCTTTAAGATGGCGGGGCCGATACAGAATACATACTCGAGGTCGCCAGCGCCTTCAACGAAATCTTACGACTCTTCCTCTGTCTCGTCTGCGGCGTCACCTCGACCACAAGGCGTATACGAAGGTGGACTTATGGGCGCTTCTCCTCGACCACTAAGTGGACCACATCCTCAGCATATGAACATGCAAACTGGGCTACCTATGGGACATAGCTCATTCCAAAACCCTTACGGATCGGCTACGACATCTCCTGGGCCGCCAGGGATGGAGTCTATGGCCTCTACAGGTTCTTCAAGTGGCACTCCAGGTGCCACAGGTGGGCAGATGTCTGCCGCAAACATGCAAGCGCAGAAGAGGGCATATCGGCAGAGGAGGAAAGACCCAAGTTGTGATGCCTGCAGAGAGCGCAAAGTCAAATGTGATGCGACAGAGACAACGAGTTGTTCGGAATGTTCCAGCCGGAACGTGAAGTGCCAGTTCACAAAGGAGACAAATCGGCGCATGTCATCTATTAAGCAAGTGCAGGATTTGGAGAAGCAGATTGCACAAGTCAAGAGGGAGAACTCGCACCTACGCTCTATGTTGAATATGAGAGAGGGGCAGATGGATGTTGATACCGAAGGACCTCAGCAAGTTGCCCTACAACTTCCTGAAATCGGCTCGCATCCAAAGAGGAGACAACGGCCACCACCGCCTCAAGATCTGTCGAGGGTCCGTTCGAATATCCGGAATTTCGGCCGGGGGATATTCAAGCCACCTGCACCTTACCGGCAAATTGGATCACAGGCGCATTTCAATCCACCTCGACCAGATCTCCCCCCAAAGCACTTGGCCGACCATCTTCTTAGCTCCTATTATGCATCTGTCCACATGATAATACCTATCCTCCATTGGCCTACGTTTGAGCAGGAATACGAAGCTGTTTACAAAGCCGGTAGCTTGCACGGAGTACCCCCGGTGTGGAGTTCGCTCTTCTTTTCAGTGCTAGCAGTTGGTACCCTTTTCAGCTCGGAACCTAGTATTCAGCGACCTCACAAAGGGAAAGAGTACATCGAGACTTCGCGCGTACTAATAGATACGTGGAACGATGAATTCGTTATTGATCATGCGCGGTCAGCGATTCTAGTTAGCATTTTTCTGACTGAGATGAATCTCAAATCTGCTGCCTGGACATGGCTGGCTTCAGCGGTCAGAATTTCTCAGGACATAGGATTACACAACGAAACTGGGCCCTGGCCAATGATCGAGGGAGAAATGAGACGTCGAGTATGGTGGGGAATATACGTCTGGGATAGGCATATGTCCTTGGAGCTTGGAAGACCGCTTTTGATTGAGGATGCAGACTGCGATGTCAGTCTTCCCGCTGCAATCGATGATCATTACATCCACGACGCTGGAATGCTTGTCCCGAATGGCGTTGCTCCACTTACCAATTTCATCCTTCCCATTATCCACGTTGTGCGAGCAGTCTCGCAACTCATCAAAACCTTAAAATCACCCGTCATTTCACCCTCAACACTAGCGACTTTCGACACCCACTTCAATGCCTGCATGGCATCTTTCCCACCATCTTGCCAACTGTCAGCTCACGAACCTTTGGATCCAAGAATGCTCGCCCCAGTCTGCCATCTCATGAACGCACGTCTCATCCTCCACCGGCATAACCTCACCACTTCCTGCCCTCCTGAGATCCGAAGCAACGCTATCGAGCAATGTATCCGAGCATCCCTTGACTCTACGAATCTCCTGGCACGCGCAATGGCTTCTTCCAACCCGTCAAATCCTGTCACGCCTCCATTTGGTCCGACGGCAAACGCAATGACTTGTACGCACATATGGCGCTGTACTCTTTTCCTGCTGTTTGGCGGCCATTTCGACGCAGCATTGACTTGTATTCGAGCCTCATCGAGCATTGCGGCGCTCAGAGACGTCAATGTAGCTTGCGGACGAAATCTTGCTTTCTTCCTTGGTGTACTCATCGATAAGAGAAGAGCTGGAGGACTGATAGGGAGTAAAGGCTACCGCGGTGAACGAGAAATGGACGAGGAGCTCATTGCCTACGTATCAGGTGATTTGCAAGCTAGTACAGAGAGCAGCTGGGTCTGGACAGGCAGTGAAACGGGTATGAACATCGGTGGTGTGAGTGGTGGATCAACCGGGAGTCAGAAGATTGGGGCTACGTTGCTTGGTGATGGGAGAGAGGGCACGACTATCCTTACAGATGCGGAAGCGAGAGATTGGGGTGGATGGGAAAGAGTGGAGTATCTGGTTGGGGTTCTTGCGCGAGAGCAGGGCGGGTATGCACAACCTGTTCATTCAAATATGCATTCGAGATACGGGAGTGGGAGCAGTGGTGGAAGCGCAGGCGGGCTAGCGCCGGACAGGAGTCAAGAGAGAAATAGAGGCAATGAGCGTATGAGTATTACGAATATCATCTAGGAGCACCCCAGGCCGGACAAAGGTGCCAGACATCTACATGGCTGGGATGGGTTGGAATCGGGTATGCATGTACATATTGTAGCATAAGGCTTTGGAGGGATGGAAACGGATGGGATGGGATGGGATGGGATGGGATGGGAAAGCAAGGCAAAGGAAGGAGTGAAAAAAGGGTGGTTATGCGGAAAGACCGTTTGGTTTTGGCGTTGACATTCACCACGGAACGGATAGAGGGCATAGGCGAGCGTGAGAGATCTCGCTGGAGTCATTCCTGTAATATTCGGATGTTAGACGAGACCTTGAGTGGTCATCAACTCTCAATATCAAGTCAAATCTGACAGACCACAATTACCGTACGGCCACCGAAAGTGCTTACAGTTCTAAAACCCACGGAGAGCCGAAGACGAAAACCGACTGTCGACAGTCGCAGGACAAGTATCCACATCCATCTGATGTTATCATTCCATCATCCTCATCATGCGCATGTACAGCATACCGCATGAACTGCAGCATTGCAGACGTTCCAGAACCCTTCTCTACCTCTCGCACTCACCCCGCATTACCTCACCTCACCTCACCTCACCTCAACTCAACGACCACGGCCACGCGAGCTCAGCAATCGTCCGAGTCCGAGTCCCCGAGTCCCCGCGTCCGTATCTGGGGAATTTGCCAGTGCTCCGTACCGTCGATCATCGGCGAACATGAATGATTGAATGAATGGCATGCACAGCGAATCGCGCAATCTACGTGTTACATGCCCTTTTCTCGCCGTGATGAATGAAAATCACTTCCCCACATCCCATCACATCCCATCACATCACATCATATCCCATCACATCCTGACCATCATCCCCGAGGGCGAGCGGGGGGGAGGGGTGTGCGCCTGGGCCGGGCCTGGCCAGACCAGCCAGCCGTTCCAATCCATACGGAAGTCTCCCCTCAATGTGTTCGAGTTGGTTCCTGCCTAAATCAGCCTGCAGGTATGCATGCTGGTCTGTTAATAGACGGTTCCTTTCCTGTTCCAGTCCCAGTTCTCGGACACCCCGGCCGGCGTAGATAGTAGATGTTTTCTTTTGGTTGGGGCTCGGGGTTTGGGGCAAGGATGGAAGATGCCGAAGATGCGAGTTGGAAATACGGTAACGTCGAGCAGGGTGGGAGCGAGGGAGGGAGCGAGGCAGGGAGGGGAGGGAGGGAAGCAAGGAAGGTGGTTATGCATGCATGTCATGGATGATGGGTGATGGGCGATGGGCGATGGGCGATGGATGATGGCGAGGGGGGGCGGGTTCGTCATGCGTCTGTGTGGCGGGGAGGTGGGGATGCGGCACTTGAAACGATCCTGCTCCTGCTCGGGAATCCCCCCATTCTTTTTTTTGACTGACTGGCTGGGCTTGGGGCATGGGTTATTTTCTTCGGCCGGCGTCAGCCGGAATGGAAGGAGATCTCTGGGTCCCTTTTTCCCTTTCCTTCCCGCGCCGTTCCTTAACTTATGGATCTGGGACGGGAGAGATCGCGGTTTGTTCCGGTGATGGCCGTTCGAAGACGGGTAGATTCGCTGAGTAGCTGCCAGGTTTTTGGGTTCAGTAAATGACTTGAGACAATCAGATCAGGCCTCTTATTTTGGATGGTCGGGTCGACGTTGGTGCAGGGTGAGAGAGAAATGGATACTGTAGTGCTTAATGCGGGTCGAGTGGTGGGCATGGATATATCTACCGATTTGGCTTTTGGCCTTCGTCTCACAGGCACAAAGGCAAGCTCAGGGGCAGGAATTCTTCCTATACGTCGCTGCGTGGTTCCGAGATGATCATGAGACGGGTTGGGCATTGACATTTTAGGGTTTGCTTGCCGATTGACATCCAGAGAGTGCAAAGTTTGGGTGCTAGTGTTGGCGTTGTTGTGAAGGCGCTTTGTCGAGTTGAGGCGGTAGTGACGGGAGACGAGAAAGCGGGGGACGGCGACGGCGACGGCATCATGGGAGGAGGGCGTAGAGAGGGGAAAGGGGTATGTCGTCCGATTAAGGCCCGAGAAAGGGGTGGGATGTTTCGGACTTGCGAGCGAGCGATCATAGAAGAGCTAGTATTGCGGCTCTTGATATGGATTGCGCTTACGCAAGCGCGTTCATGGCTTGAAGTTCTGGAAGTCCTTGATCATACTTGTATGTTGTCATTTGCGGCGCAGGATCCTCGTCTCCGTGTGTTTGTGTTCCTGAAGGAGCAAGGTCCACGGAACATCGGACGAAAATGGTACTTGGAGTTTCGTATTTCTTGCTTTGATCGTTGGAAGATCACGCAATGCATTGATGTGATTGTTAGGATTACCCTGTTGAGCATGAACTGCTGCCTAGTTCATCGCATGGAGATGACGACAGTTCAAATGCATCTATTTTTGTGCTTTCCGACGTGTGGCTGATGATGAATGGCCGTCTGAATAAGGTTCGAGACACTGGCTCGGGTGTAGCACAGATGTATGTGGTATATTTAGCAACCGCTGAGACATACTAGGCGTAGCTCACGTGGCTTGTAATACGTTACTAGTGCGATACATTAGCTTGTCTACGAGGACTGTTGTTTCATAGAACTTTATGTACGTTGTTTTAGACCTTTCATTATTTTCTTTGTATAACTTCCTCCACCATTTGTGGTAGCTTTCCTGCACGCCATGTCTCCAATCCGTAGCGATTCCTGCCTCTTATAGTAACATGTTCAAATCTCCCAAGGATGACGTCTTATTTTCAAGTCCCATAATCGCTTTCCCCTGCTATGGCATCATAGTCTTCATACAACTTGGTCTTGTCGTTTGCTCAGCCCAGGGAGACTTGTTTATCGTGGGTAAGACTGGTCTCCACTCCGCTGCGCAGGACAATTTATCGCTACCGATTCTGTGAAGGAAATCTTTCGTGCTACTGTAACATAGACGATGAGAACATTCCTCGGGTTTCCGAGCCATGTCTGGCAGGATGTTGAGCGATACTGAAATCTGTGAACAAGCTGTTCATTATTACGTCATTGACTTTGAAAAATAGCATCAACAAAATCAATACCAAAAAAAAAGCTGCTATGTAGTATTTTAAGAAAAGAAGTATTGTATGAAATAAAAGGGAGCATTGGAAGAGTCTAGGAGCGATTTGGGTTGCTAGAGTCTCGTGATTCGCAGCGCGTATTTCAAGCAAGGTAATTTTCGCAACAGATACCTTGAAAAACAGCGAGACTGAGCTGAAGCGAGCTCTTGCAGTTGTTGCTCTGCATTTCCTTCTCACAGTCGATGCTCTTCTCGGGCTTTTGCGGGGTGCTTTTCGCTTACAGATATACCCCACCCCGCTTCCCCCTTTCTCATTAAGCGAAGACGTCAACATTCCAGCTCGACGAAACTTAAAGGAACGATGCTACTGGAGAGCAATCCCACCGTACATCAAACGTACAGATCACAAACGCATTCTTTAGCATTTTGATGCGCACTCGCAGAACTCACGGTATATTTAAATTGAAATTGTGCTTGACCAGCTAGAGTAAGCCAGAAGGTTCCTGCCATGTCGAATGTATAAAGGAGAACTGCGGGCTAGACTTGCCACGTTCTTACCAAGCACGTACGATACGAGTGAAAAAAATGCTTTCGGGAAGAGTTCTCACGCTTCAGCAGACTCATCTTGTATAAATTTAGATAACGACAAAATCACACTACGAAGGTGAACAGAGGAAAGCAATGAAACAGGAATAGATTGATCTGCATCTTCTCAACCTAGATATTTAAATACCTTCTTCTTAGAAACCGTGTTACTTCCACTCGTGCGCCGAATCCAGCAACCGGGTAAGTGTTCTCCTGCAAACTCCCAGATATAAGCTGAAGTTTTTCCGACTCCTTCGGAATATTCTCATGTCCTCCGAGCGAAGATTTGGTAGCAACCCTACCAAGCTTCGGGCTTCCTATTACTGTGCACAGAGTCTGTAGAAAGCCAGGGTTGCTTGCAGATATTCCTTTTTGAGCAGAAGGTTGAGGCCGAGTTTTGAGGATCGGAGAGATACTGCCAGGGCTGCGGCGGTGGGGACTAATACATCGTGGCAGAGTGAGGATGCATTGTTGAGTGTATATCACCCCGTTAGCAATAGTGCCTAATTGAACATTGCTTAATATTAAGAAGGAAGCCATAATATTTTGTAGCTGTTGTATAATATCCGTCGATATGTCGAACATTTCTGACGGTGACTTAGATGCGTTTTGCGGACTCGGATATTACGCTAGGAGCAATTCAATGGAATATACTTTTCGGCTATGGATATTTGAAATACCAAAAGTCCGAGTAGAAGTGGGACTTGAGTTTTTGGCCGCCATCGATAGTTTGACAGAAAGCGGCTTCTGATAAAGAGAACGTCGTAGTATTCGAGTTCACACTATTTCGAGAGCAACTCCAAGGCTGGTATTGATATTGTCGCAACTTAAGGTAGTCGGATTGCGGTTTCAACGTCATTCCCGTCAAGATAGTTGAAAGATATGAAGTGGCAGATGGCGACGATGAGAGCCGGCTAGCATCCAATAGTGGGAAAAGAGAATGGTGGAAGTCTAATAATGTGATTCAATTTACCTCAGAAATAGAAAGCAACCGTCGGAGTAGGTGTCTTCTAGTCGATCATGCATCTAAACTCGGGGCTTAGTTGAAAGGAGATCACTCTCTCGGACAGCCGGACTGCAAAGCTTGATCCCGCTCGGTTGCTATTCCTCGCCGTAAAATTAGAAGGATTTGACTCAAATTGGAAACTTAAAGAGCGATCGACAGATCCACTCGTCTCTAGGTTATTCCAACTATTCTTCGTACTCGCCCTGACACTAGACTATATAGCGATTTGGAAGACAGGCTGTGGCCCTAAAACCTTAGTAGGCAAGCAACTAATATTAGAGGAACTCGCCGATACTCTCCCTGGAGATCATTAGGCTGAGTTCAACCTACTTTGCAAGTTCTATAGGGTAGCATTACTGTTTGAGGAGGATATGGATAGTGACTGCAATGGTGAGGCGAGCAAAAGAACTTCGATAAGGAGGAGGTACACATTGATACAGCATAAACAACGGAAGAGATGAATTACGTACTTGGATCTGAGAAGACACACGGAAAATAATTAGACAAGGTATTTGATGACAAGTATCGAAATTTCTAGGCAATAGAGGTCGTTCACTTGAAGCACATTTTGTGAATTCAACCCCCACTCGTGAAAGATATCTCCTAAGCATTGCTTTGTGCAGAATATGATGTACGAAATCAAGACTTCTCGTAGAGGTTAAATCGATTGATTCCCAATGTTTTCAATATAAAAGCATATTAATGTCTCGCATTAGAATGAACATTTGCAATTGTTGAACATGAGACGGGTCAAAATTGCCGTCTCAATCTTTACTGTAACCTTGGGACCTCGGCTTAGCTCCCCGCAATTTCCCAAGCTCCTCCCCACTTTACCCCGAGATTTCAACAACATCTCCACGATGTGATCCCAAACACCTTTCCTCACGCCTAGCGCGTGTCAAACACTCTCGAAATGGCCTCCGAACCTCTCTGGAAAGCTATCGCAGTACGGAAGCAAGTGGAACGCCTCTCCCGAATCCCCAAAACGTGGCTCCTCCCATCTCTCCCTCCACCATCAACCCTCGACGGCCGCTCCCTCCCCGCCAGCAGCGGGATTCTCACCCCTCTCGAGCTCTCAATCACCGAGAATCACGACGCGACATCCCTTGCCTCCGCGATCCACGATCGAAAATATACTTCTGTCGAAGTCACAACCGCATTCTGCAAACGTGCAGCAATCGCTCAACAGCTGTGCAATTGCCTCACCGAAATCCTGTTCTCCGACGCGTATTCCCGTGCCGAATATCTTGATTCGTACTATGAACGAACGGGGCAGACGTTGGGACCATTACATGGCGTGCCGGTTAGTTTGAAAGACACATTTAAGATCAAAGGCTATGATTCCAGTATCGGAATCGCGAGTCTAGCGTTCAAGCCCGCGACGGAGAATAGTTTGCTTGTGGATATATTATTAGAGGCTGGAGCGGTGCTATATTGCAAAACAAATGTGCCGCAGACCTTGATGGCGCTTGATTCTGATAATAATGTTTTTGGAAGGGTGCTGAATCCCAGAGATCGAAGGGTGACTGCTGGTGGGAGTTCAGGTGGTGAGGGCGCATTAATTGCGATGAGGGGGAGCGTGTTGGGGATTGGGACGGATGTTGGCGGAAGTATAAGGATACCAGCGATGTGTAATGGTGTTTATGGCGTCAAACCTGGGAGTGTGAGAGTCCCATATGTTGGGCAAGAAAATGGGTCCATTGAGGGCGCCAGTAAGATTGGACTAATGGCTAGTGCAGGACCTCTAGCTGGGAGCTTGAGGGACTGCGAATTATTGCTGAAGACGATCTCGGATGCTAGGCCATGGGAAAGGGATCCGAGTCTTGCCTATGGGCACTGGGAAGAGCAGGGCGAAATGCAGAGGAAGCCGCTGTTAGGTGTCATACGAACGGACGATTTGATCACACCTCTTCCTCCTGTGGCTAAGGTACTTGACGAGACAGTTCGGATATTACGAAAATCCGGAGTGGAGGTTATTGAGATTGCTGCTTCCGAGTTCAAGAAGTGCCAATCATTAGCAAACAGCTTCTTTGGAATTGATGGTGGAAATCATATGTTTGACCTTCTCGAAGCTACGCAGGAGCCTCTCACAAATTGGCTCGGCACACGACTGCGTCGCAAGAAGCCGATCAGCTTGGACAGATTAGTTGACATACATGCGAAGAAGATCCAATTGGAGACAGAGATGCTGAAAATTTGGAAAGACCCAAAGACTGGGAGAACCATAGATGCGCTCATTTGTCCTGTTGCTCCGCATCCAGTACCACCGATTGACAGATGGAATGGAGTCAGTTATACAAGCAGTTTTGTGCTTCTGGATTACCCTGCAGGCACATTGCCTATAAGGGATTTTAAGGAGACGGATTTGAAGGGTGAGATGGATAGTGGGAAGCCGCTGGGTAGCTGGGATAAAATAAACAGGGAATTATGTGAGTGTGTTTAAGAGAGCAGTCGAGCGAGGTGCTAATTGATATAGGGGACGAGAAAACGATCGACAGGAAGATATACCTGAACACGAAGCTATCCGTACAAGTTGTTGCACCGAAGATGCAGGAACGCAGGCTTATACAGGCAATGTCGCTCATCGATGGGGTCCTGCGAAGTGGAGGACTTGAACGAGCGAAGATATAAATCGAACTCTTGTAAGTCTTGCTAAAGATGAATATATACATTTCGAAATCCCGTTATATATTATTTTGGTTTGGGTCTTTCTCCCTGCCTTCTCCCATTGTGGATGCGGATTGTGAATTGTTGAGTTCCTGACAAGTGTCGTCTGCTCTTTTTTGTCGTTCTTCTGCGTAGACTGTTACGCAACCCCTAATGACTTCTTATATTCTTGTGAAAGATGTTTCAGATGCTGTGTCTGTGCATTCAGCCTGGGGTTGCAGACGCTACAGCTGCATCTACTGTTTTCTAAGGCGGATGAAACACCATATCTATGCTAGAGATTTAGCGATGAAAAGCTAAAAAAAATCAGCATTCGACTTTAGCCCAAATCACAAAAACTCTGGCGACATAGGACTTAGAGCGCCTATAAGGTGTAGCGAGTTCTTTATACCGCGGGCATTTGACCAAACCCACTCTGAACGGAGACCCGTCAGCAGGCAATTTCAATCTCAGATCGCGAAAACGAAGAAAAGGTACACGGTGCAGCCACGACGCGTGAAGAGTAAACTACCCAGTTAGTTTGCTGCGGCGTGAACACTCGCCAGGCAGAATCGTAAGAAAGGTCCCGGATCACCAAGCAGGCAGCCGTACATGCTGTTCCTCGCCGCAATACGATGTTTGATGACACGAGATTGTACCATCTCATTTAATTCTAGTTGCACTTCAGTTTTTAACTACTGTCGTTCTTTTCCAGTCCGAAACGTTCAGATATGAATCTCGAATTGGGAATTGAGGGGCCATGCTTCCACGACTCCAGTTTCGCACACGGCTGCTTTTTACCTTCTTTTTTCTTGTTCTGCTCTTGTTCATTTTATATCCCTACGATAATTGTATTGTGCTTTTCATTAGATGGCAGATAGGGAACGTTAGATTCTATTTGAAGTCCACCTTCATACCTTCGGGGCATCATCACCATGCTACTGAGCCCTTACACAGAGTCTCGTCCTCTGATATAGGGCTGATTATCAAGACCGGGTACTCAACGAAAGACCGCCTAAGAGCAAGATTAAAGGCTATGAATGAAAGGTGGAAGAGTCATAATGTAGTTATTGCAGACGACTATAGTAGTTACGCTGAGATGTAGTTAAATGGTGCCACGGTAGAGGTTCATGATATTTTGGCGGGGTTGCTGAAAGAGGACCTGGGTCAGAAGGCGGAGAGAATACTGCTCTATCAAAGATTCAAGAAGGTGACTCAGGATCCAGAGGTGACGGTGCCTAAAGATGTCTCAGAACTGGTGGGGAATTAGATATCATGAAGGTACTAATCCGCTCCTTTCCAATCCGCAATGTCGTTATACCTACAACCTCCTTATCTATACGCTCATGGCTCCTTTCATCTCGTACATTTCTATTCGAGAACTCAGCTCAAGTGGTGCTTTTTAACTTCTCATCACAACACCTCCCCAAAACAAAATGGTACTTTCTCACCGACGACGACACCTACATCCACTTCCCTTCTCTCCTCTTCATCCTCTCAAACCTACCTTCCTCCAAGTCCCACTATCTTGGTCACGCAAACGGCACCTACACCCTCCGCTTCGCAGATAGTGGTCCCGGAATCCTCTTCTCCCAAGCAGCCATGGCTCGTATTTTCCATCCCCGAAACAAAAAGCATATTCTATACGCGAAACGAGAGAGCTTTATTGCAGAGTCGGGAGGAAAGTTGCTTGCAGAAGTAGCATTGAAATCTGGCGTGTACTTGAATGAGGAATACGGGGTACATTTTAACGATAATGTTCCGCAAAAGTCAAGGATCACGAAAGATAGGCCATGTGTTGAAGCTTTGGGATTCTATAAATTGAGCCCGAGGGAGATGAAAGACACGGCAGTCATGTTTTCGGGAATTGAGGATGAGATCAGGTAGTGGGATATGTGGTGGATCTTTGGCGAAGGAAGCCCGAGGATGAAGGAATTGCTGGGGGAGGATCAAGAGCGGAAAGGGAAAGGTAAGATAGTGAGAGATGGGTGGGATTTTGCGGGGAGGGTGGATGAATATGCAAAACCTTTGGAGATTGAAGAGGAGATGGAATGTGAGAGGAAGTGTGAAGGGAATGGGGAGTGTTTGAGTTGGCAGTGGGAATCTGGAAAATGTTGGGTTGTACCATGGATTACAGTAGGTCAGAGGGTGGGGAATGAAACAGTAAGTGGGATTAATGCTCAGAAGGTTAGGAAAGTTGGAGAGAGTGGGTGTGGTGCGTGAGTGAGCGATGGCCCATACGTGGCTGTCGAAACCCACGGCCTTCCCGATGCACTTCTGATGTTTGTGCAATTTAAAGTGAATGCAGACTAGTAAGCCTTCCGAGACTTGATTTAAGATTAGAGAAAATCCGGACTTGCTTCAGGGGACAATGATAGTACTACCTACCTAGGCAACTACCCAAATGAAGTAGATCACGTGTGTTAAGCGCTGACCCGCTTCCATCCTGTACAATCTATGGTGTGATTTATCTCATGATCGTACTTTAGTCAAAAGCACCTAATGTCAATAGCCATTTCAAATCTACGTACTCTTACAAAAACGCTTAATTGCAAGAGTGTCGCTCCTCCCAATTATTGCGTTGAGCGATACCAGAGTTATCACCCCCTTCGATTATTCTTACTCGTCAATCTACTATAGGGCTGAGTTACGATGCAAGAAGCTGTCGAACCGAGGAGATATGTCCAACCACCGCCCTTGGAGTCAAAGCCCCTTTGCGTCTGCCAAACCATGCAATTCACCTTGAAGGAAGGGGGACCGTGGTGTCTCGAACTTAACGAACTCGATTTCTCCATTCCGACAACTTGCAAGTTCTCCCAATTCTTGAGCTATTTGAAGCATTCAGATGACTCGCCACTCTCCCGACCTTGGGACGATTTAGGAGAGGCTAAGACATGCGAGATATTCTTCCCTTCATCCAACTGGGGCGGTGTATTTTCTGTGGCGGTAGAGCACGGTATATAAATTCTTACTGGGAAAATAAAGTTTCAAAACTGATAAGATGGGATGGTGCAACAGACAGCCCTCTTGCAGAAAACTTTACTCGCCGCGTCATCTATCCAGATCCTTGCTCCGACATCGCTTGGGACATTATACATAGGTGGATCAGAAATTGTGATAATGTTCATCCTCTTTGTCTCGAGAAAAGTTTCTTTCTACCTTCAAGGATTCTCGTCATAGAGCCGGGCGGGAATCTCATCAGACTAGTCGAAGGGAGCAGGGAGTTGGAACCATACATCGCTCTCTCACATTGCTGGGGTTCTATGAAAACGATCACTACTACGAGAGAGACTTTATCTGCCCGAAAGGATGGAATCCGGATCTCTGATCTTCCGCAAACGTTCAAAGACGCCGTCACCATCTCCAGGAAGCTCGGCATCAAGCACCTCTGGATTGACAGCCTTTGCATCCTTCAAGGAGACTTGCACGACTGGGAAGTCGAAGGCTCCCAAATGGACAAAATTTATAACAATTCTTACATTACCATCGCAGCGACCAAGGCGTCCGGAGACGACCAAGGTTTTCTGCAAAGTAGGGAATATCGAGTGGCTCCAGATATTAGAAAAGGTAGTGAATATGATGATCCCCAAGAAGAGCTGTTAAACAAAATATATAATCGCATACTTCTCACGATTTCTGGGACACCGCTGGCACCACTTTATTTCATAACGGCCATAGAACAGCTTGCGGCCGATGAGTTGACTGGCATGAAGGAAAACGACCGCCGCGGGGCCCCATTACTCTTTCGAGCCTGGACACTGCAAGAACGCTATCTTGCCAAGCGCACGCTGAGTTTCATGGAGGACCAAATTTTGTTTGAGTGCGCCGTTGAAAGACGATACGAGGGTGGTCAAACTATTGAAGAAGCAATGACTGGTCGTTCCATTGAGACTCTTCTTCCGTCCTCACTACCCGACACGGTATTATCGTCCATTCTCCCAAGCAATATTCCATGCCAGCGCGACTTTAGCCACTGGTATGAGATGATATCAGAGTATTCGCTTCGCCGTTTGACCTATCCAATGGACAAGTTGCCCGCCCTTTCGGGCCTTGCTTCCCGAATTGCTAGTCGAGCTCGAAGTGCATACTATGCCGGTATTTGGTCAGATGACCTATTTACTGGCATTCTCTGGTATGCACCTTTTCACTCCGAGAAGCACGAATGGCGTGCACCATCCTGGTCATGGGCGTCTATTGATGGCGAAGTCAAGTTTTTAATCGAAGAAACCGAGCGTCCGAAAAAATACATCACTGGGTATCCATTCAACTCAGAGTATTTCTTCGGCTATTCAGTAGGTTCTACAATATTGCCCAGCGTGTACGTTCACTCGATCGAAAGCGACAGAACAGGCGAAGACTTCTTTGGCCAAGTGAAAGGCGGAAGGTTGGATATCTCTGCAGTGGTCGTGCCACTCATCACGCCCATCGTCATGGTAGCCAAAGGGAATGGACTGCTCCTGGAACATGCACTTGGTGACGACCTAGAAGCGGATTTCATGTTCGATAATCCAATTCCTGTCGACCCAGTCCTACTCGCTCTGTTCATAATGGAAACCACACCTGCCAGACTTGTCCAAGCTACGAGAGCAAAGAAATTCATTCATTGTTTCCCCAGTAGAAACCTGCATGATAGCGATCAGCCGATGTACTGTGGGATTGTGATAGAGAGAGCTATGGGTAGCCAATCGAGAGAAGGAGAAAGATGGCGACGGGTCGGTGCATTCCAGACAACCGCCTATGGGATGCGCGGTTTCAATATCGGGCAACAGGAGAGGCGGCGCGTCGTTATCATTTGAGACGCTCGAATCTGCACGCGTTTTGGATGCCGTCCTCCTTCAGATGAGGAAGGATATGAAGGGATAGAGCTAGTGATACCATGCTGGATACAATAGTGGAAGGAAGATTGTCCAACAACAGTATCCTTGGACGAGTGTATCATGAATGCGGACAACGAGATGTCAATCATGTAGAGAAAGACTCGTCTCTCAACTCGCTTGACTCGCTTCCTTAAATCCCTCCCTCAAAAAATAAAAAATAAAAAATAAAAGACAAAACAAACTCCACTACCCCTTTTTGGGATAGTGGAGAACAAACCCGTAAGGGTTTCGCTTTTTCAACGCACGGGTATTATCACCCCGTATTAGCACCTTTAATTTAATTTAGATCCTCCGCTTTTTTTGGCGGCTGCTGTAATTTGTAAGTTCGTGGGTTTATTTAGAGAGGGAGGGGTGGTACTTACGTGAGTCAGCTTATCGGGATTGGCGTGGTGGGATTTGGGTTATTAGAATCTATAAAGCAGGTAGGTGATTAGGTTAGCGAGCTTGATGGTGAGCCCTCAATGTAGGAAAAGTAGTGAATGGCTTGCGATAAGGAAAATTTGATTCTTGTCATTCATCCTTAACATTTCAACAAATGCAACAACGTTGCTATTCATTGCTTTTGTATTCCCTCTCGAAGTATTCCCTTGCACAATGACTTCACCGTTGTCAAGTTCAAAGTGGAACATTGAATCCTTGGAGCAAAGCACAGCAGTAGTCCAGAATCCAAAAGCAACCCCCGGAAACTTTTATCCGAGCCCTCACTCCAAACACACCATTCTAATGAACGCCTCAGCTTCTTGATTCTTTTTTAAACAGCAAGCGAAACACCATACCGGCATCATCACATCTGTATCCGATCTAAGGACTAACACCAGCTAACTCTTCCTTCTCGTTGACAGCATCGGAGCAAGTCTCAGCCTCACCCTCCCAATACATAGACATGAAGCCCTCGGCATCCGCAAATCTCTTGACCTCAGCACTACGATCCTTAGGATTGACATCGATAAGTTGACGGATCATTTGCCTACGTTCAGCTCTGGCAGTAGCACGAAGACCGAGAACAAACACGACGAAGGCTCCGGTGATGGCCAAGATCATGAAACCGCAATAAGCAGTCTCATATGTCATGTCGATAACCTCCCTTGGAGCATGAGTGGTTACTTGGACCAAATTAAGAGTTTGTTGTGAGACGGGATATTTTGCCGGAGCGTATTGTATCTCGGACCCGCTATAAGCGTGTTCCCTGTACTTTGTCCGAGGATCCCGAAGTAGAATTGCATGCTCTTCAAAGTATTCTTGGCACTCAGTATCGGTTATGTGACTGTATTTCTTGGGGTTCTGCTTAGGGTTAGTCATTTGTGGGACTTTGGAGCACTAGTGGTACTCACCTTGGCTCTGAGAGCCTCGCATTCTCGATCACCATAGCCGGCTTTTGCCTCGGCTGTACGTAATACCGCATGCTCGTAGACACCATCATTCTGTGGATTCTGGCGAATGATGGCATGGATAGAATCCGAGACGGGGACATCGGAGGGTTTGACGGTGTCGGCGGTCGAAGTCATCTGAAAGCGGTCAGCGCTGCTTAGATGCTTGAATACTCAGATATAACTTGCCTGCATGTTTTACGAATGAATGATGCCATCTGCACCGATGCCAAGAGGTCGCTGTGCTTCTGCCATTATCGCTGGCATGGCTGATCCTTCTTCTCAATCTGGAGGAGATGTGCTCGAGAGAAACAGCAGAGATCGAAGAAAGAAGGGCTTTTTGGGGGATCTTATGGAAAGCATGAATTGACTTTGTGTGCCGACTTAAGTTGGCTTCAAACTAGCCAAGAGGTTATCGTCGTCCATGATGTCCCGAGACCACAGGCGTCCCAAGCATCGACACCTTCACACGTACAACGTATTAAATACCAGTAATTAGTAATTAAACATTCAAATTACCACTATGCGAGGCTTGCATATGCTCTGCTATGCTACATCGAGCTGAAAATGTTGATGGTTCCACATGTCTGTCAAGCGATCTGGGCCCCTATTTTAAGCGAAAATTTAACGCCTACGAAGACTTTAGAATGCCTTTAATTCAGGGATCACAAAATTCCAGAAGATGTTTCTTACTCCAAAAATGGCAAACAGTCCTTCATATATCTGCAAATCTAGAAATAGATATTTTGTAACATTTATCGCAATTCATGGCTGTCTTCAGCGCTAGTTCCAAGCCAGCAATGGTCGGCGCCAACTTTGACCACAACAGGTCTAAGTTTGCATCAACGGGTAATAGATCGCACTACCACTCCTTTCAACCAGATCAATAAAAAAGCCTCAAGAAGATATAGGAGCAACAAAATCACATTCGGATACGAAAGACTGTGCTTCGAGGTTCTCGTCTCTTTTCTCAGCAAGTTAATGTGACAATATCTAAAGACTTCTTGGATATCAATAAGGGTGCTTCGCTTTGCAGGACTGGATAATTAGCTACCTTCTAGACAATAGGAGATTTTATGCATCCCTCTAAGTATGTAATCACGTGCTCAACAATAAATTCGCCTTAATCGCTGCTAGATTCAATAAAGATCACCTCTTAGCTACTTCTCTTGTTTTTAAAAAATTGCATTCTCGGAAATATTGCGTAGAGAAGAAGATAGAATCCATTGTCAGAACCTAGATATCTCGGACCACTTCTTTCACACCTTTGTTGGTCATGACCTAGATTGCTTCTACCTTCTCCTCACTTCACAGAGTGAAGTAGAGCCCATGCCGAGGCTTCTCAAGTACTCAACATTTTTAAACTCATTAGTTTGGGTTGTCAAGGTCTGGACCTGTCTCTAACATGGGAAGCTTGTATTGCATATTGATAATGTTAGATGTCGGCTTTTAAACCTGACTTTACTAACATTTGCTAAACACTGATATCTTCGAATCTGGGAAATTGATACTAACACTGAAAGATTTAGGAACTATTCAATTCAAATATTATCTTTTTTGTTTTCTGAGGAGTCGTTCGGATACTCCGCGGATGATCTGACTTTTGAATGCCCGTAAAAACTATGGAACCAAGAAAATTCACCGAGCTATGAAAATGGATGTCCAGAGCTTCTCGGAACATTTCCAGGTTCCGAACGGCTCAGAATGTCTAGGATAGACCTAGAAATAGCAGCGGGGAGGCAATGGCTCCTGATGTATCTGGTCGTATGCTATTTCCAGAATTCATCACTTACGTAGCAGACCATTTCCCTTTGCTGAACATACTAACACTACCAGGACAAGGGTTAACTCAGCCAGCTTCCCAGAATACTCGAACTGGCACCACTTGGTCTGAAAATCATATTCGAAAATCTTCTCATGAAACCCAAACTCACAACACGTGACGCATACGACACAAAAAAAGCCAAAACCATCGACCTATTACGCACTCTCCACCCAACAAAACGGAACCATCCACGTATCTAACAACTCAAAATCGGTAGACTAGCAAACCCTTCACAGATCTTTCTTTCAAATTATTCGCCCCAACTCACTCGAGCAAGATCACGTGAAAATGCCGGTCTCTCCGTCCACCAGCCCGAGCCCACATCTTAGCTCTCCACACAAGATCCAGACCTCACGGCAAATCCTTACTCAAATTACAACAGAGGCGAGACAAAATATTCTACACCCACATACCTAGGTAAATTCTGCGCGTTTCAAACTTTTCTTGCCCCTAGTAGTACAAGATTCGTACCATCTTGTACCACTTCACTCGCATTACATAACATAACAGCCAGGGAACCATATGACAGAGAAGGGGGTGAGATGACATCAATGCCGTCCCCTCTCTCCCCCCTTCCCTCCCCTCCCCTCCTCTAAGTCCCCTCTTTAAGATCCTAGAATAATAACACCCCTCGATCAACAACAGCAAAAACGCCGGTGCCAATGCAGCGAATAAACTTTATTTCTAGGAGTCTGGACGAACGAGAGACGTTGCAGAATGAAAGGTGGTGGAAAAAAGAGACGCGTGGCTTATTCCGAGGCAGACTCGGTTGCGGTTGTTGCTTCGTTTTCGCATTCAGGCTTTTAAGTTTGGGGTTAAGGTTTCCTTTCTCGGGTGTGCTTGCACCGCGGAAATAATGCAACGAGATGAGGAGATGGATGGATGGGTGGGTGGACGATGCGATGCATGGCATTGCGATGGGGGGAGGTGCTGACGTGCATGTGGAAGATAGCGGGAAGAGGAAGCTTACTCTTCCTCTTCCTCTTTAGAGAAGGAGTTATGGCTCGAGTTGGGTTGAGTTGAGCCTTACGCCTTGCGCCTTGCGCCTTGTGCCAGTTCTTCCCGAACGTACCAGGCCTCGGATTCGCTCATCCTCGAATGATGACTGTCAGTGAGCGAGAGCGAGCTGTCAGCCGGTATGTCGGAGCGAATACGCTGCGAGGCTAGATGCGGATTGGATGGTCCGTACATGCAAAGATTCCTAATCCTCATTCATGCTCAGCAATCGGGCTTGGGCTGAAAAGATTCCATCTCAAGGCGGTACAGTGTGAGGAGGGGAAAGGGAAGTAAGATAGGATTACAATGAAACAATGATGAAATGTTGAGGTAAGAACCCATCGGTTTGAGTTGAGCTGAGTTCGCAAAGCCACCACCACATACCATATACCATTTGGAATCGAATCAATCACGGACGTGAGAGTGAAGGCAAAACCAAAACGGAAAAACTTTAATGAAAATCTCGGTGAGGCTTCAAGATCTGGCGGAACGAACATGAGCAGGAGCCTTATTGTCTTTTTTGGGAAAGTCTAGCCCTGGATTCGGATCTGGCTTTCATCGTACTGTATTGATTAGTGGACCAAGCCGACTTTGTCGATGATTGATCGATGATAGCACCCCTTCCTCTGCTCGCCTTATCCGGATCTTCTTATCTTCTCACTTCCCTAATTTGATCCTCAGGAATCCAAGTCTGAGTCTGAGTCTGAGTTCGAGGTCGAGGTCTAGAATCCGGCCCGGATCCATCCCAGAACCGCAGAGCGAAGAAGCATATAAAACATCTAACGAGTCAAAGCTCGACTTTTAGGGGGCTTTTGATCTGCTGATCCGAATAGTACAGTAGTAGTGTAGTGTACCGCATCATCAAAACCAACACCAACATCATGGTCTTTGCAATCCATCATAGTGTAGCAACGATGAGTTGTCTATCCAACCTACGCATGATCTCTCATCTCCTGAAACCCGAGGAGCGCTCCTCCCGGACGGACTACCGAAGCCAACCCAGAACCAGCATGACATCCACAACATCGTCCACTCCTGAGTTCTATTTTCGACTCGTTCCTCAAGGCTCAATCGCTAATCTAATACCTGGTCTCCGATCGCTCGAAAGAGAAGATTTGATTAACCTTACCGAGTCCACAGGTGACGAACACGGAAGGAAGTAAGGCTGATATCGAACTCCAACTTCATCCGCAATCCGCCAACCGAAATGGACTTTATCCCCGTTCCTTGTTCCCGTGATGAGCCTGAGCTTGAGCATGTCCCTACAATCACGGGACCTCCCTCTCAAATCATGCTCTCCCCGTATCCACTCTCCACTTTCAGCTGTACTAGGATTTCTCATTTCATACCCTTTCCTTTCTTTTCTATTTTAGTAGATACGCCTCCCCTCGCTCCGAGATCTCGCGGACCGTTTGAAGCTTCCTCACTTCCTGAGGGTCGATACTCGAAATCTGCAACTCGGTACTCAGAAGAGAGAAAGAGAGCAAGATTAAACGACGCATGACGCCGAGTGCATCTCGCATTCTTATGGTCCTTCCGCATGCTGATGCTCAGCACGCCAACACGCCAACACACGTCGATACGCCTGCACGGACCGAGAGCTTCTTGGTCCTGCAGTGAGACCAAGTGGAATCCGATCCGGTGAGCGAGGAGCGAGGAGCGAGGAGCAAGGAGCAAGACCCCTATGCCCGTGAGCGAGGAGTGAGGCTCGCTATTCGCATATTCATAAATGCACGCTGCAGTGAGACCAGATCCGGCGAGCGAGGAAGCGACGAGTGAGGCCCCTCTGCAGTGAGACCCGTGAGATCCGATGCCCGTGAGTGAGGCTCGCCGCTCGGCACTCGAAAGTGTTCATGCCGGCACTCGTATATTCGTAAACCTCTACCTATCCTATCCTATCCTACCTCTCCTATGCTATGCACGAACGAACATCGAACGTCGAACTTCGAACTTCGGGCATGGCACGGAGGACGGAGCACGGCAAACGGCAAACGGCAGACGGAGAGTAGAGTAGAGCGTGCATAAATCCTACAGTAGGGGACTTTAAAATGGGGAACTTTGTTAATACAGAAAGCGTATGCTGGTGAGGCATGATAGGATATGATATGGCGGGTACGGAGCGAGCACGTATCTATGTATCTATGGCATGCATACGGAGTATGCATGTTAACGTTGACCGGTTAAGCGCATGTATGATATGATGTTGACCGAGTATAGGTGAGTATTTACCTTCGTATCTATGGTACAGTATAGTACGTATCCTTCATCTGCATGTTAGACGTTGCCTCGTTGGTTCCACGACGATCTGTTTCGGGATGAGGACAGTTGGATCTACCTCCGGAGAATTTTCGATGGATGAGGAGAATGTGATGTCGATCTGGGTATATTGAAAAGAAAGCGCGCCAATCATCTGATGTTGAGGATGGTGAAACGACCTATCTGGTCAATAGCAGAGAACCGCATTCGAGAATTCTAGGAAGCGGCCTCACAAAACGGGCCTCACAATTCATTTCACCTAGATTGAGTTTACCCAAAAAGCAAGGCGGGGGAAACAGCAACAGTTGCTGGATGAAGAGGTGATCACGCGGATTTACTTTTCGGGCGAGATTCTTCCGTTGATGAGGCGGAAGTAGTCTATCGCCAAATCGATTTGGATGCCACCAGTGCTTGATTCTCGACGACTGCTGACCCCCCTTTTCACGACGATACTATTCCCCTAATACTGATGCTCATATTCGCTCCCACGGCATCCTCCAGCGGAGGAGGTTCCAGATGGCGGGGCTTTTATTATGCCATTCACCATGGCGACTCGATTGACCCCTCTCCCTCCGAAGTGGACGACGTGGACGACGCACCATGGCGACGATCGCTCGAAACATGAAACATCTGAATGCCAGTGCTATTTTGGGGCGCGCGTGAGCGTCCACCGCACCGGCAAAAGCCGCCCAAGATGTCTGGAAGTGGAAGTGGACTAGAAGCATGGGAGAAGGGGTGGGCCTCGCTCCACATGACGACGAGGCTTGCAGCCAGCGAAGACCTGACTCAGCAGAACCTGCTCAGGGGAGCCAATCAGGGCCGGACGGAGCTTGGCATTCTATCGGCCGGTCTCGAGTCCGTTCGGATTCAGATGGCTGTGATTGGAGCAGGGCTGGGGTCCGAGTCCGAATGCGGTCGTTAACTCCATGTTGATTTGTGGCCTGAGCGACCGCAAGGTTGGCCCCACGGTCTTTGCCACGCGGCGGGTCGGTCCTGTTGCGGAATGGGGGCGCGTGAGTGGCTCGTTCGCACGGCGGTCCTTGGCAGAATTGGGGCAGTGCATGAGCGCGCTGCTTGAGGGGGCGTCTCAAGAAAATACCCAGCCAGCGAGCCTGAGCGAGGGGTGGGCGAGGGGTGAGCGAGGGGGACAGGGGGAGAAGGGAAAAGGAGGAGGGCGATGAGGATTGGGTGCTGCCGCCTCGCAAGATATAACCCCCGGACAGTCCGACCTCCCGACTGCCCGATTGCTCGTTGCTCGTCGCTCGTCGCTCATCTTGGAAAGACCACTCTACCATTCCACCCTCTTCCCTCTTCAAACACCCGCTGCCTCTTCTTCTCCTCCTCCTTCTCCTTCCCTCCCTGGTACTCCTCCGAAGACCTTCTCATCTCCCTCTGCGCCATTTCATCCGCATCGCCTCCTCTCACAACTCACCTCATCGCCATTTATTTGATTCCATTCCATCGGCGCTGTTGATCATTCCGCATATTGTACCACAGCCCCTTCCTTTCTGCGCTCCGACAGCCCCAGGAGTACGATTATACGAGTGGTGCGGTGTTGCTGCTGCGGCTGGGTCTGATTCCTCGCTACCGTCGGCCACAGAAACTTGGCGCTTCCGCAGGCCACGCGTCCTTCTTAGCGAGCCTGATCTGCTCTCTTCAGGCACCCAATTCCCTCTTCACCTCTCGGGTCCCATACAAACAACTTCTCACTCAACGACCACCACCAACGAGCCAGCGAACAAACAACCTACCACGTTCGACGCACCGAATACCCTCATCGATCCTCTTCATCTGTGAACACATTCAAGAGGCAAACATGTCCTCGTCAACCCAGTCGTCGACGTCAATGTCGCATTCCAATTCACAAGCCAGTTGCCACGATCCCTTGGACTCCATGGTCGACTTCTCCGAGTACGATAAGCTGTCCTATCAATCGCCGTCCATCTCGCCTTTGACCTCCAAGAGCCAATTCACCGGACGAGCAGTATCAAACACACCAGCAGCCCTTCCATCAAGTCAACCTGACCTGAGCGGACCTAGCCATAACTATGGCATGTACCGACAGCAAACCGGTATCCCGCAGGGTGCCGTTGCCAGCACCATCGCCGTGAATCAGCAGATGGGACAGTATAACTTCAACGACAGCTACTTGTCCGGCTTCGGTGCCAACGATGACCTTCTAGACTTTGGAACGGCACCGAGTCGCAATGGGTCATTCGACCCATCCGCCGACATGGAGTTCGACTCGCCAAAGCCCGAGCCTGCTTTCTTCTACCCCGAGCAGTCCCCAGAGTTCGTCAACCCTAGTGCGATTGGTGGAGGAAATCTTTCAGTACCTTCTGTTCTCCCAACTCAAACAAGCAACGTTGGTCGTCTCTGGCCTGGCATGCATCAACAACAGGCTGCATTGGCCAAGGCTCAAGCCCAGCAGAAGCAGCAACAACAGATCATCCAACAGCAACGACAGAATGCTATGGGTAACCAACAAAGACAACAATCTCAAAGACAAAGAGGATCACATACACCCACCGACCCTATCGTCGAAGAGAAGATCTCTCAGCTGCTCAACTCAATGAGACAGAGCAGCGTTACGACCGATGACAATGACAGCCAGTCTAATCACATGTCTCACGTCCAACGCATGCGCAAGGAAGAAGAAGATATGGATGAGGATGAGCGATTGCTCGCTTCCGAAGAAGGAAAGAAGCTCAGCAGCAAAGAGCGTCGTCAACTGCGAAACAAAGTCTCCGCACGCGCTTTCCGATCAAGAAGGAAGGGTAAGCTTTACACATGAACATTATCAACGAACCATATACTGACAGAATATAGAATACATCTCTCAACTTGAGGGCGAGATCGCCGGCAAGGTCAACGAGAACAGCGACCTTCGCGCCCAGAACCGCGCTTTGATGGAAGAAAACACTCGCCTCTCCGACCTAACAAGAATGCTCCTTTCCTCGCCTTCATTCTCCGGCTTCCTTGACACATTAGCCTCCAACCCTGCCGCCGCTCAAACCGCACAAGCAGCAGTTCAAGCGCCGCAACAACAACAGCAGCAACCACGACAAATGGAGCAACCTCAACGCCAGATTAGGAAAGATATCAACCCCTACGCCGCGCAGCAACAGATCGGAATGGCCATGATCCCCGAACAAACTATGGATTTCTCCATGTTGGATCTAAGCAATGATGGCTTCCCCAGTTATCAACCACAAGTCTTCTCCGTGCTCAGTATCCCTGAAGCCGTGATCGATACCGAGGTCTTATCTGGCAAGAGCTCCATGTTCTCTCCTCTCAGCTCCGACGACGAGAAGGTCGAGCTACCGAAGGTTGAGCGCATGCCTGTTTCTGAAATTAAGATCGAGGCTGAGACTCCTGTTGTCGCTGACGAGGAGTTCGACGCCGATCCAGCTTTCGCTCTGTTCGCTTCCTCGCTTGTCTCGACTCCTACTACTACCGTTACCATGTCGTCACCACAAGATCTTGACCTCTCTTTCCTCGCTAATCTCTCTATCAAGCCTTCAGCATACGAGCTCGTCGTCGTCGATGACGAGGCTTCAGATGCGGCTATGAGACGTGTTGAGAGGTTATCGGCTCAGATGGACGCTTGTGTGGAGAGGTTAATGGGTCTGACTATGCATCTGTAGTCTACTCATCTCATCTCCTGGCTTGGAGTAAAACGGAGGGAGGAACTTGTGCTTTAATTGCTGCGATTTAGCGAGGGCTTGCTTATCATCTATCTATCTACCTTTTTGTTTACTCTAAACGAAGAGGCTCACTGGCGTTCTGTTTGCTTGGTTTTGCTCTGCTCTTGTTCATTATACTTGTTCTCCACCTGTATTTCCTTTGTCGGGCTGGAGCCTGAGGATTGTAGGGAGCATTTACACGTTGGGAGGAAATTGGGCATGGATGGGCATGGCATGAATTTTATGATGTGGTATGAAACTTCGAGTGAGAAAGAAAGGAGAAGGGAAGATAGGAATTGAATTGAATGAATGCAAACTTCACCACTTCGCTTCATCTTTGCACGCTATATGTTTTTAGAGAATCCCTTTTTTGGAATCAATTAAAATGAAAAAAAAACCACACTTCAAAATTACAATGTCCTCTCCTCCTCTCCTGTTATCTTCTCCGCTCTGCTTCATCGTGAATTCTCACCCTTCCCATCGCAACCTCTTCCTTTCAATCCGCTCAAACATAACATCACCTCGTTCTACCTCGTTCCAGCTCACCTCACCTCATCTTATTTACCCCGTAACTCACGCCTCCTCGTACACGCATCCATCCACACCAAGCACCGCCCACGCCCACCGCCCCTAGATCTCACACCTCACCACTCAGCACTCACCACCCACCCATTCATTAATGCCCCAACTCGAAATTATAAGCATCCATCATTCGTAAATCTTCCTTTTTTCAATTCTTTCGTTGCACGTCGCATCCCAAACAATATAAAATCTCGCCCGTATCCGCTCCACTCTCTTCGCTTACAAGATTAGCCTCGCTCACCTTGTCGTTTGGTCATTTCCACTATCCATTTCCATTCTCTGCTTGTGTGCTTTGTGCTTTGTGCTTTGTGCGGCGAAGCATGCCGGCCAAGGAGATTACGATGAAAATCGATAATCGATAGTCGATAGCGTTATTGATAGTGTTATTGATCCTTCCTTCCCTCCTTCATTCTAGAATCAAAAGAGCTCTCTCAGTACGAGGGAAGATTAATTACGAAATACTAAACTAGACTAGGGATCTCGCGAACAAGATTAAACACCTCTCAATTAGGATGGGGAATGGAATGGAATTGAATTGAATTGAATTGAATTGATGGGATCGGAGAATTGGGTGGAAGAAGGGTGATCAAGCAATGAATGCATGCATTGTGCTTGCATAAATCGATCGCACTTGGATACTCACTCTCCTTCAATTTCAGCCTCGGCCTTCACTGTGAGGTCCACGACAAACGAGCTTCTTCTCTTTCTATTTCGGTCTTGAACATTGAGTTTGACCTTGGCCTCGACTTCGACTTCAACTTCGAGGACGATATTAAATATTGCAAGATGCGGAGAGCGCTATCCCATCCCATCTACTCATCTCCATCTCCTCAATCCAGTCACCATGTGCACCATTCGCTCGGCCCAACATCAATATCAACATCACGAAAGATGTATGCCGAGGATCATACGATGAGAAGAGAGAGCTTTCATCTGGACAACTTACCTGCGATGTGATGTGGTGTGCATGCACTCATTCCTCTCTTCTCACTCGGATCGGATGCTCCGAGTAGGAAAGAAAGCGGCTTTGAAGTGCGCGAAAGGAGGGGGTGGGGCACGAGCAAATTGAAAAGAGGTCTGCTCGGGGACTGAGCTCTCTCTCTCTCTCTGTGTGTGTGTGTGTGGTGGATTATACATTCTGATGAAAGCTACTCATCTATCTAGTTTTCTACCTGGGTCTTGGGATGTGCAACCACTCCTCTCTCGTCGCCTGAAGAAGTAAAAAAGATATCCTTTGACTTTCTAATATTGAGAAAGTCCACACGCGAAGGATTGACTGACTAAATGACTAATTGAGCACCTCAACAATTAATCCGAAAGTCATAGGCTCCTCTCTATTTACTCCACCTCCGTCCGACATGCAATAGATCCTCTTCCTTCCATTCCTCTAGCTCAAACAGGTACGAAGCAGGAAGAGGAACTCAAGATAGAAGGAAACGATATCCAAAAACTCACTCTCCTAATCTTCTTCTTCCATCCACTGTATCTTATCTCTTCTCTTCTCTTCTCTGATCGCATACCCACACTCACACCCACGTTTCTCGGCACAGATAATCGAAAAAATCGAATCTTTCAGTCCACGTGCGATGTGCAAAACGTATTCATTATTTTTCAAAGTCAACGTCAAGGAGGAAAGTGAAAGGAAGTAAGGAAGCTCTTTAAGTCGATGATGGTGGGAGGGAGAGTGGGGTTGGTTGGATAAATTGCTGCGTGGACGTGGATGTGGACGAGCGAGAGGCTTGCTTCCACTTCCACTTCCACTTCCACTTCCCGAGATGCAAAGTTGGGAATTTTTCCACCATTTGAAGTGGTGGAATTTCTTGTGGAGTTTGCAGTTTGCGACAGAGGTAAAGAGGAAGTCTAAGGGAGATTTGAGATGAGATAAGAAAAGCACTGTAAGAACGTTGTCGAGATAACAAGGTCTTGGATGCATGCTCGCGCAAGTGGACGTGAACGAGACACGGAGAAACTTCAAGGTTTGCTCCAGAGATGTAGACCAGCGATGGAATATTGTGGTAAACTGCTTTTTGAAATAAAGATAGTAAGTCTCAGATAAAGATCTAGAGTCCGTGAGCCTATTTGGCCGAAGACAGACAGACATCTTGGTGGTTTTGTTGAGATGAAATATCTCCAGGTTTCGGACGGATTGCACGTGTGGACGTGACCTCCACCTCGGAAAACCTGGTTCGCTGGAAAGGAAGACAGATGAACGAGCAGTCCACTTGCGGTATGCAACAAAAAACCGAAATCGCATGCTCTCGGAAGCAAAAGGAAATAGAAGCAGAGAAATACCACATACTTGATGTGACGTGGGGGTCATCATGGGAGACGAGGGATCTGCACGTGTGGACGCTCCACCTCGAGGTCTGTTCCCCCGCTCGAGATTGCAGACGCACTCCACCTTCGAAATGCAACAAACGAACCTTAAGTCTTCTGTTCGATGAATCCAGCCTAGAATCTAAGGAGTGTCGTTTGCTGTTAACTTAGCGAGATGCATTACAGGCCGCTTGAGAGGCCACGGTGAGCGACGATTGAAACTCAAGTGGACGGATCTGAAAGTCAATCTGACATCCGAGTGTTGGGTCTCCATGGAAATAATTTATCCGTCTGGATATAATGGCGCCATGTGACGTGACCAGTGATATCATTCCACTTGTCGACGTGCAACAAAGGTCTTACGAAGTGGATATGAAGAAGAAAAATGTAGGCGCAAGGAGTTAATGGTTTGCAAGGCGTTGTTGGCTGACATTGATCAAGATGAACCAACCCTCGATACCGTGCCGATCCCGCCGAAGATTTTGCGGCTCCCGTGGAAGAGAATATCTCCTCGTGACAAGAAGATAGGCTTGAAATCCAGTGTTATAGGACGGCTCTCCATGGCGATCGGCCAAAGGGTGGACGGACCGACCTAGGTGATGGAACAACCTTATGTGGAGAGGATTGTGCTGCAGGAATGCATCTCAACGCAATTGGGGAGAATCAGACCACGTCGCCATGCAACGTACCATGGATATGCTGTCCGTGTTAGCAGATCCCTTCATAATCGAAGCAGAAAGCAGTGCTTCATGAAGTATCGACACATCCGGCGCCAAGAGATATTTTGGTGCTGTGCACTTCTCCAAGCGAAGCATAGGTACATCGGCAATGGCAATTGAGATTGGGGATTTAGTCCATTTTGACGCAAGATACTGTGCTGGGGTAGAGAAGCGAGGCTGATCGAGCTTGGATCTATACTGGATAGTCAAAGTGTCGTGGGCGAGTACCTTCGGCGCGCCGATTGAAGTAACATTAGCGATATATCGTTCCAGGAGGTTGTGTCCATCTGATGTTGGACGCGCTTCTGCTGGATGCTTCCTGTTGATTGAAGAGGGAAAGATGTGTGAAGGATGTTGTACTTTTTGTTACTTAAGTGGTTTCCTAGTCCGGAAAGCACGCGAAAAGGCAAGGATAGGTGTACCAGAGTTCGCGCCATGTGCGTGCTCTAGAACAACATTTGTTCCAAGTGAGCAACGTAAGTTTCTTAAAGCTAGAACTGAGGTCAGATATTTGAGCAGCGCAACTTGCAATATCTCTCGGGACGAACCGCTAGCGAAGAAAAGTACGAACTCAGCGCGACCGACCACCAACCAGACGTGGCTTCCCTAACCATTGCTATGCCCACATCTTCAGATCTCACTTTCAATGGCCAATCTCTGGCGACTGGCTCACGACTTTGCGCTGATGCTCATTTCGTTCGGGGCTAGGGAAAGCACAATTCTGCAAAGTTGCAGCTGAGCAGTAAGATATTCCATCCTTCGTCGTCGACCATGAGAGAGAGAAAAGGCGAGGAACATTGCTTAGTCTATCCTTACCTGAGTTGACGACTAAATTCTGCTAGGTGGTAGAGTCCATACGGCGTTCAGATGATCAGATAAATCCCCTCGGGTTAACAGTTGCTATCCTTTCCCCTCCAGACACTCACATAGACTTGCGGGTTTGCTCTATCCTGGCGGTAACTTCCACTCACTCTTCGAAACAAGCAGGTTCTTGCCAAGTCGATTGATCTGTTAGTCGGTAGCCTGGGCGAAGTTGCTCAGCTCTCGATCCAAAGGACACCAAGCAGCGTGTTTGATTTGAATTTGTTACTTCTAAGACATGATGTTCCTTTGGAGATCAATTCCAATTTCAGCTATAACCGTTGATGAGTCTGGAGCCACAATAATTCTACGGCAAATTCAAGAGGACCTATTACTCTCAAGACAAAGCGAGACCCATGAAAGGTTCGAGATATCACAGGAAAGATCAGGAAAGATCGGAATAATTCAGGAGATTCTAAGAAAGCGCCCACCTTATAGGACCCGAAAGTTTCGTCACATGTCACAGAAATAATCTTTCCGGATTGAAACCAATACCTATCATTGGAAGCTCTTCCAAGGTATAAGCATGTCTTGGGATTAAGTGAAACATCAGTTGATATTTTGGCGGGATGTAGAGGCTACCGAAGGCCGGGACGAATAACCAGATATTGAGCATCCCGAAGAGCTTCTGAAGCCGAGACAAGTATCCAGACGTTGTTCAAGGGTGACGTGTAACAAATATTGCTTGAAGTCAGAGTAGTGACCGGACCTTGAACGAATTCGTTGTCGGCCGACAAAGACTTCGAAAGTCAAGATAGACAATTGGGCTATGGAACAAAATAACTTCCAAGCGGCCGACAAAACGGCCGGAGCTCGGACGAACGTTCCTTTAACCGGAAGCAATAAAAATTGCTTCGAGCATCCGCCGGTCACGTCGATCGACTCACTATTTAGCTACGGGGGGCCCTAGTCTACGACTTGCAACAAATGTTCTGAATAGGAGGGGTAGCTCTAGGACGAAACTGCCAACATGCGGGGAAAATCACATTACGGGACATGATCCTGGGCCTAGACTTGTCTTCTACAGACCGAAAAGTAACTACCCTTGAGGGATCTAGTGTTGCATGGGAGATGTGCAGCAGAATAAATTGGCTAGGTTGGAGAAACAGGGCGTTTGGGGAAGTCCGGTTGCGGTTGAGCTACATGTCATGGATCAACCTCGCAGAACATTTGAGGGTCAAGTGACTTTAAATACACGCACAAGCCCAGCTGGAACCTGACGTCTGAAGATTGGTGGGGTTGATGAGAGCTGAGGTGGCCGCCATTGCATCGTGAGCATCTTCGCGTCTTCGGCGTTACACACCAAGATGTGATTGCGGCCCGCCCTTGAGCTCCGGTTCCACGACATGAATCCATTAAATTCGGAGCCATGAGGCTTGAGGCTTCATTTTGGCGTGCTTGTTCGCTTTCAACTGCAACACCCCTCTAGTGTCAGCTTACCTCAACGCCGTCACTTCTGTCAGTTCCCGTTTAGGACTTTCCATTTCCACTAGATATGGACAAGTCCACGCTCCTGGAACGAATCGACGTTCACTGTCACGTTATACCTCCAACATACAGGCAGCAATTGATCAAGAATGGGTATCAGAATTTGGATGGAATGCCCGCTATCCCAGTAAGCTTTCAACTACTCTACTCCACCATTCTAGCTCACAAGCATCAGGCGTGGGATGTCGAAGACCACCTCCGACTCATGAAAGAGCGCAGCATCACCCACTCAATCCTCAGCATCACCTCTCCAGGAACCAACCTCACTCCAAAAGATGGCCTGGAAGCCAGCACCACCACCCGCCAAACCAATGAGGAAGTCGCCTCCATCTGCACGCAACATCCAGAGCACTTCTCATTCTTCGCCTCCTTGCCTCTCCCCCTCGTCTCCGAGTCTCTCCTCGAAATCGACTATGCACTCGACACCCTTGGCGCCGTCGGTTTCGCCCTCATGTCCAACGCTCACGGCCTCTACCTCGGAGACCCAACCTACACTCCCATCCTCACCAAACTCAACGACAGAAAAGCAACTATCTTCATCCACCCCACAACCTGCAACCTCCGCCTACCCTCCTCCCACAATCACGACACCGACGTCCACCCTGTAATCGCACTCCCGTACCCTCGCCCCATGATGGAATTCATGTTCGACGAGACCCGCGTCGTGGCCAACATCCTCCTTTCCGGCCTCCTAGATACCTACCCCGATCTCACATTCATCATGTCGCACTGCGGCTGCGCCTTACCACCCATCATCGACCGCATCGGCGCCTTCAATTCCATCATCCACGGCAAAGACGATTCCGGTCAGAAGTTTAAAGATCAGCTGAAGACGAGGTTCTTTTTTGATCTGGCGGGGAAGCCGTTCCCGGATCAGATCCATGGGCTGGTGAGGATGCTGGGGGGGAAGGAAGATGCGGCGAAGAGATTGGTGTATGGGAGTGATTTTCCGTTTACGCCCGAGAAGGCGGTGGCTAGTTTGCAGGGGTTGATGGATGGGGAGGGGGGGTTGGAGGAGGTTTTTGGGAGGGAGGTTAAGGGGGAGATTTATTTGGGGAATGCGAGGAGGTTGTTTGGTTGGTGAAGGGGGTGCATCGTACGGTAGATTAAGTAAGAACGAGGAGCTGGGATTATGGACTTGCTCTCTGGCATTTGTGTCATCATAAACTCGATTTGGACTGAGTCGTGGAAAGAAAGTCTTGATTGACATACTGGTGATGATGATCATTGCTGGAAACTTGAAAAGGAGCTTTCAGGACTTTGCCTAACTTCTTTTATATTCTATACACGTTCACAGTGCTGTCTCTCTCTTCTCCCCTCTCCGACCAATCTATGGAAACTGAGCAATATCTACAGCACACATTGACATTGAATGTACGTCCACCCCTAAACCCTGAATTCACATTCCAACATCATTCAACATTCACCATTCATTACCACTACTTCATACAGAAAAATAAACTCTTTTTATACCCTCTCACGCACTCACGCACTCACGCACTAGCTCACTCACAACAACAACCCGCCAAAAAGAACCGACGCACCAACAACACACATAACTCCCCACTCGACCTTCAAATTCATCCCATTACTATTCCCCGAACTCGGTCCCTGGGTATCGCCTCCGCCAGCCGGGGCAAGTACGCTTGATGATGCCGTTGCGGCTGTGTAGGAAGAGTAGGAGCTGGAGCTGGATGCGGCGGATGACGCGGATAGGGAGTAGGAGAGGAGGGAAGAGGCTGCTGATGCGATGAGGGCTGAGGAGGAGGGGGAGGGTGATGTGGTTGAGGATGCGAGCGAGGAGGAGGGGGCTTGTCGTGCCTATAGAGGCGTCAATCAGCATTGATATAGGGTCAGGAAGGAAGTGCAGGATGGGGGACTTACCTTAAGTGGCTGTGGATTTGCCGTTGCCGTTGAAGTGGGGAGGAGGAGAAGCATCGAGAGCGCGATTGCACTGAGATAGGAGATTGAGAGGTGCATCTTGATCTGTCTGTAAATGAATAAAATGAAAGAAGAAAAAAACAGATGAAAAACTCGTCGTAGAATAGTAGAATAAACAAATTTCTCCTTCGAGTCTCCTTGGAGAGAGAAAGAAACTCACTTGAGTCTCTTCTCATATATACTCCCTCTCACTCTCACTTTCCATCTCAGCTACGTCAACAAACCAAAAGCCTCACCACCTCTGACATGCAGTTCACCACGTTTCCCATCGTAGATCCCTCAAGCTCACTTCAAGCACCTCCATTTCTCATCCGCCACAAACAGCACGTTGACAAAAAGAAGCTTTACATTGGCAGAAAAGCTTAGAGCCGGGCAGTAAGATGTCAACATAGATAGAAGCGTCATTGGCGCGGAGAATCTTTAGAGGTTAGGTGGTTAGTGAGGCGGGAATTTGAAATAAGCCTGGGTCTGGGAGGGGCCGCCGATCTGGTGCGGGTCGTCGTTCCAAGTCGGGATGACGACATGACTTTTGTGAGGCTCATACGGTAATATTCGATTAATCTTCGGAAATTTTAGTTAGGATGAAATGCCGGGTGGATAGGAAGGTGATTTGAATTGAGGATAGAGAGATTTTCGTGTGTTCTTGTGATAACCGACAAATCAGACTTTGTGTCTGAGAATGTACGCCAACTGAACGTTTGGAACATTGTGCAAATTTGACTTTTGAAACTCTTATCGAGCGAGTATCGAGCGAGGCTCGATAGCGTCCCTGCTATACTGCGAGATTCGGAAGATAAATCCTGGAGTGAATTTGGAGACCCTTGCTCCGGAAAGAAAAGATAAGACTTCTAATCGAAGTGCTAAGCTATAGGAAAATTGAGAACGCAATGCTATGTTTCGTATGCTATGCGCCAATGCTAGATGCCACTATGTCACCAATGCTCCCCATAAAGCCAATGCAATGCATTCATGAAACCAACGCTCAATGTCCTGACCATGCACCGTCATCATAACACATCTCATTGTCCGTCTATCAACTCATCTTTCTCGCTCTCCGTTTTCAATTCATCCAAACTCCCCTTGCTTGGTTTTCTGCTCCCACCCGCACTCATCTCCGCCGAAACTGCATCCATCCAGCTCTGCATCCCTGTCTTCATGACCAGATGTGGATTTAGCAAGGTAGTGAAGTATTTTTCTCTCCTGGTTGTGCTGCGTGCACCTCCCTCAAGAGCAGACATAGCTGATCTCGTCATTCTCATCTTCTTCCCCTTTCGCCCCCCCTCACTCATCAGATTACTGCGCCTTGTACGGTCTTCCTGTAGTCGAGCATCGTAGTCGACGATAGAACGAACGTAAGGAGCCATGTCCTCGACGATGATGCTCATGGTCCGGTCGAACACTGAGGCTTCCAGCTGCCCAGTGTTGTAAAGTGAAGTCTTCTCTGGCTCGGAAATGGGATCAAATGCTGCGCTGAAATCGCGCCGATTCAATGATGGGTCGCATGTGGTTGCTTCTTTTCGAAGGAGCCTAATAATATCTGCTTCATCTGGTCGTCTGAGCTCCGGTGGTACTTCCATGTCCATTTTGACGTGCTGGTCTACTTGCAGGTAATTCCTGCCGCGAGACTTTATCCAAAGTGAGATATCTTTGCTCAGTGTATTGTAATTGACGAGCGTTGACGCTTCGAGGAGCTCAGATGCTAGTGTATAGTCTTCACGTGCTTTGATGGTCAGTTCCGGCATCGAGGCATCAACCATGAGCTGCGAAGGTTAGAAACGAGCAATGCATAAGACTATTTAGAATTCTTACCTGGTTGTCAGGCGCGAAAAGCCCACCAGAACACAAATCTGAACAACTGATCGCTTCCGTGAACTCTTCATAGGTTCGGAGTGCAGCCTGGTCATGTGTCCTGTCACCAGACGAGTCTCGAATATTTTGCGCCCAATAACGCATGTTGAGGGTTTTCTGCCAGTCTCCAACGTCCAGGTTCCAACCATCACATGTCTCATGGAGAGTCTCTTCCTCGAGGTCGAGATGATGCATATCACTCTCAAAGATATCTTGAGAAAGCCAACCCATGCCAGTCGTATAGGTTCCTTCACTGACCACTCGAAGAGCGTTTCCGTTTTTATCGACATTACTTCCCCTTGGAAGATACCAACCTAGTCCATTTTTTTGGTCGCCAATGGCGAATTGACACCAGAAATTTAATTCGGTCAAAGCAGCACGGAGGTCCATTTTTCGACTCTCATACAAAGTCTGTACCGCCTCACGTCGTATGGCGTGCCCCTCGCAGGCTGCTACCAGCAACATGTAATCGACTGCCAGGTCGACTGGTGGAGGACTCATGCGTATAACGGCATGCAGCGGTAGGCTTGCCATAGGCAGAACAGATTCATCGTTGCACGTAATGACAATTGGCCGCTTTGATGTTGCTATCAAGCTGAGAATGGTAGGCCAGAACTGAGTATCATCCTTGTAAAGGATGTCGGCCTCCTCAATCAAAATCAAGGATTGTTTTTGTGCTTTCGCAGCTGGCCTTGGTTTCGCTTCTTCCAAGCTGATTTGAGCTTCTTTCGTTGAAGGCTTTGAAGCTGGGACTGCAGGCTTCACCTTTGCTTTTGGTTGCGCTGTTGGCTGGGTCTTGAAGAACGAGTTCATCGTTCCTTGCCGTCCACTTTTGAGGTCATTGGCTAACGCTTCGTCGATTCGTCTCCTATCCTCGTCTGCTGCACCGTCTACCTGAGCAGGGCCAGATAGTCGTTGAACTTGGTGGTTACGTGCCATATCACCAACCTTTTCCAGAATGTCCTTTCCACTCCGCCTTGTGCCTGGGTTTATTTCGAAGACCTCAAAGCCAAGCTCCTTCGCAACAGCATACACTGCTGCAGTTTTACCACACCCATGAGGGCCGCTGATGACCACCGCATTTGTCAGTCTTCCAGAATCCTTAGCCATATCACCAGTCCGCACGATTGTCTTCCTTCGCGGACCCTGACCTTCAGACGGTGAGGTGCTATCGTCTGGCTCGGAAATCTCATCCATATCATCAGCCTCTTCATCCGAAGACACAACAAAGCCATCCAGTTTCTTGGATTTGCGCTTGCGTTTCCCGATAGGCTCGGACTTTGGTGCCCCTGAACGTCTTGCTAATGACGAAGCTCGACTTCTATTACCAAGCCCCCCTTCTACAGATTTCACCGTCAAAGACTGCAACCATTCCTTCAAGATCGACACCTCCTTGACTGTCTGCAAAATATCGGAGGCAAGTTTGGGCGAATATTTGTGGATCCATGCCTGACTATCACATAGACCTTTGTCGAAGGCAGAAAGAGACGTTGATATCGAACCATAAGTCTTCAGGATGGCAGGATGGATGCGCGTCCGAGGATTGCTGCTTTGCTGAATCTCATCTTCGCTTGAGCTTTGCTCTGTAGAACAGGGCAGTGGAATGCGTGCGTCCAGTTCCTTTCGAATCCGCATTTGCAAGTCAAATCCTGGCTCGAGGTGCTTGATAGGGATCCGGAGGTAATCGGGAATTGGAGGAAATTCTTCTTGGTTGATACCTCGAATGCTTTCAACCACGTTTCCAACGCACAACTCTTTCGCTAGAGTTTCTAGGATATTTTCGTTCTCCAAAATCCGTGTAGCTTGATATTTTGATTTCTTGTCCTGCGAAAGGAAGCACGGTCCATTGTAGGACAGTTGCTGGGAGCTTTCCAATTCAAGATCTAGACCACGAATATGGACCATATCTTTACATGGCCATGCAGGTTCAACAGCCCCGGGAAATTTTACGATTTTGGTGGATGCTCCGAAGCCTGAGAATGGTATTGGAAGCTTGGATGGAGGAGATTGTTTGCCACGAGAAGATGGTCTGGCCCTGGCCTGTGGAGTTTGTTCTTTGGATTGTGTAAGATCAATGACTGTGTGGTCCGTTTTTGGCTTCTGAGGACTTTGAGGCTTCGCCGCGGCTTTGCCCAAAAAGAACGGATGAGTTGACTTGGCTGACTTTGGAGGACTATTCTTTACAACCTTTGGTGGGACCAACACCTGAGGAAGCACAGCCGGTTTAGCGGTGTTCAGTATTTGACCTATCTTCTGACCAATTGTTGCTGGAAGAGGGTGGCCTTGACCGTAGCGAATAGTAACGACTTTTGACTTTGGTTTTCCTCGACCGGTTATCGTTTTTTTGCCATTGCTTGCAGCTGGTGGATTGGACTTTTTAGCAGGCGGCGATCCAATAGTGCCAGTTTTTGCATTGAGGCGTAGAACCTTCCGCGGTTTGGCATCTTCGGGGTCGGTGAGTATCGTGATATTGTTGGTAACCTGCTTCCGTACGGGGGATTCTTCGCTGCTTTGGTTTGTAGTTCCAAGTGATTTCTTTCCGTCCGGTTTCGTCCCAACGATTGCATCATGTACAACCCGCCCTGAAACAAGAACAACTGTAGCTGGGATCTTGTCCTCTGAAATATTTACAGCCGAATTGGAGCCAGTAGGTCCATGTTCCCTCTCCAGCGGTTCTGTCCTGCTTGGCTCTTGGAGGGGAGCTTGGGCATCTCCCCTGTATGTATCTTCTTCAACCGAGGTAGTCTTACGGCGCTTCCTCCTGCTATTGTTTGGATCCACTTCTAACAATTCTCCATGTTCTAGGTCTTTTCTATTCTCTGCCGAAGGAACCCTGAGGATGGGCATTGGCATCGAATCTGTGGTGATGGCGGTCTTTGATTTCTTATTTCTCCTTCCTGGTCCATCCTTGGAAGCATTCGTAGATAACGATGGTGCATCGGGGGTCTTGGAGTTAGGTTGAGCATTTCGTTTCTTAGGTTCTGGTTGCTGTGCTGCTATGATGACATTCAGCAAACAGAACGAGATTGAAAGGACGTACATCGCACAGATAAAGGATAAAATGAACAATACATACTGGCCCCCTTTTGAAATAGAGGATACACAGGAATCCCCTCCTTGTTCAAATCCCCCATGCTTCTCTCGACAAGCACTGACATTGGTGTTGACGAATGGTGCTGCGAGCGAACGCGAACGTCACGCGTCATACGGAACCACGATTGATGTTTTCATACCGAAAGTGACTTGTGAATTTGTGGCAAAAATGTAAAGCTGGTAATGCAATCTCAGGTAATTGCATCAGTTGCAGGATCAGAGTAATGAAAAGAATGGAGATGTGAAGGTTTCGCTGCAGCTCTAGTCGCGAAAACGTCCATGATTGCTCGCGTTCTCGAAATGCGCCCGAAGTGGAGACAGAACGGCGTTACAATAGTCCGCTTCCGCACAGCACTTGCTTCTCTATGAGCTACCCCTCTTTAGGTATAGCTAGTCTCGGCTATACTAGCCTCGGAATTATGATTTTCCGGCCAGCACTGGCTAGCGTAAAACCCCTGCCATTATTTTGAGATTCAAAATAATTTTTGACCGACTGCTCAAGTTTGTTATGTAAGGCCTGCGACAGCAGCAACATCTCGCGACCAAAATACAAAATGTCGTCACGCTTCTCAATACAAAAGCCATATGTGATTGCCTCCTTGCCACAACCCATTGATCGCTCAAATGGACATTATGTTGTCGGAGAGGTCATTAGTGGTGGGGTTGGCACAAAGAAGAGGAAACGAGCAGAGTTGGCTGTTGGAATTGATGGAGAAGGATTGAGTCTGTATGATGTAAGGAGCTTCTATAAATTACTTAACGTCATCTAATGAGCCGCAGATCTCGTCATCCAAGTTGATTACATCCTATGCGCTTCCTCCACAATCTTCCTTCACTTGCCCTCCAGTTTCGGTCAGAACGAGGGTTTCTAAGAACACCATTGAACGCAAAACTTACGTCTCAACGACAGCGCCACAAGCGCAGCTTACCTTGTTTCGAGAAACTACGTCCGGGACGTCTACAGAGTCTTCCACAACAACCCGCACTTTGACAAGTTCGTCCAGTCCCATCGTTTATTTGGGCATAATTACTGCTTCGAGAGTTCCAGAGACTGCGACCGATAAATACGATATACTTGCTATTCAGGAAGATGGAGAGATACATTGCCTTGATGGTGGCTCTCTACAAGAGAGGTGGATCTCGCCGGCCAGCGCCCTTGGTCGAGATGCTGGAAAGCAAATGAAAGAGACGAGGGTCGAGTTTGCACACCTCACCAACGCGCATGCCGCTAGTCAAGGCATCCTTAAGGGGCGGCAAGATGTCTTCGCATTGTATTCCCAGGAAATCAGTGCGGATGGCTTTAATCCTGAGATCCTAGTTATTATTACAAAATCTACACAAGACGCGACCGTACTGAGAAGTCTCCACATTATCAGCTTACCTAGAAGATCTGCCATCAATATGAATGGTCTTCATCATTCTGTGGACTCGCTTCTTACTGCTGAGATACCTTCGGCGACCACGGCAGACAATATCGGTGGCCAGTTATCCTTCAGTGTTCAGGTTGCTACTGGAGTGCTGCAACGACTTCACAGTGAAATTTTGACTACTTTCGACCTCACCGACACTTTGCCGAAGGAGCAAAATAGACTCAAGACTGCGGGTGGTCAGTCTTTTCTGCGACTGTCAAGTACATCCATTTTAGTCTCGTCTCCACAGTCCGTCACGGCTTACAATCCCAAATATCAGTCTACGTTAGCAACGATTGAACTCGACCTGGCAAGTAATTCTGACTCTCGGAAGCGCAAACGGGAGACCATGGACGAGAACTCTTCGATTCTAAAGGAGCATTGTAAATTCATTGCTTACTTCCCGAAACTCGCTGTAGCAACGGCGATTCTAGGTAACAAACTTATCGGCATTCAAGTTGAAGGTCATCAAGACCGTCAAGGAAGACTTCGAACTGCTGGACTTCTGATAGACTCTATTGGTCGTTCCGCCGAGGGTCAAATGCGACTCACAAGCATGAGCAATCTTGGTAGCACCAAGATAGACGGCCTCAAAACCCTAGGTAACTTCCTACCAAGTGCAATTGGTCTTGATGTACCTTGGGCAGATCAAATTCATGATTTTGAACGTTGGTTCCAGAAAGGTGAGTGTGATGAAGCTGCCTTCGATAGAAGAATGGCTCCTCATCTTGGGATGGAGCTCCCAGAAGCAAACGAAAATGGCGTTACCAACGGATTGAATCCCTCGACGGAGACAAAGCCCAAGCAACTCACGAAAGAACGTTTGGTACCTTCAGATGTCGATCGGCGATGGATTCTGTACGCTCTGGGCAAGATGTTCACAATAATCGAGGATGATGCTGGTGAAAGTAGATTATCGATCTCTTTCTACCCTCCGAATACATTCATGTGGCTCATTACGAATGGATTCATGACGCCCACTAACATTGAAGCTGCTGTGAGAAGAGGTGGCTCTGCTCCAAAGTCACTTCCTGCTGGTCAGCTTGTAGACATGATTGTCGATCTGGATCAAGACATGGATCTCCTTTTAGTGCTCGTTGCAAAGAATTATCTGGGAGCTGCGGAGTTGCTACATGTCATCCGCAATCTGATGGAGAGTCTCGGGCTTCTAGGAGAAAATCCCAACACGAAACAAGGGCTTCTTGCGCACGAAGAAGACCCAGAACTACCAAATGGAGATCTGGAAGAGCAAGTCGAGAAATTAGAAGCAGAGATCGAGCAGGATCTGGAGCTGGCAGAATACCGATTAGGCCCTGGATCTGGTACGCGAGGCAATGCGTTGAGCCTGGCGTTATCCAGGTTGTACACCCGCCCAAGTCCCGACATTGTCTACGCTCTCCAAACTGCTTTTTCCAGTCAGGAAATTGTGTGTCTGATTTACCTCTTGCGATTCGAACTGGCGCGTGGAGCCTGGACTACGAAATATACTGACACGGCTGAGATTGATGTCGCGGATGAAGATGCCGGTCAGCAAGACAATGCGATCATTCTCATATCAAGCTTACTGAACAACTGCGTGGATGCCATCGGAGCAGGCGGGTGGCTCTCAGGAGAGGCGAGATTGGTTGATGGGGACCCGTTTGAGGCCGAGGAGTTGATATCAAGTCTGAAATTGGAAGTCAGTGCGGCTTTAGAGGGCATTGAGGAAGCTGTGTATCTGAAGGGACTGACTTCTGAGATGATCAAATATGGCGATGCTATCGAAATAGCTGTCTCCATATCCAGCAAAAACGCTGAGACCCCTCTCATTGTTCCCGCTTTGGACGAGAACACCAATCTGCTGCCAGTTGGGTTGAAGGTGGAAAAGAAGATTCCGATTCACAAGATTGGAGCTGGAGGAGCAGTGTACAAACGTACCTTGCGAGATATCGGTTACCTCAAGAGTCAGAAAGTCGGAAAGTATTCTCGGGAGAGAATCCGTGTCTGATTATGCATGGCTCATGACGAATAATGAAAGAAATTTCCGAACATTTTCCTAATCCAATTTCTAATGTTCCTCCTATTTCTGGGCAATGACAAGGAAAAACATTGGAGATATGTTTGGAATTATACAGATCGCCAACGGGCACTCGCAAATGTGAAATATTCTTCCAGATGAGGACGACGAAGAGCAACTTTAGAAGTTGGGGCTGGAATGTCTAGACGTAGTAAGGGCAGATAATTTGCGTCTACACCAATGTTCCTACGACTATCAGACAATGAAGAGGGCGACAGACGAGAGTCGACAGTCCATTGGATTTCTGGATTTCTGGATTTCTGGATTCTTCTCCCAATGTGTTTTGCCATCTAGGACAAGAACACGTATCTCATGTTGCTCTTCTTTCAATATTTCTCAACAGCCCCATCTCGCCAACACGTTGAACACGACCTCGCGCTCATCCCCTAACTCCGGCCACCAGTGCTATTAGCGACCCTATCACAGCCCTCGACAAGCAACGCATGAGGCTGAGTCGCCCACTAGAACAATACCGAGTATGTACTGCGCCACCGCGTTCGTGACACACCATTTCCCACCCCGCGAATTGAATCTGACCGCTAGCCAGCCCTGCACACCCTCTCCACTTTCTGGCATGAACCGCCGCTTGTATGGGAACAGCGTAGTCGCGACGTCACAGCCGTGCAACCTTCAACTTCTTGCTACCTGATTTCAGCTTCAGCCTTTCCTTTTCGTCCCTCCATTGCTTATTTGTATTTCGTACACTCCTTGTACAAGTATTCCCGATTTCTGTGTCCGCCGACGAAATTCCTGCCGACCCTTGAACGAGGCATCCGAATCTGCATTGCAGGGTTTCCAAGGTTTGCGAATGAAGTTTGCTTGCTGAGTGGGATTACTGTACCTGGAACACGACACGAGATCGGCGCAAAGCGCACAACGATGAATATCTGATTCGAGATCGAACATCTGGAAAGAGGCACACATCACAGTGACCATGAGCTTCGGCACATCGCCATCGGATGTCGATGATGTCGTCGCATTCTGCAAAGCGCTATATCGCAAGTGCAGGGAAGTACAAGATGCAGGAGGGGAGTACGACGAGATCAGTCGTGAAGTTCGAGGTATGCGTTTAGAAACATCTTTCTCTGCCTCTTTCTTTGTACTCGAGATTCATTAATCACAAACATGTCTTCACTTTTTTCATGCATATTAGGATCAGTTGTGCATCTAGAAGTTTTTGTGGCACGTTTGAGTCAAGACTGACCATGAAGGGTTACACACGGTCCTTAAACATCTCAAATACGAAGTCGAAGCCCCTGAATCGCCTGTGAATCACGATCGCTCGATATGGAGTCGTCAACTTGCGCCGGTAATTGGAGACTCCAACTACACTCTACACGAACTCGACGACCTTCTGCAGAAACATAGCAGGTTCAGTCATGCGAGCACTAGTCCAACCTCTTCGCGAGGAGATATCAATCGCCGCGCTAGTAATCTAGATACATTGGGTTTGATTAGGGTCAAATTACTCAGTCATAAATCAAGCTTGACCAAATTCTTGGACAATATTCAGCTACATCAATCAGAGAACACGCCGAGAGAATTAGACAACCATGACGGTCATTTGGATGCCATTCTTGACAAGGTAGATATCATTGCTGCACGGATCGAATCCCAGAATAAGCGCAGCGCTCCAACAATCCATGATGGCGATGATAAGGAGGTATGGAAACAGTTTCGCAGAGAGTTGATTGCAGAAGGGTTTTCGAGCGAAGTTCTAGAACACCATAGAGTATGTCCCCGCATCTTTTGATATTGGCATCATACTGACAACCCGAAGGATGTCTTGAGAGCGTACATCCGTGAGATTGACCAAAATGGTTTACTCGATGACGTGCCTTGTACTTCTCAGCCAGCTCCAGCCCCTGGCATCCTTTCTGAACGATGGCTTGAATCAGTAAAGGCTATTCGATCACATGATAGGCCACCAACCTTCAGCTCACTTGACCTGACTACGGAGGATGGTAGTGCCAAAGCGATGATGGTCAAGGAAGACAATATGAAATTCCCACAATCAATGAAATTAGATTTGCGGCAACCAGACATCCGAGGAAACAGCGACGGTGAATTGAAGCAGTGAGTATCTCGTCTATTTTCGCTGTAGCGAGATTAACATATAATAGGGCCACGCCGTCTTCTGCTTCAAGGCAACGGAGAACGAGCGGCAATGGTCATCGACTACCGCCGCAAATCCCGAGATTGATCACATCAGATGAGAAAGATGAAAAGAGTGTTCAGTACTACAATACTGAAAGCTCATCAGGCGAAGAGTCCGATCAAGAGTCTCGAAGGCGATCTAGGGACCTTCAGCTAGGCGAAGTAATCAAGACAGTAGAGTTGATAGCTGACAGTCAGGCTTTGCAACTTCACCCACACTCGCCATCAAGCTTTAGAAGCAACCAAGACTATCTTGGTGAGGAATCTAATTCACGATCACTCCCGTTTCAGCCAAAGAAGCAACTGGAATTTGGCACATCTCCTATTCAGCCAGGCGCAATACCAATCCCTCAAACAAATCCCAGAAACTCCAATTCTAGTTTTAGTACCACTCCGCGATCCTATCCATTCCGTCTGGCACCAGATGAATATGGGAATGAGATTCCCGCTGATGCGAAATGGACAAAGATCAATCGTCGTCTCGTCTCACCCGAAGTCCTAGATCAAGATCATCGACGATATGAAGCGTAATATTCTTGCTCTCCGCACTCTATCCGTTCTGTATTAACACACTATAGGCGTCCCGAGTTCGTAGCCGTCCTTGGCATCCTGAGCCGCGCTGAGATTGAGACTCTCACCGAACGCTCCCGCATCCTTCGTGATGCCCGCCATCGCCGGAGCCTCCCTACCCAGGTACCACCTCCAGCACAGCCCGTGCGCCCGATCCCAGTTCCTGTAGCTATACCCGCTCAAAATGCCGCTCCGCGTCACCGAAGTGGTCGTGAAACGCCCTCATCCTCGTCCTCAGATTCAGGTTCTTCTGACTCAGATCACCATAGGAGGAGGAAGAGTAAAGGACGTCGTGGGTACGCTGGATCGAATATAGGTGTTCCGATCTCGGGATATCCTAACCCTTTTGGACAACCGTTGCCAAGTCCGGTGCGTAGTCCAAGTAGCAAGAACGCTTCTGGGGCGTGGAGTTCGAGTGGAAAAGTGTCAAGAAGCGAGTACTCTACGTCTAGAGACCAAGATAGAGATAGGGAGAAGGACAGAGATCGAGAGCGAGATAGGGATAGGGAAAAAGATAAAGATGGATCGAGACGAAGGCATAACTCGAGCGCAAGTCGTGCAAGAGGAAGCGATCGTCGTGATCGTGATGGCGGAGGAGGATACCAGAGAAGCAGCAGGTGGAAGGAGAATCTTACTGCCGCAGGGATCGGAGGCGCTGCGGTCAGTTTGCTAAATGTTTTGTCTGAAGCTGCTGAGGGTTTGTAAATTGGATGGAAAAACGATATGGTGCTATAAAGGGCTCATAGCACCATAATCTTGAAAAGAGAAAAGGGAGCATAGCGTGGAGTTTTCTTTTCGTTGATACCTAGGTTATTAAACAAGGATGGCGAAATACAACGTTGCGATGATTTTGTTGTAAGATGGGTTTCGAGGATATGTGTTATGATAGGTAGATATAGCTATAGTTCTTATTGGTTTAATACCACAACACTACAATACAAAATACACTTCGAAAGTCAGAATGGAAAGTGTCCTTGAAGCCGACACAGCACGTGTCTCCGATGCCACGTGATGCGATCCTGTAGTCCGAGCGCTGGAAAATCACCCACTCTTCCGAACTTTCACTCTCCTCAGGCCTGCACATCACGAAAGCCATCGCCCAACATTCAACACTAGGAACAATCCAAGGACGAATGGATCTCAGGAGAAATCTCGGATTTCGAAGCCACGAAATTCGCTCTAAAAAGTCAATCCCCCACGTTCTTCACGGGCTTCAAGGACCGCCGCGTTCAATTTGCACTCTAGTCTCCACCCAAGGACAACAACACCCTGGCTGACCCCAGATCTGGGCATCGGGAGTATGGTAACCGAGATCCTTCTTTCTTACTAGAAGCTACTTGTGCGGGGAGAGTTTGGCCGATCTAGAACGGTGTGAGGTTTAATGTGAGGCACGGTGAGTGATCTATGCGAGTGGCTGAAGGCATGTGATTTGGCTGGAGTCTATGCTGTTGTGATACCGGTCGATGGGGCATGATAGGCTTATTCCCGGCTTTAGACTTGGCCGTCACGAGAAATGCGGAGGCGCCGACGCTCTTCTGATGTGGAGTCCTTGGCTCAAACCATCTTTGGCATACGACCCGTCGAATACACGCCCGAGCCAAGCGCCCGATAGAATTATGAACAGGTACAACAACAGAAAGTCTACTAAGTTTCATGTCCAATTATTGAGCCAAGCCTGAATTTGAACACTAGCCTTTCCTAATTGAAAGGAGCCGCATACAGCTGTCCATATAGGGAACGATAGCACAGTTTTAAGCCTTCCAGACTTTCAGCTCCACCCAATTTCAACAAGCCACCTCCTTCAAGGAAGTCGAGAAGGATTTCTGGTCCTAGCCAACTGAGAGAATCACGAAATGTATGGAGTTTGTTCAAGACCTTGCCTTCATGAAAGATAAGTCAATGTCTAACTATAGCTGAACTGTGTATCAAGCTGTACGATTGTGGAATGGTATGTTTGATCTGGCCACTTCTCTCCTGCCTTGTTGGTCATTGGTGTTTCGAACGAGTTGCATACATGCTGCAAGCTGCAGACATGGAGAAAGTTATCCCAAAATTGATCTCGGTTATAATGAACTGTTGTGCCCAGAGCAGGAGGGCACAGCGCAGTATCCGACCAGGTTTCAATGCTGCAAAGAATCGAGGCCACTACTTTTAGATAGGGCACAGCTCCGGCTGCCAACGGTTAGGTGAGGCAGGCCATCCAAGCCGACTGGAGGACGAAGCGCCTTGCTTTCTGCTCGTGAAGCACCTCCACGTTCAAGACAGTAAGCCCCCACCAAAGCTAATGGCACAGCAGTTGGCGTGCGGGGTTTCTATGTTGTTCATTTCTGTCTGAAGATGAGGGGTTTCCGCTGGTTGTCGTTGTTCGAGTCTTCCACTCTACCGACAACACCCAATTATGCTTCTGACGTCGAAACTGCAGGTCCTTTGATATCATTTGCCACAAAGGACTGCTGGATCGTCGTTTTGAAGCTGCCTTGAGCTGCATTCCTAACGCAGACCAATATGTACCTTATTGGCGTAAGCCCCACGATGCGGGGCCCCACATGTTATGCTGCTGCCGTAGCTTTCCGGATGCAAAATCCTGCAAGGAGGAGAAACAAGTGGTGGAAACCTAGACCGCCCAAAGGGCGGCACTAGACCCCGCACTGCGCTAATCAGCAGCTCTTTCACCGTCAAGTCGTTCCCCATCATACCGCAACCTCGCCTCCCTCGCATTCAATTCTTGCTCGATGCATGATCCCCAAGGATATGATACCAATCGAGATATGTCAGGGCCCCTGTCCCGATTCTTACCAATTTGTCTGATTGATTGCTGATCAGCGGGGGGCGCACGGCGCGCAAATTGATGGCGCAAGGTGGCTCAGATACCCGGATCGTTCGGTAGCACGATCCTATACACGGCTTTGTTCTTAACTAACTCGTTTTCGAAGTATTTCTTTCCTTCAAGTATATTTATAATGTTTGGTCTGAAAACTGTCTGTTCTGAGGTCTTTATATAAGGAGAAAGGATATCTGTTTGGGGAGTGTCAAAAGCCAAGTGGTTTACTTATCATCCCACATAGTCATCCTGCAGTACGACGGGCGGCCGTCAAATCCTCAGTTCTATGTCTAGATCGGCCCACATACTTCCTAGTTGCGGGGTAAAGCCCGTCTCCTGGGTCTACCTATAGCGGCTGTGTCTCGTATGAAATATTCCCTGCTAAACCCGCAGCTTTCATTTGATGTTCAAAAGCACCCAAAATGCCGAGTTATTTCCACCATCACCCCCCAGACTGACTTCAGCAACTGCACGAGGTGCATGCCGCGTCAATCATGTCTTGTATCGCTCGTCCCAAGACGCTCAGTCTGACCACAAGCTTGTCAGAAGAGGGGTAACAATCCTTTCCATGCACCGGAATAGCTCTAGGACATGGTCCTTCCATGTAATCATGCAGTGGGAAAGGGTCCTGGAATCCAATTGACTCCATACGATAGAGCTGGAGCTCGAGCAACACGCGTCAGAAGCGTTGCAAGGTTGCTTTAGCCCCCTTGGTTGCGAGCTCGACGTGCGGGGTTGACAGATGTGGAGAGATTCAAAAGAAGGGGGTTCTGCCTTCCCCACGATGGTCTTGGAGTGTAAGCTCTTCTCTTAGCAGAAGTCAGCGTACAACAAAGCATCACAAACGTAGTTTAACCCGAAGCGTCTGGACGCCTTCAAAATGACAGTCCCCGATGAAGTCGATATCATCGTGTGCGGTGGTGGTAGTTGTGGATGTGTTGTTGCTGGCCGGTTCGTTAAATTCAACCCCCTTCCTTGGACATATTGGAATGGCTACTGACCATTCAGGTTGGCCAACCTCGACCACAATCTCCAGGTCCTCTTGATTGAGGCAGGAGAGAGTAATCTGAACAATCCATGGGTATTCAGACCTGGAATTTGTACGCATCTGCTCAATTGGGGATAACCATTCCTACTGACACAATATCAGATCCCAGGAACATGAAGTTGGACAGCAAGACTGCTTCCTTCTACTACTCAAGACCGTCGGATTGGCTCGGTGGCCGACAGGCTGTCGTTCCTTGTGCTCACATCCTTGGTGGTGGATCATCCATCAACTTCATGATGTATACTCGCGCTAGTGCATCCGACTACGATGACTTCCAGGCCAAAGGATGGACTACAAAGGAGCTCATCCCACTCATGAGAAAGCATGAGACATACCAACGAGCATCCAACAACAGGTAAATATGCGAACTTGCTCAAGGAAGTACCTGGCTGATTCTGTAACGAGGGATATCCACGGATTCGAAGGTCCAATCAAGGTCTCTTTCGGAAATTACACATACCCAATTATGCAAGATTTCCTTAGAGCCTCGGAGTCCCAAGGTATCCCCACCACGGATGATCTTCAAGATCTTGTCACTGGCCAGTAAGTACTCATTACGCTTCGCAATGTGACGATCACTAACCATCCGATAGCGGTGCTGAGCACTGGCTCAAGTGGATCAACCGAGACGTATATCTTATCAGTTCTGAGTCAAATCTTCACGCTAACATAAATGCAGACCGGGCGCCGAAGTGACTCGGCTCACGCCTACATCCACTCGACGAGATCAGTTTATCAGAATCTTCACCTTCAGTGCAACACCAAGGTCGACAAAGTTATCCTCGAGAATGGCGTTGCTGTTGGAGTGAAGACTATCCCCACAAAGCCACTCCACCCGAGCGTAAGTGTCCATAGTCCCTGTGATTTAACATTGTTGATACGAGTCTCCCCAAGCAGCAACAGTCCCGTACTTTCCGTGCCCGCAAGCAGATAATTGTTTCTGGTGGCACATTGTCATCGCCATTGATCCTTCAACGCAGTGGTATCGGTGACCCAAAGAAGTTGCAGCGCGCTGGCGTTAAGCCTCTCGTCAACCTGCCTGGTGTAGGATTGAACTTCCAGGACCATTATTTGACGTTCTCTGTGTACCGTGCTAAGCCTGGTACGTTCCACCCACCTTCGTTACAGTGAACAAAGATATACTAACGAACGCAGACACCGAAAGTTTTGATGACTTCGTCCGTGGCGTTCCTGAAGTCCAGAAAGCCGTCTTCGATGAATGGAACCTCAAGGGTACTGGACCACTTGCTACTAACGGCATTGATGCTGGTGTTAAGGTTCGTCCTACCGAGGAGGAGTTGGCAGAGATGGAGAAATGGCCTACGCCACATTTCAAGAGCGGATGGGACAGCTACTTTAAGGACAAGCCAGACAAGCCAGTCATGCATTACTCGGTTATCGCTGGGTATGTATCCTTAACATTCCTGCTGATTTCACTTGCTGACTTAACCGTACAGATGGTTTGGAGACCACATGTTGATGCCTGCTGGAAAGTTCTTCACGATGTTCCACTTCTTGGAATATCCTTTCTCGCGTGGCGAAACGCACATTGTCTCACCAGACCCATACGAACCTCCAGACTTCGATGCGGGCTTCATGAACGATGAGCGAGACATGGCTCCTATGGTCTGGGGCTACATCAAATCTCGTGAGCATTTCGCAGACCCCGTCAACAATTGATACCGCAGCTAACTTATTTCCTAGGTGAGACTGCCCGCCGTATGGAGGCATACGCAGGCGAGGTTCAAGCCATGCATCCATTCTATGCCTATGATTCTCCAGCCCGTGCCAAGGACATGGACCTCGCTACCACAAAGGCCTATGCCCTTCCTGGCAACTTGACAGCAGGTATTCAGCACGGCTCCTGGTCTATGCCTGTCGACGGCGGCAAAGCACCTAAGCCCAGCTTATTGAACAGTAACTGCCAGACTGTGTACGAGGACTTGAAGTACAGCAACGAGGATATCAAGCATGTTGAGGAATGGGTCAAGAGACATGTTGAGACTACTTGGCACAGCTTGGGCGTACGTTCACCCGGTCTTTTATCGATAGTAAATACTAATGAGTGACAGACGTGCTCTATGGCACCAAAGGAAGGTAACAGCATCGTTAAGCACGGTGTTCTTGATGAGCGTCTCAACGTCCACGGCGTCAAGAACCTCAAGGTCGCTGATCTGTCCATCTGTCCTGACAACGTTGGTTGCAACACTTGTAAGTTCTTATGTAATGCGCCAACACCACCGGGTATACGCTAATCTCTCAACAGACTCCACTGCTCTCCTGATCGGTGAGAAGTGTGCCGTCCTCACGGCTGAGGATCTTGGATACAGTGGCAAGGCATTGGAGATGAAGGTGCCCAACTACCATGCTCCCGGCGAGTTGTCTGGAATTGCCCATGCTAGACTCTAGGTCTGTATTTCAGGTGACTAAGATGGAGGGAACGGAAATTAAGAGGCAAGATTGTGATCTGATGAATGAGGATATGTTGGAATCATAGTAATCGTTCTTTGGTAACACAAAATGAATGTACGCTCCTTCTGTAAACAATAATGCCACGCGACCGTAAGGTCCTTTATCTGGCATGTAGCTCCTTTGCTATAATATTTCAATGCTTTCTAAAGTCGTTTCGTGAAGTCCCTTCCAACAGGCTAAATCCAATGGCACCCTCCTGACCACAATGCGAGAACACGTATAGCATAAACAAAGCCAAGATATCTCTTCTTCGGAGCGAATTGGTCCACTACCAGTCTTTATACAGACTTGCAGTTCAAGCATTTGGGTTGGAACAGTTGGAGTATAGTTTGCCGTTGGAAATTGGGGGCTCGGTCTAACGCTAGAAAAGCTTCGGATTCTCTACAAGTCTTATATAACACTGGTTTCTTGGAGTGCTTGTAAGTGTAGAAATGGCATATGCAAAAATTATTAATAAATATCTATTTAAATTCTAAAATTAAGTAAGAAGTTGAAAAGGAACTAGAGTATATATATATAGCTAAAAGAGTCTAAGCGTTCTCGTAATTACTATAATTACTATTTTAAGTGCCTTTGCAACCCCTCACGATGCTGGCGCACATTCCAAGGCGCATTCCGCAGCGGTGTGGCCTCGCATAAAGCACCTCCCATGGACACCAGAAGAGGATGCGACGATACTCAAGATGAGGGAGGAGGATGGCTGCTCGTGGGAAGAGATCCATGCCGTCCTCCCGCACCGGACTCTAGGAGCGACCCAAGTCCGCTACTCTACGAAGCTCAAAAAGTAGCTGCGGCGGGAATGAGGATATCAGTCTCTAGCGTGGCTGCGAGATAAGTATAAGTGAGGTACATAATGTCTAAAGTTATACTTTTGGGAATGGTGGGCAGGTCACATTATGTCTAGAGTTACGCTTTTGAGACTAGTACCCCTACGGCGTCGACAACCTCCCTCGACGGGCGCGGTGAGGTCGGGGCGATTATTTTTCGAAGAATATGTATGCGCATTGAATCTTAAGTGCTTTCTACTCTTAAAAGTAGGGTTTTAGGGCGGTGCGGGCGCGATGTATCGTCGTCGCAATTTTGGTGTTCGCGAACCGGCCCTCAGCGCGCGCGCACTGGACCTATTTCTGCTATCGGATTTGGAGAGGTTATACTAATTTCATTGCCGTACAAAAAAGCATGTTCGATATCACAGAATGGGACGTATCTTAAAATTCTGCAATGTTGTTCTCATCACTTGCCCAAGTCGATATCTTTATCTAAGATTGACTGTGAATCCTTCCTCAGTTCTATTTCCCTCCAGTTCCTCGGTGCAGGCTTGAGTAAGTAGTCTTCGTCGTCTGCAGCTCTCTTTTGGAAATTCAGTAGCACCTCGTATAAACGGCCTGCGTTAATCCGCTCCTTGGCTTCGATGATTAAAAGATTTCCTATTATCAAGTCAAGCAAATCGTGGATAAGAGCTGAGCACTTTTCATCTTCGTGAAGCTGATTTGTCCAGATAATGACTTGGTCTCGCACGGATGCTGTTTTGACTCCAGAAGGGTGAGTGATAATAGTGAAAAAGTCATCGTCATCAATACTAGTTTCTGGGGATTGTCGGCTTCGGAAGTCGGCAAACCCATCAACTTCTGCAGAGCCCCTCAGTATCCAAGTAAGGAACTCCAAGTAGAGGCAGCCTAGACTCCAAATGTCATAGGCACGGGAAACTGGTCGGCGAAGCTTGCATTCAGGCGGCTCGTAAGTTGGCGACGAAAGCACCTTGTCTGGGTCGACATGATCCGAATCCCGACTATGAATCCGTGCTAAGTGGAATCCGCAAAGCTGCAATACCCCCATTCTTTCTCTTGGAGCTGATGCTTCCTTGAACCAAAGGATATTTTCAGGCTTAATATCTCCATGGCGCCCAAACCATTCTTCTTTGCTGTATCGGACACTGAGCTGCTGGCCCGACGGAGCTGTCACCTCAAAATTGTGAATCAGGGAAATCGCCTTTGATATGCCGCAAATCTGTTTCAAGGACCAGAGTAAAGTGGTCTTATCGAATTTGGGCATGGGTCTCTCCTCCCAATACTGTCGCAAATTTGAATCTGCGTAGCGGAACATGAGATAAAACTCCCCATTGTATTTGTACGTCGCTAGAAGTTCGATCGTATGTGGATCGTTCTTGAGCCTAAAAGCTTTCAGAATTGTGCTTTCTTTTAAGAATGCTTTTTCGTCGTCCGAATAAAGATGCTTGACAGCAACCAACTCTTGATATTTCTGGATGTGGTTGTTAGATTAGAACACTAGGGATAACGCAATGGGGTCGCCATACCTCAGACGTAGAGGATTCCCAGAAGTCATGATGTGCTGGATGGATATAGACAGGATACACCTTGGAATACGCTCCCTGTTTCTCCCTATGCTGATCAAGTGCAGGATCAATGTCCATGAAGGGAAAGATAGTTTTGTCGTCCAGTTCATGGTGCTCTCCGTACTTGAATACTGGTGCGAGTACAGACCATTGCATTTGATTAAATCTCCTTAGATATTTGTCCGACACGCCCTCCAACGATTTGATTACCTCTCCATTCATACGATGCAAAGCCAATCCTGTCCGACTGGACGAATTTCTGACGAATGGCAAGTCTCTGTCAGTAATCCCCTCATTTAAGAATAAGCGAATCATGGCCCCCATTCTAGTGCATATAAGTATAGCGTATAATTGTCTTGCAGAAGCACAGATTGTATTCGCCAATAACACAGCATCGACCTCTGTAGTCTCTGGTTCTCGAGCTTGGATATCCCTCACAACTGTTGATACTGTGATCAACTCGTTTTGTGAAGATATTGGGAGAAAATAAGAATTTTGGTGTTGAACGGATTCCACTTGTGCTTCCTCCAGTCGCTCTTTGAGCGACTCCTCAGACTGGTCCGAATCATCGTTCAAATTCATGTTCGAGTCGGTGCCTTCTTCCGCGATGGGTAGCGTCTCCGATATCCAGTAGCCTAACGCCAGTTTCTTTGCTGAATCGCCTGCTATGCTCTGTATGCTTGTCATGGCATCTTCTGTTAATTTTGGGTGTGAGAACTGGCTCATGCTAAGCGCGTCTTCCTCTCCATAACCCAGCGGAGGTAATCCTACTTCTCCTGAGGACCTTGACGACGAAGCTGCTGTGTCTTGCGAGTGTGTGTGCTCTGAACCACCCCCAAAATATTGATTATCTTTGAAATGAGTTTTGTAGTTTCCATCATCTTCCGAATCGGCTTCACTCTCGCTGGAGTTGAGTAGCAAAGACCTTGGACCCCATGGTAAAGACCTCAAAGAGAAAGCATGCACTTCTTGAGCAATGTGGTCAAGAAGGTGAGCTGGATTTTCACTTTGGAAGGGGCAAAGAGGACATGCTTTAATTTGTGTTGGCGCTGAGCGGGACCACGCAGAAACCAAGACAGGTATCTGGCTGCTCTTGATGCCAGGTTGATGCTTTTGCTTGATGTGAGTGGTGAATTCGCCCTCTTCGTTGAACGATGGGTGCGGATCTGCTTGATTGCAGGCAAAGCAGATCCAATTTCTTACGCTACTGTGGTCTTTGTTCATGTGATCCGCCCAACTCTGACGGTTTAGATAAAGTTCTGTTTCGCAGGGACAGCCGTCTAGAATGCAGGTATACGGGAGAATATCTGCTACAAGATGTTTTCTTTCCCGAATCATCAGTAAAGTTGCAGAGAGCCTGTACTGAAACAAGGTACATACTTCCATTTGTTTCCCAGAGCAAACTCCTTAACAAGCGTTTGGCAACAGCACGGACATTTGAATGTACCGCGATTGCCCTGGATAGTAGGAGCCTTGGGGTACGTAACACGTGAACTAGTAGAGGTAACTCCTGTCATTGACGTTCCGGCAGTCTGGTTTTCAGTCAGAGGAACCGGACCCTCAGCTGCCGACGCAGTCGTCGTACTTTTAGGGGCATCCTCCGATGATTCAGGCGCTGTATCTATCTCGACCTCGCGGCGTCTAGTGCTAACAGTTCCCTCAGGTCTAGGTTCAGGCTCATGCTGGCGTGGTCGTGGTGGACGATCTTCCATATTCGTTCTGGTAGAATCCGCCAACTTCTCGTCGTGACTTTGCGAGTATAGAAAGCGGTTTCGCCGCCGTAAGTTAGCTTCGATGAGCCGTGACTGTATCTTACTTAACTGTGGGGTGTCCCAGTACGGCGATTCCATCCCTTCTCGAGAACATTCCACAAAGACTACGCCGCCTTGTGAGAGGCGAGCAAGAGGAGATCTATCCGGTGAGGGCCGCGCAAGTACAATGATTTCGAGGTGCTTTCGAAACAGTTTCAAGTCAGGACTGAGTTTATCAAGGTCAAAAGTGCTGTCTGCTTTATGTCGCCGAGCGTGCGAACCTGCTTTGCGAATTGCAATGGTTACTCTTATGATTTGTTGCAAGATCGACTCAACGTCTCCCATAGCCTTAACCTCCTCAGGGGAGAGCTTCAATTCAAGTTTGACGGCCTGATCTTGTTCATGCAAGAAAAACACTTCAGTGACTTCGTTTGGGTATTGCCGTTCATTTGTGTCGTCCGCTCCCCTAGCTGATATATGTGTTAGATTCAGGGAGTCAGGGACTTTAGATAGTAACCCGGTTCCATCCCGTAACGCACCCTTTTCTATGCATTTTCCTATGAGCACTTCTAGCATGCGAAGAAGGTTAGCAACAACGTCTCTTGCTTCCAGGTTTTCGGCAAGTCGTGCATCAAGAGAGCCTTTGCCTCTCGCAGCAGCGCCAGCGCCAGCCGCCCAAAGATTGAAGTCAGCAAAACGATCTTTTGCCCAATCATCCTTCCTCAAGCGGGGTACTTCCATTGCTCTCCTGAAGCTTTCCCGACAAGATAACGTGGTGTCCAAAATGGTAGATGATTGCGACATCGCATTCGAGGTTCGTAGATGGCAAAGAAGTTTCACAAATATGACCTAATTCTCAGCACAGAGGCCGTTGATAGCAGCAACCATGCCATAGGACAGCAGGATATCATGGTCGCGACCCGGCATTCAGCGGAGATGGTGTGCTGCAACCCTTACAAAGTGGCTGGTTTGCCACGTCGACGTGCGTTATCGACGTATCGTAGGGGAGACCGCCTAAGCGGCTGAAGAATGCATTGCCGCGCCGCACGAGGCTGTATTATGATCTTCTCAGACTACTCTATCGACGGCGACTGGCATGCCTTGAGAAGTTCAGATACAATTTAAACAAGGCAGCTCTGATGCGAATATTCTTCTAGTCGCGCCAAATAGGGCATGCAGCAGGCCGCTCCGCCTCGAGGGCAACTTAACAGGGACTGTCAGTATCTGGTGTGCTTGCAATCAAGGCAACCATGGATAGCTTCGATCTTGGTCAACTTGCGGTGGACACTATTCCCTGGGTGAGTGTTCAGGCAACATGTGTGGGTATCTTCACTGGAGATACCAATGCTGGACATCTTGGGGGTGGGCTCTTGATCATGGCAACAGAGGTGCCAGTTTACCCGAAAGACGGCCCATTTCAGAGGAAGTTCGAAGAACTTATGGGACTCGTTGACAAAGCTTGCTCGGTAAGCGTTCCTTGTCGCATGTTTGCATAGCCTATCTGTTGATTGATGCTAATAATCTTCTCTTGATAAGTGGTCACCGGCATACGGAAACCCAACAAAACACCCCCATTTGGCCACCTTGAAGAGAATTGCCTCAGCCAGGGCTTCAAAAACAGCTTCAACCTTGTTAATACTCGAAAGAGAGATCCAGCAAAGCTTGAGACGTTTCCTCGTGCAAAGCCCAGAAGTGCAGGTTTTGTTGAACATGATCCAAGAGTGCCGGGTGATGAAAGCCAAGGAATCACCAGATCTGGAGGTCGAGAAGATTACCGATCAATTGGAAAGTGACCCTAGCTACCCATCGCATGTGAATAATATCCTGTATTCCCAAATGCAGGTGCAAGCTTCTTGCGCCTGCCGAACGCACCACTTGGAAAAAGCAAGACTTCGATTGGAATCGGAAAAGCTAGATTATGATAAAACATTTTTGCCGTTTGAGTTGCTTTTTCATCCTAGCACGGCATCGTCTGATAGAGGATCCAGTCCTCACAATCTACTATGGCAAGAAACGAAGATAATTGTCCCTAGGTAAGTATTTCCACGTTAGGATTCACGAGCCGTGAACCACGGGTGTAAAAGCTAACCATATGCTTTCTTCTTGATATAGCAAGAAAGATGTTGGCCAAGAACGACCGAAGAAAAAAGTACGAGTTCGGGTCGAAGGCGAGCCCTGGGAAGCGCCTTCGTCCTTGCTCCTGGCTGCACCAGAAAAGCTCAAGAAACTAGGACCGGGAGAGTTCTGCGAACGTATTGGCAAGAAAAGCGGCTCTCGTCTTTCTTTCAAGATCCACGAGGGGGCACTGAGGCTAGTTGATGGCGCAGAAGAGCTTGCGCAACGAAACGTGAAAATGGTCGACGGCATATCACTCGCAGAATTACTGGCCGGAGCACGCTCCCCCATGCCAAAGAGTGTGAAAATCCAAATTGCGTATACCATTGCAAAGTCCGTCTGGCAATATTACAACTCCTATTGGATGTCAAGCCCGTGGACGCATGAGAACATCTATTTTCTAGAAGAAAGAGCCTGCGGTACCTTTTCCTACAAGCCACACCCGTATTTTGCAGCCCACTTCAAGAAACATAAGGGCAAAATACTGGACTTCTATGCCTCTCCGGACTTGACATTCAAATATCCCTACGTCCTTGCCTTGGGAATATTACTCGTTGAGATTGCTACCGGAAATCCTTTCAAGGATGAGGACTACTCCGGTCAATGGGACGAGACGCAGATAAATGACTATTTCGTCTTAGCTTGGACAGCTGCTGCACAAAGCAACCTGGGAGGTTCCCTCGCTGACGAGAGTTTCGCAGCTGTTCTTCAGAATTGTCTGGATGTTGACCTTTTCCATGATGCGCCATTTGATGAAGATGATCCCGAGAAGAACTTAGAAACTCGGCAATCAATTTTGTATAGCAAAGTTGTATTGCCTCTGGAAAAGCTCGACAATGCCTATAGGGGTCATTGGGAACTACCGGAGATCCAACAAGAGCGTAATGTTCAGGCGCCGCATTTACAGGTCAGCAGCTTAGAGCAGAACAAGACCCATGTCGAAAGGGAAATTTACAAGCCACTCGCCGATCCAGTCTTCCTGGCGTCAGATGTTGTTGGCACGGGAAGGTAAGACACAAGGAATCAACTATTGAGCGAATAATCCGTATGCTGACCACTATTGTAGATGGACTCCAAAGTACTGGCTAAAGCAAATCGACGGCATAAATTCAGGCTTAGGAGTTCTCGCTAGGAGTAATCCTACTACTCTTCCAATCAAGATTGCAATCCTTGATACTGGCTGCAATATGGACGCGGATTTCTTTTCGACTTTCACAAATGACGACGAGCGCCTGGATGGAGACCATTGGTATGATTGGGTAAGAAATGAGGCCCAACCAATTGACGAACATGGTCATGGAACAGCAGTTGTTACTCTTATGCTGAGAATGGTTCGAAACGCGGAAATATTTGTGGCCCGTGTTGCGAAGAATGCTGAAGCTCTGCAGCACGCAGAAGACAATATTGCAAAGGTACGGCTATCTATTGCGATTGAGGTGACTGGAATTGTGACTGATCAGTGAGCAGGCGATAATACACGCGGCTAAGGAGTGGGATGTCGATATCATTTCAATGTCGTTTGGCTTTCCAACAGAAGTGGACTCAATCAAGAACGCCATACGGAAAGCAGAGGATCACAAAAAATCGGCCATCATCTTTTTCGCTGCAGCCGCAAACGATGGAGCCAACAAACAAGAGATGTTCCCGGCATCCATGGAGTCAGTCATTTCTGTACGGGCGACCGACAGCAATGGATCGTTTGTGGGCGCATACAATCCACCTCCGTCTGCCATGAAAGAGGATAGTCGCCTTTATGGTACTCTGGGGGAACATGTTCCCTACGACTGGGCAGATGAAACACTTATCAAGTCAGGCTGCTCTTTAGCAACTCCGATCATGGCCGGAATCACGGCATTGATGATGGAGTACTTCGCGTACAAGGCAGGGAGATTCGAAGAAAGCGAAGGCATTCTAAAACAAATTCGGACTCAGAGAGGCGTCATTCAATTGTTCAAGGAGATAGCGGTTAAAAAAGAGAACCAGCGATTTTATGTTGCCCCATGGGATCTGTTTGAGAAGGGCGAGGAAAACCGTTTATCAATTGCGAGAACTGCAATTGGTAAATTACCACGCCAACAGATTGGTAAATAATCTATTTATCTTTAAATGAAATGCACACACATTCTCCTTCTCCATCATTGAACCTCGACTCTGTGACTGCTCTCCCCTTACCAATTTCGACAAGATCAGATGCAGTAGCAAAGCTCGATTCTACCTCAACCACGTCATCTTCGACCGTGTCTTCGTCATCAAGGAAAGTGGCCTTCGACTGAAACTCCTTGGTTTCGAAAGACTTCTCTTTGAATCCTTTCGGTATGATCTTCAACAGCTGATACGCGAACACAATGTCGTTAGTTGACTGGAATCCATCACTCCTACTATTTTCCACTGAGCCACCAACACCAACTCCAGCAGTAGCCTGAGAAGCGACAGGTGCAGAGACCTCGGCATGTGCAGCGTGTCGTGAAGACCGCTCAGCGGACAGCTCGAACCCCTTGGCGATTTTGAGCCCGGTGATCATATATACCGGCCTGGACAAGAGATTGTCGAGGCGCATGAGCTTGTGCACCTTCGGGTCTTTGACTCTTTCGTTGACCTCTTCGATTGAAGGCTCTTCTGCGTAATAGGTTGTCTCGAGAGACTTCACGGTGTAATCGGTGCTCGTACTCTTATCGTGATCCGTTCCAACATTAAATCCGATATTCTGGAGGAATTGGACCCATACACTCAGATTGACATTGCGATCTTTGCCAAGATGCAGTCTCCAATTCTCATCCGTGGTCGTTTCGGTGAGCGGCGATGGTTTGCTCGAGTCAGGCTTGTTGAGCACTCGGTGGGGCTTGAAAGGATCAACAACGATGTTTCCGAGAGCAATTGGACCATTAGGACGAAAAGTCCAATTTGGTGCAAGCATGTAAGTGGGATGCTGCACCGAGGCCATGTTTGATATTGGGAGATGCTTGTTGTTCTAAGGTGGTGAAGAAGGAAGAACGTAATGATATTGATGAGCCTTGAAGCAATAGCACCCACCTTGCACTTCTATGTGCCACGTATCGTAAGGCGTTTCCATCCTGACTGCAACTGCGGAGTTCCGGAGCTAAGCTGTCCAGGTTATCCTTATGGTTCGGATTGGTGGGAGCAGACGCCTTCAACCTGCAGCTACAGGGAATCAATGTTCAATAGCAACTTGGTCTCGCAGCACACAGTCGGAACTAAGCAGCTTTCGGCATCCCCAACTCAGCCGCGTTGGGCACGATGGGACAGACAGTAGCCAAAACTTCTGGTTCGGAATGCCTCTATCGACCCTACTGCTCCTCTGTTTGCCGAAAATAATCTTGCAACAATGAGAACTTGTGGCAGGAAACCGTCGTATAAAATGAAAACACTTTTCATGACTGTGATATAATCCATACAGGCGCTTTACTGCGGAGAGGTGGAGGTGCAGAGTTTGGAACAGGTTGCTGTGCGCATAAGGATAGGTGATGATTTGTGGATTACGGACTACTATAGTTTTCACGCCTAAGTGGCAGTTATTTGTGGGACGGAGGGTTTTTGATGTGGATTCGCGATGGGGAGTCGTGATGTTGAAACTGAATGTTTCGTTCCTCTTGTTTCACATTTCAGTGCGGAGCTGCGTCACGTGAATCAAGTGTTGTACAATGACGCCGCGGAATCATCATCTATTGTGGTGGGGTGGAAAATCATTTTACCTTCTGTACAGTATTCTGCCATTCTTGCAAGAACTGTCCTTTTCCATGGTTTCGGCTTAGGATGAGACTTGGACTTAGTCAGACAGGGGTAGTTTGTAGATAAAAGGGGTCTTCCCCTCTCTCTGAAACAGTAGGCGGTTTTTCACAGCAGGCGGGTTGTGGACAGTATGAATACAGATGATTAATTCCTGAAGTGATTCTGACGATTATTGATTATTACCTTATTACGACTTTACGGCCTTCTTCGATTATATTCCGGTACTGAGAGCTACGGTACTGTATTCGTTTCCTGCCCTAGGAGAAAAATGACCTACAGTTGGGCCCTTTTCACTTTGGAAACCTCGCCCTTCGACACTATCCGAGGGATTGTCGGACTAGAAGTCAAAATATCTATATTTTAAAACTTGTGGGATCACCCCGACGATGCGGCAGTGTCTAGTAAGGGATTCGGACCTCTTCTTGCGGCTGATGGGAAGGGAGTTGTATGGAAAAGAGGATACGGATCTTGACCAACTGAGAAAGGATTCCAAGAGATGGCTGCTTGAAGCCAAGCTCGTTCCTTAAATGCAAGTAATATCAGGGCCGTTAAAGCTGCAATAAGTAAAGCCAACCATCGAAGCTTTTCAAACTAAGAATTAAAAAAGGGAAGGAGGATTGGTACGGAGTACCTAGATTTCCATTTCGGTTGGTGGGGTGGGAGGAGGGGCAGAATAGCACGTGATACAGCACCCCACCATCATCCCTCCCCCGCGGTTGCAGTTGTCCGTCCCCATCCCGTCTCCGGACGGGATGTTTTGCCTGCTTTGAACTTAGACTCCAGCCTCCATCCACTGCTTACCACCTAGACGCTCACCTAGACGCACAACCCAAACGCACCGCCAACAAGCTTTGTTGAGAACTATGTCAGCCGCATGAGGGCAGCCCAAATGTTCTGGTGGTTCGTCCTCCCCCTTTACGTACAGTACTCCCCCGTGACTTTAGTAATTCGTGCAAATCGCCTGGGATTTTTGAATAAATTAGATCGTGGACATAGTACGTCTTGATAATCTGATTGTGGCAAATCAACAATATCGCTGGGGGGAGTACTGTTTGCAGGTTCGGGTTCGCGTTGTGGGTGAGGTAAGCAATAGCAGTGGTAATGGCAGTGGTAATGGCAGTGATAAGGCTGATCTGGTCGTGATGGGCCTCTGCGCGCCACCGAGCGCTTAATGAGTGGTTCTTATTTTGCATGGTTGCTGGTTACTGCTTCTGCATGGATGCTGTTCTGGTTCTTGCCTCTGCGTGCATGGGTGGGGTGGGGTGGGGTGGGGTATGGGTCATGGAAGGTTCTGTCTGCATGGTTGCTGGTTCTACGTACATGGTTGAGGCATGGTTGAGGCGTGGTAAATGGAACGTTCTGCATGGTCACTTGTTCCTGGTTAAGGTGTCACGTAGGTGAGATTAAAGTTAAGGTTATTGGTTAGCGGGAACGAGAGAGCTAGGGTGACTGAGGTTCTTGATTATTAAGGACGAGGGTTCTGTTGAGAAGGAACGAGAGGGCTAATGAGGTTGAGGGAACGAGGAGGTACGAGGTGAGAGTTGGGATTGGTTTGTTCGTGGGGCGTGAGCGTGAGCGATTAAGCTTAGTGTGCTGTATATATGTAAAGAACAGGGTCGGGCTTGGGAGGTTAGATGATGGACTCACGTACCGGCAGGCCCTGGGTCGGGAGTAAGTCCGCGGAGAAATTGAGAGGGGCTGGAGATGAGGGGAGAGAGAAAAGGGGAGCATCGAGGAGTATAGTGGGTGAACAGTGAATACGAAAGAATGGTGTCGTAGAAAGCGTGCATATACTTTGTGTATACGAATTCCAGATCCGAGTCCAAGTCGGCCATTATAATTATCGTCCAAGTGATATGACTGTGTTCTATACCACATTCAAGCCCAAGATAGTGCAGCAAAATTATCCGCATCGCTTCAACCCAACCGTGACCTCTCCTGCTCCGGCACACCCAACATCTCCTCAAAAATCTCCCTCCACTGTAAAGGCCTCGGTTTCCTCAGCGTCTTCTTTGGCGGCCACGGCTTAAAATGCATCTCCTCTTTCCAAGGACTACACCTCATACTCTCCGCCTCCTCCTGACTAAACGTAACCCGCGCATACTCCCTCTTAGCGGGATACTGCGTGCCACACGGCCACCCCAAGCGCCTACACGCTATAATCGTTAGATGTTTCTTTTCTTCTCGATAATGGTTCAGTAGCCAGACTAATCTCCATCTTGCAGATTCAGGGATCTCGCCAGAGGGAAGACGAGCTTCTTCTTCGAGGGAGACGACGAAACAGGCTCGGGTTACCATGCGTGCTTGGTTTGCGGTTGGGTCGCGGTGCGCGGTTGAGCGGAGGATAGAGAGGGCGTCTTCTCGGATGGTTTTGTCGCGGCAGGTTAAGGCGACGTCGCAGAGGGGTCGGTCGCTGCCGTCTGGAAAGAGGAAGGTGGGTTGGTCTTTGGGGTAGAGCTGTGCTGTTTTTTGAGCGACGTGGCGGGATAAGGAGACGATTTCGGAGTAGTTGGCGTGATATTGATCAAAGTCGCATTCGTTGATGAAGAATGCGCCTGCGAGGCGGATTTCGGCGTTCAGTATGTGAAGGCGGAGGAGAGCGGCGCCAGATGAAATTAGGGGATCGGGAGAGCGGAGGAGTTTGGAGAAGATGGAATTGAAAGCTGTGCACCAGCGTTGAATGTCTTCGATATATCTGTTCCGCTCGGGAAAGAGAATGATGGGTAGGCTGCATGGATCGACGAGTTCGCCGGGCGTGTCTGTTGTGAAGGTGTGTCGGATTTCGTCTTTAGCTATGATGATGCGTGCGTATGTCTCGCCGATGAGGTGATATGTTCTTCGCATGAGGAGTTCTTGGTATACTCTGGCTTCCTCGAGGTGTCCAAATCGAGCTGGCATATTCTTAATAGTCAAAGTGCCTTCTTGCCTCCTCTTTGAATGCCGTTGAAGATTCCTTTCACCCCATCGAATGGCATGCTGAAGATCTGATCTTGCGAGTTCGTGGAAGATGTCGTCCTCAATGACGGTAGAGTCAGGTGATCGAATGCCCAGGTTCCGCTGAGATTTTGATCCGATCCATTCTTGAAGAAGCGTGTAACCAGTCTGGCTCTGATAGAAGGCTGTATTTGGCGACTGGAGGAAATTCTCAATGCAGTAGACGAGCAGGCAAGCCAATAAAGCTTTCCTCAGTGATGGTGTGTTCTTTGACTCAGGTCTAATCTGCTTCATGCCAAGGATAGATCTGTCATAAGATGACAATGCAAAGGCTCGGTGTTGTTGTGCTAGTTGGCGAGTTGTCTCTTTGGTGGACGCGGGACTGATGGAAGCCAGGTAGTCCGTCTTGACGGCTTTGTTGAGTGCCCCTATTGCCACGACGGCTCGGAGGACAAACGGTTCTTGGTAACATGCTTGCAGTAGTGTGTAACTCCACGCAGATGATCTCAACAGTCCCGAGAGCTCGGGAGCGGCTTCTTCTTGGTAGGCCTTGAAGTAAGTTGCCTCTCTCGGGTCGATAAAGAGAAGTGTTTCTGACGGCTGAGCCCGACTGAGCTGGTCTGTACTCTGAGGCATGAGGATCCGTTGCGACTTTGGCTGCTTTTGTTTCCAGTGACACGGTCTGTTGGCCTTGAGACACATATTACAGTGTGGCTTTGTCTCGTCGCACTTCACGCGCCTCGTCCTATAGTAAGGTTAGCCCTGCCAAGCACACTCGCACGACATGACCAGCGAAAGGTTCAGCCGAAAGTGGACACTGACTTGCATGTCTGGCATCCGTTCCGCGACTTTGGAGCCGAGGCTCTGGTAACCTTGCCCGTGCCCGTATGAAGCATTTTTGCCACGACATCGAGATACGAAGGACACAAACCCAACAACGCAGCAGCACGGCGGCACCACGCAACTTTGTGGGGAAAAGCTTGCCGTGCTACATTATATATCTGGATGCGCTTGACCGTCAGACTCCATCCGGGCGTGCATGCTGACTTCAGCTGTCCAGGTCTCACCAGGTTTGCCTGGGGGTGGGAGACCACCAGGACCATGAGCAGTCGTTGTAGGCGCCAACATGCCGGTTTTGGGGGCCCGGGTGGCCCTAGGGGACGCCGACAGCGTGGGAGAACGAACGTGGCTTGAGCGTGGTCTGCATCTGCACACACCGCCCGACCGGGACTGGATCACACACGCAGAAGCGCATCAGGATGGCTTGGCAGTATCTTTTCCCCTTCAGCCAATGATACGTCATGATGCAAGGAGGCCCGGTCGATGTTTGTTGTCGAGGCGTCCAGGCGGCGGGGACGAGATTGCAGAGCAAGCAGAACCCATGAAAATAAATATAAGGGACTGCTGCAAAAGGGGCTGGTTTGGGTAGATACATACGACGCAGGAGGAAGAACGCCGCGAGAGCAGTTGGCCGGATTCCTTTTGTGCTTCATCCGGGAAAGAAAAGGCGATATATTTCAAGCCGGTGCAACTGCATGCACAGTCAACCATCCTGCGATCGGGATCATTTACGGTCATTTATTCCCTGTCCGTTCTCGTCCCCACGGCCCGGCCTCGCAGCATCTCTCCTGCCAACCCAATTATCTCCGGTCCTTGTTCGCTGCCACCGCTGGGCAGTCCTTGGCTGGTTGATATTCGCCATCGGCAGTCTTGGCTCGGATTCCCTCGTCAGCCATAAGAAAAGGATTAGCCCACCTGCTAAAAACCCTAACATCCACAACCGACTTCGAACCTCGTCACACCTTTCAAACTCTCCGACCCCGCCCTCATCCACCCCGATCAACAAACACCCGTCCTCGGAACACCTATCCTCTCGAGGGCCTTTCGATCATTACCTACGAGTCTACCGGGGACGCTGTGGAGGAGACTATACATTCTTTAGTTGTTGGGAGCGGCGACTGGGCGCGACCAGAGTCTGAATGCTCCGGCACCACGCAATTCTGTTAAGGGAATCGACAGATTGGGGAATTGGGCCTTGAGAGAATACAGCTGTCTGCAGAATTCTTCCGATACCATTGTGGACTAAGATCTCACCTCGAACAAGCCATCCTCGACGCGACCTCGAATACCCAACGAGCATACCAAGACTCACAAGACTTTGCCGAGATGGCGTGGGACCACCTCGCGATCAATCGACCGCATCTGGTCTACATAATCCTTGGCGGCTTCACCTCATTGTTCATGCTGTGTTCGTCTTTCATCAAGGAACGATTATACATTGGTGAAGCGACAGTCGCTACCCTCTGTGGAATTATCTTCGGTCCTCATGCCGCAAACCTGATCAACCCTGGAACATGGGGCAATACCGATCAAATCACGCTCGAATTCTCACGAATTGTCCTTGTCGTCCAGTGTTTCGCCGTCGGAGTCGAACTGCCAAAATACTATATGGAGAAACATTGGAGGAGTGTGGTGTTCTTGTTGCTCCCCGTCATGACATTCGGATGGTTGATTACAAGTCTATTCATTTGGTGGATGGTTCCTGCTCTCAATTGGCTTCAGGCCCTCACCTGCGCTGCTTGTGTCACTGCAACAGATCCTGTCCTGGCCAGTTCCGTGGTAGGAAAAGGCAAGTTTGCCAAGCGGGTACCGAAGCACTTAAGAGACGTCCTTTCTGCCGAATCTGGCTGCAACGATGGGATGGCATTCCCTTTCATCTATTTGGGACTGTATCTCATTGCCTACAGGCCAGATGCAGACAAGGTTGCTTTCAATTGGTTTGTCATTACCATCCTATATGAATGTGTATTCGGTGCCTTCTACGGCTTTATGATTGGATACATTGGGAGACATGGGATCAAGTATGCTGAAAAGCATGATCTTGTGGATAGAGAAAGTTTCCTCGTGTTCTATTTCGTGCTGGCTCTTTTCTGTGCTGGATCTGGGAGTATCATAGGTGTCGATGACCTTCTAGTAGGCTTCGCTGCCGGTGTTGGTTTCTCTAACGATGGTTGGTTCACGCAAAAGACCGAAGAATCCCACGTATCCAACGTTATTGATTTACTCATCAACTTAGCATACTTCGTATATCTAGGGACAATCATTCCTTGGGAGCAGTATAACAACCAGCTGATCGGCTTGACTCCTTGGAGATTAGTCGTGATCGCCATCTTCGTCATTCTGTTCCGTCGGATTCCCATTATGATGTTGCTCAAACCTATCATACCGGACATCAAAACCTGGCGAGAAGCTCTGTTCGCAGGACATTTTGGTCCAATTGGTGTCGGAGCAATTTTCGTCGCCATCCTAGCCAGAGCTGAACTAGAAAGCGGAGGAGCCACTCCACTCGCACAATACCCAGATGTCAACGCTCCTAATTACGAGCTTGTTACTGTAATCTGGCCAATCACTACTTTCCTTGTCATCTCCTCGATTCTTGTCCATGGTTCATCCATTGCGGTTTTCACCCTTGGCAAGCACATCAACACGCTGCATCTCACCATGTCGTATACCACAGATGTAGACGGGCCAGGCTGGTTGAATAGACTCCCGCGTATATCATCCACTTCGAGATCACAAGCGAAGTCTTATGCTTCGGAGACTGATGCTGAGGAGATGAAGATGGAAGGGCTGCCCCCTGGCATTCTACCGCCAATTGGCATGCCTCGCGAGTTCTTACGGCGACAGAAAGAGGAAGACAATAGTGCTCCTGGAAGCAGGGCATCCTCGATGATTCCACGTCGCCGAAAGAAGAGATGGGATGACGGCCGTGGTCCCGGTGGACCAATCAGTCAATCCGCGATCTTTCCTCAGCGCCGAAGCCAGAGCGAGCAGACATCTGATACTTTGACGCCTGGAGAGCGATCTCCTGATGGGTCGCCGATGGCTGAGAAGGATGATGACGATGAGAGGAAGGAAGGAGAACTAGGAGAGGTGCAAGACGACCCCGAGATGCACGAAATCATGCATAGACATTCCAGGGATGAGCAGCGCGACCAACACAAATCTAACGCCGAGTGTAATCCTCAGGAAGCTAATGTCTATGAAGAGGGCGATGATTATATCATTGAGGATGCGGACGGCGAGGTTCTTGATACCAAGATCAGCTCGCATACCAAGGAGAGAAAAGAGTCGTTGGCAAAAGCTGAGAAGGGGATTAAGGATGATGTTGAGCACCCGATGCATGCTTACCAGAATTTGAGAAAGAAACTTGGTGTGTGGAGGCACAAGGACGAGCCGGAGGCAGACAAGGGGGAGAAAGGCAAACAGGCTCACAGGAAGAGAGGTCCAGCGTTGGCCTACCAATTTGGAAATACTGTAGGTCTACCTTCAACCCAAAACTTGAGCCACGACTAATCACTCAACAGATCATTGTCGAAGACGAAGACGGAGAAGTTGTCAAGACCTACGAACTCCCCGCTGGCAAACCAAACAAAGATCAAGGAGAACCAAGCACTAACGCCGTTCGTCAAGGCATGACTCGAATGAGCACCTGGACCGGCCTCACCAAGAAAGAAGATTCGAAGAAAGACAAGCCCTCAGAGCCCGAATCTTCAAAACCACGTGTGAACTGGACTTTTGGCAAGAACGGCATGAAAGAAGAAGCACCGAAAAACGACGACGACGCAGAAGACGATCGCCATATTCGTTTCATGATCGGTGGTGCGGGCCGTCGTCTGACTAAGGACGACTTCTTGAAAGAAATTCAGAGCCTGGATCCGAAGGCGAGATGTGAAGTCATTGCTGAAAGCGATGCGCCGCCTGTGATGAAAGATCTAGCGAAGAAAGACGCGAGTCACGATTCCCCGGGCAGCAGTCGTCTGTTCGGCGCTGCCGGTGTGGAACGTGCTTCTGGGAAAGGGATAGCAAAGGCAGTTGGTGCGAAAATGGCTATGGATCGTGGAGTGAAGATTGATGAAGAGCACGGAGGGATGAGCGAGAGCGAGAATTCCGATGAGGAACGAGCAAGAATACAAAGAGCAAAGGCTCGAGAAGCAGAAAAGAAAGTCCACGCGCCGACGGCGAAGAATACCAGGACGACCGTCGCCAGTAACGCGGATCAGCCTTCTAACGATGTTCCTGAGTCGGAAGCCGAAAGAAGGAGGAGAGAACAGGCGTTGAAGGGCGTGGATGAAGTTACGCCGGCGCAGATGGGAAGAGGGAGGTCAAGATCAAGGACCGATGAAGATGATGAGGGGATAGTTGAAGAGAGCGCTGCGGAGAGGAGAAGAAGGGAAGCGGCCCTTGGGAAGGGGAGTCCGGAGCAAGAGGATAGTGACGACGATGATACACCGAGGGTGCCGCCTCCTGTTGCGAAGAGCAGGGGGATTAGGTTTGCTCAGAGTCCTGTGAGGGGTAAGAAGTAGGGAATTAAAATTTGCTAGGTTCAAGTTTCGGGTGCTGAGTGTTAGGTTTACTGGATTGATATGCGTTGAGTTGGATACCTAAGTTGTTTATTGGTTTGGCAAAGTTTGAATTCGAAAAGTCGTCGTTGAAGCCATAGCGAGCAGGAAGTAGCTTGTGTTATGTTCCGATGTCATTTTAGTGGTAGGAAGTGATGATGAGGGAAAGAATAGATTGTTCAATGTAGGAAGATATCCATGCTAGTCTGCCTATTTACCACCAGCTTCACTGTGAATCAATCCTTTGGCGGGAGTATTTTGACTTCTGAAATCCTATCTACCTACCACGGCGTAAACGTTGATGATACCTAGCTAGTAATACAATATACGGCCATCTTTCTGATCATGGGAGTTAAAGCTTTAACCCCTCTCCGAAAATTCTTTTGAAGTTAGTTTGCTTGCAGATTTGACCTTCCTGCCATATTCATATCGCGGCTTCTCTAGTGAAGGGACGTAGTGAAGATAATGAGAAGCGGTGTCAGCCAGTCCAGGTTTGGAAGTCAAAGGATAGGATAGGAATGCTTACTACAACGAACTGGTACTGTACAGTACATGTCACCCGATATACCAGAGGAGATCCGTCGCAAAAGTCAGGAACTCCCATCGTACGTGCCAATTTCCAAAAATATATCCGAGAATGATCATCGGCCCTTCACCTACATGAAGCCCCAACTCAAAACCTAAAGGGCAGAAGAAAGAAATATCAACAAACTCATGACCTATCGGTTCCTCGCTTAACCTCCCTCTCCTCCCTCACCTTAACATTCTCATTCACCTTCACCTTCACCCCGGCTCTTCACCACCCATATAGAATCAAATAAGCGAAACCACCACCAGCAAAGGCACTCGTTTAACGCGTAAGTAACCACCTCTCCCATTTCTAACAGCGTTTATGACTCACAAATTTAATAGCATATCCCAGTAGTGCCTGCAGCCTGGGTTCAAATCCCTTGGTCTGGACGACTTGAAAAATCCGCCCCGCGGGGGCGGGTTTTCTAAGCGCCACCCTACAGCCCCTCGGCGGCTGTGAGGTTGGCGTGGAGTTTTTGCTTTTGAGGAGGACTTTTTTGGGGTTCTTTTTTTGTTTGTTTATTTTAGCTTCGAGGTAGACAAGCGAGTCGAAGCGAAGGAGGTGACGGAGCGAGCGAGCATGTTCTGCTGCGAAGAGAGTGATAAGAAGAGGAACATCAATCAGAGCGATGAAATTATGAAAATGCTGTTTCCTAGGGATTTTGATTGATCTGCTAATTCGACGTTTCCAATCTGCAAAAACAAGACGAGCGAATAGGCACGTCCGCTACCGCTACTGCGATCCGCAACAATGGCTCCACAATCCCGGCCTCCGCCTTCCGACCCAGCTTCATCAAACACTCATAATACCCATGCAGCGCCCACACATTATTCGGATGTCTCAACGCTCTTGGCAGCGTGTTATCGAATCCTAGATCGGCACTATACACCTTCGCTGCTTTCTCAACCTCTCCTTGTTCGAGTAAGAGAGCACCGTATGCGTGGCGAGTTGGCTGCATCCAGCCCCAAGGCTCGTCGTAGGGGAGCGAGTCGTCGAGTTCAATGGAGCGGAGCAATTCTTTGAATGCAAGGTCGAAGTTGAGCTGACGGTAGGCGAGCTCGCCGTCGAGCATCGCCTCCGCGATGGTGAGGATATCGGTGCATGTGTTGTTGAATAATGTGCGTGAATCGGGGACTTGTTTCACTGCTTCGCGGAACAGCGTGTGTTGTTGTTCTGCTTCGGGGACCTTTCCAGTTGCTGCAAACGCGACACCTTTTCCGTAGTGTGTCATTGCTGTGGTCACGCAGTAGAGCTCTGCATCTTGAGGGATTTCGAGATTTAGGATGTCTTGCCAGCGTCCAAATCGAATAAGAACGTGTATTCGTGTGCTGAGGAAACCCTCTAACCAGTCGGCCATTGGTGGGGACTTGACTCGAAGTAAGGTTTCTGGAATCGAATTCTCCAGCTGTTCCACTGTTTGAAGAGCAATCTTTGACTGGCCAGAGAACATAGCAGCATAGATCCGGAAATGGTAATCATGTGATCGATACAAAGTATAGAAATTCAAAGGACCCTCTCGAGCAAGGAATTTCTCGTCGGCATGAATAGCGTCTGAGTTGGAGGCAACCGCTCGACGATAATCCCCGCACAGGATATCGAGATGGGTGGGCATGTGGTTTAGATGGCCGGAATCAGGTACGAGACCTCGCAAGTTGTCGGCTATGGTCAAGGCTGCCTCGGGCGTGCCAGACATTTCCATGAGATGGATGTAGAGATGCAGCAGTCCTGGATGACTGAGTCCTACCTCAGTCGATAACGCACGGTCAAGAACCTCTTTTACTTCCAAGGTACGTGCTCCTTCGGCTGGCTTTCCACTGGACAAATCCCATAATTGCCATGGCGTGAGGTTCATCAGCGCATCCGCGTACAGAGCCGCCACATCGAGATCGTCCGAGAAATCTTTATATACGGATTTCATCGCTTCTGCATACTGCTGATTCCATATCGAAAATTCTTTGGCTGGCCATTCTTTCTGATATCTGAATTGAAGAGCATCGATGACAGCACGCTCAACCGGCGATGCTGCTGCTGAATTCTTCTTTGCTTTCGCAGCAGCACGGTGAGTACGATTGACACTGGTGACTATCTCCTCATCATCAAAGACGCCCCATGGCTTGTTGTAGTTTGGCCCTAGGGAGTATGCCAGTCCCCAGTATGCCATTGCGCATTCCGGGTCGTTGGAGATGGCTTTCTCGAAGCACTTTGCAGCTTCCTCGTGATTGAAGGCATAACTCCAGACGAGGCCTCGATCGAACCAGGATTGGGCATCCTCGCTCTTGGTTGTTATAGGCCGATGGAAAGATCCTAGGTCATAATATTCGTCCTTTGAGGACACGAGAGATGGTTGCTTGTCGTTCATTTTGTGATGAGGGGAATGATGTGAGGTGGGGGATGAAAAGGAGTGCACGGACGAGTTCGGTTCGGCCCGAGGTTCACCACATCTTTGCTACCATTCCCGACTTGCTGTCAATCTTATCCTGCTGCCAACATGAAAAGACTATGAGACGAACATTAAAGAGATATTGGAACATCACAGAAAAAACTTCGGTCAAGGTGATTTTCTGTTAGGAATATAGAACTAGACAATAAGCTTGCAAAACAGTATCGAAGAAGCCAAGGAACCACGTTGATCGTCTTCGTGGGAGAATTGTTGCTCTGGCACAATCTACGAAACATGTAGAAAGTGGTTTTACACCCTCATTCTGTTTGACAACTATGACTAAGTCATGAGTCACGATATGCTTACACTTCAGAGATCCACACCTGTACAAAGCTTCATCGGCTTTTACCCTGCCTTTTTCTCATTCACTTTCGTAAATCCAATACCTCATAACCTGATTCTTTCTACTCAATTTAGAATGTGGCAAGTTACAGCCAGCGGGTATGATTAATATAAAGTTCCTAAGAACCTAAAAGCACCGGTTGGCATACAGCGGTAGTTTCTTTGTTCTAAATGGAAGATCCTATTTATAGGCATAAAGATAACATCCTGGAATATCGTATCATCATGTAGGATGCTGAGCTAGTATTTTAGGAGGTGAATTTGAAGAATTGGGAGTCATAACTTATGATTTTGTTTGTGGCATTATCAGGTTGATGTATTGTGACATTATTCAGAGCGTGGCAAGGTTGGATATATCGTGGGCATGTACCCCGCGGAATTTTTCACGAAGCGGATTCAGGCGTCCAGGCATGGTAGCTTCTACGACATAATTAGGTCACCCACGTAAAATATCGAGACTTCGTGCCAAGTTTCCCGCTCTTGAGACGTTAACATTGGTTGACGTTGGGTGACGTTGAGGTCGACACTAATATCCAGGTGATAGAAGCCGAGAATAGTGCAAACTGATCTGAGAAATATTTGCAATAATGCTGTCAACAATGCTAGACAAGAACTAAAGACACTCGTCCAAATTGTTGGCAGCAAGAGTATTTGAGTAATTTTTAAGAACTGTTAGACGAAACCAAGAACATGCACTCATCCCAGCTTTGGAATGCTATTAATAGCAAGTACTCCCAGCAAGGTCCTCCTAACAGCCGTTTGGAATATTGGATAATACATGCAAGCATTCCTAAGACAAGAGAGTTCAACATCAATATCCTAACAAAATCGGCACATCCAAACCCGCCACTTGGTAATAAGTGCATCAATGTGTCCCTTCTCCCTACACACTCTTTCTCCACACCAAAGAGTCCTTTTATACCCCCCAACCCCCCCTTCCCCCGCTTTTCCCTCTAGCGTGCCAACTCTTTTCCACAATTTTTATCATTTATGGCGTGATGGTATGGGATAGTTCACTTTCAAATAATGGCGTGTTTGAGGAAAATGCAACCCAAGCTCCCTTTTTCGAAGATCTCCCTTGGCAAATAATCTTCCTAATACTCTCGCATTAACGACCACGATATCAGCCCGACATCCTTCTTCCAAAACCTCAAATAATACCCTTTTACTTCCCACGTCCCACGTCCCACTTCCTCACGCACGCCCGGAGAATACAAAGACACTCTCCACTTTGAAAGCCGTGTCCCAAAAGCCTATCTATCTACATCCAAGGATGACTGGGAATTCATCTCATGTAAACAGTAAACTTATTAATAACAAAATTACTTCGTGATAATGATTATCAGTAATAGTATTAGTAACAGTAAAAATAACATCAACATCTCCCACCTCGTCCCATACACCCATCCACCCATCCACACATACACTCATACACACATCCACATTCCGCATTCCGCATTCGTCCAAGGTTCCAGGAAATATTCGTTCGCAGCAACAGAATAGAATACCAGAATGTCAGAATCCACGACACCGGTAACGAATAACAAATAACAAATAACAAATAACAAACACTGGACAGGATAACTCCCACACTACTTCCAATAGGTACTGTAATGTATAGTACAGTACGTAGAGCGCGGCACGGGTTGCGGCTGACCAAGGGTATCCACATGGGTGGGTGCCCATGGGGAGGGTAATCGATATTTTATTACCCGTTAGGTAGGGAGGGCAGTCTTAAAAATGCGTAGGATACCCGCGGGTTACCCTATCACGTGAAATAAGCTTTTCTTATTAGCTAGATTAGCTTTAGTGGGGCTAGGAAAGGCAAATATTGTTACGTGTAGTCCCAATTAGGCAATTATCTAGCTAAATTAGGTATACACGTGATGGAAATACACGTGCCGGGCATGTTATTGGTACCTATAGCTATAGTGGGTAGACCTCTCAAAACTGTACCTGTTACCCTACCCATCCATAGGTAGTTTGTTTTGCCAAATAGATGCCCATACCCACCCGTGCCGCGCTCTACTTGAGTCACAGTATTGTGCGGGTCCGTTCGTGTGCAGCGAGCGAGCGAGCTCCGCTTTATACGGCGTTGTGTGGCTGGGCTGGATTTCCTGGATCGATTATGGATTATGGATGGTGTATGGATGGTGTACTATACTGTATTGTATTGTACTGTATTGTACTGTACGTGTTAAATTCGAGATTCGAGATTCGAGATTTGGGAAGGGAAGGAAGTTATATAATTTTTTAATTTTTTTTCCTTCTTGGTGTTTGCTGTTTGGTGGAGGAGGGGGAGGAGGGGAAGAGTGAGGTATGAGTTGAGTGAGTAATATTGCTGCGTTATGCGCAACGTAACGCAAATCAACGCAGCGCAAATCATTTATTCATTATCGAGGGACAGATTGAGATTGTAGGGTTGGTTAGCACTCTTGTGAGCTGCTCGCTGCTCACTTTCGATGCCAAGATAGATATGTTCATCAATAATGGCGATACGAGAAATAAGACACGAGACACGAGACATGAGACATGAGATATAAGACATAAGACATAAGACACGAGACATGAAATATAAGATACGATTTTGGAATTTAGAGATTCGTTTTATATTTTATATTAGCGTCCATCCTATCTCTAACCATTGGCTTGGTAAGTAGTGGCAATTCCTGAAACAGATGCCTGGCAACTTCTGAAATGTTTGCTCCAAGACAAAGTATTCGTAATAAACGCCCACCCAGGATACAATACCACACCCAACGCACCTACTGACCAACATTCCCTCGTTTCCCACCCCTCTTGCTCCTCTCCACATGCGCCTTCAACGTCCTACTCGTCTGCTTCAAACTGCGCTTTCCCTTCACCTTGGCTTTCCCCAGCGTCATCAAGAAATTCTTCTTCCGTGCCTTCTCCCGATTCGTCGTACTCTTGCCCTCGCTATCCTTCTTCAATCGCCTCAGCGCTTGGGTTGATTTATGCTCCCCTCTCTCGCCTTTGCCTTCTCTGGCGAGAGCGACACGCTCTTCTTTGGTGGTCTTGCGGAGTTTGGATGCGAGTTCGATGTCCGCTGCTGTGAGACCGTCGTCGGCGTGTTTTTCTGTGAGGGCTTTTAAGCGGGCCGCGCGGGAGGAGGAGGAGGGTTTGGTGACTGCTTTGGAGAGGGAGGCTTCTAATCTGAGCTCCTGCAATTTTGCAAGATCTGCTGGAGTAAGGATTTTGGTGGTGGCGAGTGTGGAAATCTTCGGCTCGAGAACTTGATCTTTATCCTTGTTCTCTTTCTCCTCATCTTCTGCAATGGCAGCTTTGTCGAGTTTTGGTTTCTTGGTAGCGGGTTTCTCGTCCTCGGAATCGGAAATTTCGATCTCGGCGTCAGATTCAACGTTGATCCATCCTCCGGAATCATCGCTAGCATCACTCTCTGCATCCCAGTTCTCCCATCCCTTTTCCTCTTCGTCTTCTGAGTCCTCCTCTTCTTCGTCGGTGCCAAGTTCTTCCGGAAGTCCTTTCTCAACACGTTTCCGTTTTCGCTCTTCGGCTTTCCATTGCTCGAGTAACTCGAGACCTTCAATACCACCAGCCTCCTCTTCGCCAAATCGTCGTTCCTTGATTGAGCCGGATTTTAGACCCATAGTTGCGGTCTTGCCTCTATCTCGTTTCTTGAGCAGATCCGCACCCACTTCTCTGTACAAGGAAAGTAAACCCTTAGCAGCCATCATCGTTCCTTTATCTTTACTCTTCCTATACATAACCAGATCTTGCAGCAGGGTATCACTCATAGCCAACGGTTGTCGTACACAAATCTCTCGGATAGCGTTCAACCCCGCGGAAGCGACTTCGGCAGCTGAAGCCTCAGAAACGAACTCATTTGCAATCTTCTGAACCAACGGTTCTAATGCGTCCGGTGGCACTAGATTATGTGTCGCCTGGGCCAGAGAAGCGAGGAACGAAGTAACGGATGGTTGTCTCGGCGTGAGGTATTTGATAAAATACGAATAGAGAGAAATGACAGTCAACTTATGCAAGCCCACCAATCTCGAAACAAGCTGTAGAACTAACAATCTCTGCTCAAGATTAAGTTTCGACTTCGAGTTCTGGAGATGTTTCGAGAATAGGGTTTCTGCAAATCCCTGGGGATCATGCAATAGATGGAGCGCCGAGAAGTTGAGAGGGTGGGGTTGATTCTTCTTCTTCTCCGTCTTCTTGACTTTCTTGACCGCTTCCTCGAGTTTCTGTTTCGACTTTCGAGATTTCTTGTTGATGCCGACTTGATGTTTCATTTTCCCGATATCTGGTGCGTCGTCGTCGCTACTTTCGTCCTCCATCTCTTCTCGCTCTTTATCGCCGCCGAGGAAAAATCGTACTCCACCACCAATGACTTTCTCGTTGTCTGCCAAGGCTGCCTCCTTCATGATCTCGACAGCCTTGGAATCTGTCCATATTTGCCGCTTCCATAACTCTCTTGTGATCTTAACAGCCCAGATTCCCTTCGCAGATGCACGGTCAGAAGTCAGAAGATTGAACAGCGCAGTCTGAATCGTCTTGTTCAATCTATGATTGATACTCTTCGAATTGCTTGTCCGTAGATCACTCAGGATTTTTTGAAACAACAATGTTCGTAATGTCTTGCTCGGCGTCTGGACCAGGATCGGGAACAAAACATTCAGCAACTCCGCAGAATCTATGACTTCTTTCCTCCGCAACAGGACGAGGGACCCGACGATCTTCTCGCGCAGCTCGGACTCGAGTTCGGCATGGTGGAGAGTGAGGATCGTTTTTAGGTCTGAGGGGAAGGAGGCCGTATCTGCGGGGAAGCAGTCTGCGACGTGGGCGACGAAATCGATTAGGTCGCGGAAGGAGACTATGCCTGTGGAGGTTGCGGTGCTGGGGGAGGCGAGGAAGATGTCGCGCTGGGATTGGTATTGTCCGTATTGGTTTAAGAAATCCTCGCTGTATGATCTGTCGCCTATTAGTATCTCATTTGGTGTTGGAACAATGTGTCGCAGCTTACTTTGGATCTCTTCGAATTTTGTACTGGAGGTTGGCCCTGCGAATGGTTAGCATTAGGGAGAATAAGAGAGTTTTTGGGGTCCAAACAAATCAGCATCAACCTTCTCCAGTGCGCCTACCCTCTTCTTGCCCATTTTGATTGTAATTGAGTGTGTGAAGAGCGAATGTGGTGGTTCTGCGCATTTGCGGATTTCTGTGCAATCGACTCTGGAAAATAATTCTGCTATCATTATCTTAGCGCCAATAATCCTTGCTAGTGGGGTTCAGCGCACGTGACAGCCTATCGCTTATCATCTTTCTTCACCAGGTCCCAGCCACATTCCAGCGTTCGGTACAGAGGCGGTCAAAAGTCAGGAGAATATAGGGTATCATCCACCATAACGCCTTATAACGTCACAAGTAATGTCGCTAAATACCTTGTAAATACAAAGTACAAGCACATGGCCCTAGAAGCATTCGTAGACTACTATTGGGCATGTGGGAGATACACTCGCTAATATAGCCTATTAAGCCCTAGAAGTCAGCGCCATAGCGCTGTGGTCACTCTGACGGCGTATTTAGGGGGCCGGGCACAGCCTGTAATTACGGTGGAGAGCCCTATATTCTCCAGACTTTTGACCGCGGCCTTCGTAGAACTATCAATGATAGAACAATTGCATAAAATCGATAAACGCAGATTATACAACAGCATCCTCTCCGTCACCAAATCTTTTACCTATAATACTACCCATAACACCACAAATAGACTTCCCAACCCCTGGTAATCCCACCCACCAAAAACCAACACCCGACTGCACCCAGGAACCCACGCTCAAGAACCCCCCCCCGCACGCACCCCCCTCGCTCTCGAAGCGAGCGCGTTCTCATCTCGCATCTCGCATCTCGCATCCCGTCGAAAATCTCCTTTCTTTCTTTTTAACTCAATTCTCGAAAACGAAAACAAAAGCGCGTTTATAGATTATGTAGATTATTTTGTATTATGTTGTTGACTGCTGTATCTCGGTGAGAGTCGATGCTGCAATGCAACCTGCTTCTTCTTTGGCTTACCTTCCTTTACTTTACTTTTCTTTTCTTTACTTTCCTTCTTTACCTTCCTTCTTTACCTTCCTTCTCTTTCTTCCTTCTCTACCTTCCTTCTCTTCTTCACGAGAGGCGCCCCGCCCTCGGGCTCGTCCTATCTGTGTGTCTGTCTGTCTGTCTGTCTGTCTGTCTGTCATTTGGCGAAGGAAGTTAGTTAGTGTTGGAAAGCAAGTTAGTGTTGGGAAGGAAAGGGAAGGAAAGGATATGATATGGATATGATATGGATATGGATGTGGATACGATATGATATGATATGGATATGATGTGATATGGATATGGATATGATATGATATGATATGATATGGATATGGATATGGATATGATATGATATGGATATAATATAACATAATGTAATGAAATTTCCACATCTTAAGCAAGGCAAGGCAAGGCAAGGCAAGGCGGGTGAGATTTATCAGAAAGTTTTATCTAGGCACATCAAAATCCGAGAAGAAGGGTTTCGGACATTTGAGGTGTATTGGTTTAAATGTGGTGAGACTTTATTTTGATTTCGAAGATTCGTGTATTTAAATTCTGTCTATGTATCTATATTTGTTTGTTTGTTTATTTGTTTGTTTGTTTGTTTGTTTGTTTGTTTGTTTGTTTGTTTGTTTATTTGTATCGACATTTGTTTTTTGAATCAAGTCAAGCCAAGTCAAGTCAAAGCTATAAGTCCCTCTTCCCAGCAATTCGATCCCAGCGCACAGAAATTTATATAGATAGATGGGCTGGACGATCATCAAAGTCACGAGCCAGGCTTTTCGTCCTTTTGTAATGCGCCGCTCTAGACGCAGCAATTCGAGATAAAGAAGCACGTCAATCATCACGTCAATCATCAACTGAGAACTTCAAGCCCCCACTCCTCCTCTCTCCCGTCCACCGATCCCTCGTAACGACCGTCTCCCGCCTCGGCGCCGCCGCCGCAGCCGCAAACGGCCACCCCCAGAAATTCCTCCGTCTCCTTGCTCCACTCCTTCTTCGCCTACTACCCGCACTCGAACTCCCCGTCGTGGTCGTGGTCGTCCTCGTCCCCGTCCCACTACTGCTCCCCCTTCGATCCACCCTCACCCTCTCCCTTACAACCCTCACCCTCTCCGGAGCCCTCACCCCAGCACCCCTTCGATTCGCCCACCCGAAGCCCGGGCCCGCGCCTCCTCTCCTCCTCACCCTGACCGATCGAGAGCCAGGAGAGGAGTCGGAATAAGAGTAGTAGGAGTCGGAATCGGAACCGGAATCGGAACGAGTGTTGCGTCGCCAGAAATAAAACGATGAGCCGCTGCCGGAGCAGCAGCACCAGAGCAGAGCCATGATGATGATGAATCCAACGAGGGAGCCGATAATGGCGCCGACGACGGCACCGTTGTTGGAGCCGCCAGATGATGAAGGAGGCGCGGATCCGGTTTGGGGGTTGGATGTCCCGGGGTTTGGGTTGGAGGTGGTGGTGCCGAGGGCTATGGTTGTGGTTATGGTGGTTGTCGCACGGGTTATCGTGAGCGTGATTTCGTATGGGGCTCCATTCTGTCTGGGGTCGAGATGCGGCTGAGGTTCGAGGCCGGGGGGGAGAAGGGTGATTGGGAACGGCGCCATGGCGAGTGATGCGACTCGATGGCGAGAGATACGAAAGCGAAAGAATTATCGGAAGAGGATTCTGGGATCGGTTCCATCTTGTATGAGCAGGCAACAAGCGTGAGGTGTCATGGTGGTGGTGGCAGGCTGAGACAGCTGCATCGAAAGCATATGCTGAACTTAGCTACCCGGTGTCGCAAACATTTCTGTGAAGTGGTGGGGCTCATAAATCATCAAGTATAATGTGACAGCCTTGGCATGCCATTGAACGATCAAGGCGAGGCTTGCATGACGCTTCGGATGGCGTAAATCAAGTGCATGTTTGCAGCTCGAGCGTGCATGTGATCGACCAATTATTTCGGGCGTGTACTCGGTCTTGCAGCACAACCAAGTAAGCAGCCTCTTTATGAAACACGAACCACACTCGAGATCCGTGAGTACCGGTGCGTGATCCATTTTCAGGGAAGCCATTGCTCTTCACTAGCATTGTCCATTTCGGTATAAGGTGGTAGGTCGCCATCCATCAGAGTTTGCCAGTACTCCCAGTCCACAGGAGTTATTTCGGGCATATTCATATTAACGTCAAATCCATAGTCAACATTACTCCAACCATCCGGCGCGGTATTGTTGTACGTCATATTCTGTGGAACGTTGTTTGAAAAAGTGGTGATGAGATTCTGTCTCGCAATATGATCTCGCCTCTCTGATGGAGTCGGTCGACGCGGTGGATCGGGAATATTTCTTTGCACCCGCAATTGAGAGATGAATCGGGGTGGAGGAACTTGAGAATTGCTCGTCTCTTCCCTCTTCTGCCATGCCTTCAGCGTCAAGTTGCCGATGGCCACGTAAAGAGCGTTCTTGGTATCTTTGATCATCTCTGGCCGATGCTCATAGGAGAACATGACCTGCTGCCAGGCTCGATCCACCAACTCGCCTTCCGTCCGATAGCGAAGCTCACTGATGATATAAATGAAAGCATCAAATTGGAAATGCGATGTGACGTGCCATAAGAATCCCTGGATGCACTTTGTGGTGTGACCCAGGGAGTCGTATTCCAACTCCTTCAAGCTCTCAGAGAACAACATGTCCTTCTCTTTCTGCGGCATGCTTGCACCTTTGTCTGGGTATTGTCGAGGATGATGTGCCATGATGCGCATTGTACAGATGACGGATTTGGCAACGTAGATGGCCAGCAGATGAAGCGGGATCGACGGATCACAGAACCGGACGAATTTCTCCTCGAAACGTAGTTCGAGCTCATCGATGGCCTTATCTTTCTCCGGGATCACATCCGGTCCAGGGGCGATATGCCAGCCGCCATCCTGACCCCTCGTCTTTCTCGCAGATCGAAGTGCTTGTGCTGTCTCGTATCTCAGACAGACAAACAGCATCTCGGTCGCGCCCTCTTTTTCTTTGGGGGGCTCCTTCATCGTAGGACTCATATCACTGTCGCTGATGTTGAGGGGTATCTTGGTGTCGAACTTGGCAAGCCAAGCAGGGAAGCCCGCTCCCGCAAGCTTCGAGGAATGGCCATCGAGGAAGACAATCTGCCACCAAGTCCGTCTCCTGATCTCGGCATCGAAGGGCGAGATCTTGTGATTTGAGCCGTCGCGATGCAGACCGAGACGCTGCGAGATCCGCACACAGACCCCGGTCAGGATCCACAGCGAGTGAGGGTCGTAGCACTTCCGCACTCCCAGCAGGTACACCACCAGAGACTGTAGAGTCAAGATGTTGAGGGATTTCAAGAATCTTGCATTGATCAGTGCTTGCTGAGTGCCATGCGAGTACTTTGCCAGCAGTTGGGACCTCGATGCTCCGAACATGCTCTGACAGTCCTCCGTCGTCAAGGAGGTGACCGCTAAGAAGTATATAGCAAACATCAAGGCCTCGGTGTGCCGCGGGATGTTCTCCAGATTCCCGCTTGCGTCGAGGATCAGTTGCTGAATGGTCGGGGCATGGAACATCTTCACCAAGGGATTGACGTTGACCAGGAACGTCTGCCACAACCTGAAGATCTGAACTGGCGGGGGATGCAGCCCGCTCAAGTCTGCCGAGTGCGATCCAAAGCCGACCAGCAGCGCCTCCGGGTTGGGATACAGTCCCGTCTCGTTGGTCTCGTCCGAATCCGACGAGCCCTGCAGTGCATCCTTTGGGTCCTGGATCTCATCTCTCAGGTTCTCCCACAGAGTACTGCACGTGATCAGTCCCATGCCCGAGCGAGGATCTCATCTCACACAACGCACCTTTCCACATAATGTGAGTTCTCCTTGTCCTTGAAGAGCGCTCCCGGAGGGGCATCGCGCCGCCGCGGGACCGTCATGCTCAGCACCGGCTCTCGTTCGGGTCTGGCATACGACGATTCCTGGCTCGGCGGCTCATCCTCCTCCTCGTCGTCGACCTTGACCCCATGGCTGCGCAACAACTGCTCGGCTCTCTTCAGCCTGCCTGCCAGATCCGTCTCGGCCAGCTTCCGCCTGCGTCGCCGGGGGAGCGTCGGGGCACTGGGCACGCACTCGGCACGTGCTTTGGTGCAGTTGGCACATGGTTTCTGGCGATCGCATCGCACCTTGCGCTGTTGGCAGAGGATGCACGAATGGCCGCGGGTGATCTTGTAGGCAGGAGGAGGACCGTCAGCCCCTCCCGCCGGGCTGGCCAACATGGCGAGTGGTGGTGGGAGCGAGGCGCGTGAGTGCCTCGGGCCCTTCGGGGGATAGCAACGAGCGAGAGCAGTGCCTGGCGCCAGCCACGAGGAGAGGACACACAAGCTGATGCACGTTCGACGATGCGCGTTCGACGAGGCGACCGTTGTTGCACCACGATGCGCACGCGGGGAATGCGACGCCGGATCGCAATGGTTTCCCCGTCTTATGAGGGAAGAGGAGGAATGGTGGAGTTCGGGAGAGTCAAGAGGTTATGTATCGACGATTCTCGGCCTCTCCTGACACGCTCGGTCCCGAGGCAGCACCCCATCTGGGCCGTGCCTCAATTTAACCTCCACATTCGCATCTGGGCGTCGCGCGCCCACAATATTTGATTCACCCTAGAGATCGATCAGTCTAGTTGCACGGCTCGGGGCCGTCTGGCATGCTGGACTATTCCCCGGGGCCCGAGGAGCTGCTTTCGGGGCCTACGCGAGGACCCCTGAGCTGCCTGGCGTCGTCTCCTGGGCATTCGAGGTCGAGTATAATACATCTCTGCGTGCTCGTTTCCTGTCGTAGTAGCCAGCTCGTGCTCCCACTCAAAGACGCGTCGCCCATTTGCAAGGCAAAGAGCCATTCACGTTGCTCGTTCTCATCACACACCACTGACTGGACGCATTTTACAAGTATTTAGCATGGAGGAGAAACCAGGACCTGCGGAGCCGCACAGCACCGCCACGGATGTTGATGTGGAGAAGGCAGTGGCACCACAACCGCCCGCCACGAACGAGGCTGAAGATGACGAGTTTCCACGCGGGATCAAGGTGCTGGTGATTATGCTGGCAGTCTGGCTGTCCATGTTCCTGGTTGCATTAGTATGTTTCGTTATACCCCCTCGCAAACAATATCCAGGCTGACGAGAGTGACAGGACCGAACAATTCTAGGAACCGCCATCCCCAAGATCACAGATGACTTTCACTCGATTGACGATGTGGGTTGGTATGCGAGTGCATATCTCCTCACTTCGTGTGCGTTCCAACTCATCTACGGCCGAATATACACCTTCTACTCGCCCAAATGGGTTCTCCTATGTGCCATCGGACTCTTTGAACTCGGAGTAAGCACCCCTTGCCCTGCCCAAGCAGAGCATATGCTAACAGATATCAGTCGATCGTATGCGGGGCAGCACCCAACTCCCGCGCCTTCATCGTCGGCCGCGCCATCGCAGGTCTCGGTTCAGCAGGAATCTTCTCCGGCGCCATCAACATCATGGTGATCACCATCCCCTTACATAAACGGCCCATGTATCAAGGCATCTTTGGAGCCGTCTTTGGCATCGCCTCCGTCGCCGGTCCCCTCGTTGGCGGCGCCTTCACCACCAAAGTCTCCTGGCGATGGTGTTTCTACATCAACCTCCCCATCGGCGCCGTGGTCGTCGCCGTCATCCTGCTCATCCTCAAGACCAAGCCCAGCAAGAACACCGACACGCTCAAACAACAGATTATCAAACTCGACCCCTTCGGCTCCCTCGTCTTCCTCCCAGGAATCGTCTGTCTCCTCCTCGCCCTCCAATGGGGCGGAACCACCTACTCCTGGTCCAACGCCCGAATCATCGTCCTCTTCATCCTCGCCTTCCTCCTCCTCTCCCTCTTCATCTTCATCCAGTTCCGCTCCGGCGACAACGCCACCGTCCCCATCCACATCATCAAGCAACGGTCCGTCGCCGCCGGCGCCTACTTCTCCGTCGTCTGCCCGGGCTCCATGATGGTCATGGTCTACTACCTCCCCCTCTGGTTCCAAGCCATCAAAGGCGTCTCCGCCGTGCATTCCGGAATCGACACCTTACCCCTCGTCATGGCACTCGTCATCGCATCCATCACTGCCGGCGCCCTGACCGCCAAAACCGGGTACTACGTCGGCCAACTGATCGCCTCCTCAGTCATCATGTCCATCGGCGCCGGCCTGCTCACGACGCTCAAAGTCGGCACCGGCCACCAGAAATGGATCGCGTACCAGTTCCTCTACGGCTTCGGCCTCGGCCTCGGCATGCAGCAAGCCGGCATGGCCGCGCAGACCTGCCTCAAGAAGAAAGACGTCATGACCGGCGTGTCCATCATGTTCTTCTTCCAAGGCCTCGGCGGCTCGGTCTTCATCTCCATCTCGCAAACCATCTTCACGCACGGCCTGATCAAATACCTTGGCGGGACCGTGAACATCAGTCCCAACATGATCGTCAACACGGGCGCGACCCAACTCCGGAATCTGGTGCCCGAACAGTATCTGGACGTCGTGCTGGTGGCGTATAATCGGGCTTTGAGCGACACGTTTAAGGTGGGCTTGGCGTGTGCGTGTGCGACGATCTTGGCGGGGTTGACTATGGAGTGGAAGAGTGTTAAGGGGTTGAAGCAGGGTGGTGCGCCGCCGCCTCCTCCTCCTCCTTCGTCAACACCGGTGGTGGAGAAGGTGGATGGGAATGTGGAGGATGGAGCGGTGACGGATGGAGCAGTGACGGATACGGAGACTGCGGTCGAGGGGGAGAGTCCGCCGACGACGGCTTCGACGAAGGGGCGACAGGACTGAGCCCGTTCTTTTTAGATACTGTGCTATCGATTCCATTTGTTTGTCTGTACATATATATATAGCATAGCATAGATGTTGAGCTGTAGCATAGAAGTTGAGCTGTAGCATGCATGGTGTGGCGTGGCGTGGCGTGGCTTTTTGGATACCAACATTGCATCTGCATCTGCATAGGAATAGGAATAGGAATACTGTACTGTACTGTACGTGGTAAATAGTTAAATGATAATAAAAAACATATATACCCTCCTCCAACCCATCCCTCAGAAACGAAAGCCAATAATGCAATGCAATGCGAAAGACACATACACACATACACATATACACACATACACACAATGAACACCCCTACCCCGACCCCTCTTCCTAACTCCTCGCTAAGTATGTAAACGAACGTCCCAATCCCATCCCATCCCATTCCCATTCCCATATCCCATATCCCATCCCATCCGGTCCTGTTATCCCATCCGATAATCCCATCCCATCCGGCCGGTCCTGTGATCCCGTATCCCATATCCCATCCCGCATCCCATATCCCATATCCCATATCCCATATATATATCCTATATATACCCACAATCCACACCACACCACACCTTTCCTACAACACCTACAACACCTAAAATACCTAAAATACCTAAAATACCTACTATTAATACCTACTGCCAATACCTACTATCAATACCTACTATTAATACCCAAAACACACCCAATACCCAACATCTAGCATCTAACATCCAACACCCAACACCAACACCAACACTACCACCACCCCAAAACCCCAAAACCCACCCAAAATACCCAACACCACCAACAACAACACCAACATCCCAACATCAATATCCAGCATCCAGCATCCAGCATCCAACATCAACCTCAACCCCAAGATTAGAGCTGGAGCTGGAGTGTGCTGATTCCTGAAGAAGAAGAAGAAGAAGAAGAAGCGTGAGGATGGGTTTTTAGGCTCGAGCTAAGCTGGTGAGATGTGAGATGAGATGTGAGATGTGAGATGAGAGATGAGAGGTAAGGATGAAAGCAAAATCTCTGTTCACGAGATGAGGAGGGGAGCTCGTGAGTTGTGGCTGGTGTTATAGGTCATGCATGGATCATGGGTTATGGATTAGCAGGCGCTAAGCCACTCGCTGCCGGTGGTGGCGGTGGAGGAGGAGGTGGTGGTCCTGTGATATTGATCAGCCTCATCCCCTTTCCCTATTTCCTTCCCTAATTCCTATTCGCAAGACCGAAAAAGAATGAAAAGCTTACCAGCTCCTCCACCCCCTCCTCCTCCTCTTCCTCCACCGCCGCCAGGTCCCCTTCTCCCTCCTCCTCCACCACCACCAACCCTTCTCCCTCCACCCCCTCTATGTCCCCCTCCTTTTCCTCCCCCTCCTTTCCCTCCCCCTCCCCCTCCTCCTCTAGATCCAGCAACCCTAACCTTCCTCCGTCCACGGCGCCGCCTCACCCGCCTCGCCTGCCGTCCGCGTAGATAATAGACGTAACAGACGCCGAGTAAGGCGAGGAAACCGAGCACCAGCCCGACGGAGATACCGACTATGGAACCGGTGGAGATTCCGGGGTGGGGATCTGTGGGTGAGAAGGGGGGGAGGTTAGTTGGTTGTCCATAGGCGTTTCCCAAAAGATAATCGAGGTCTTTGCACAGCCTGGGTAAAGGGCAAGCTGAGCAGGAAATAGAAGCAGGTTCAAGTCTTCTCGTTTTCTGAGGCTTGGGTTGGAGCTCAAGGGGTGTGGTGTGTCTTGATCTAGGTAGAATGTTTGGAAAATGCCACTTGACGCTCCTTTTGTCAAGCGGTGAACTACTCTTGTTCCTGTCTTGTCACTTGACATGCAGTTTCACCTTGAGATTCCCATCCTTGAAGTGAAGGAAATGAGGTTGCTATGGTTAATACTCCCTCGACCATGGGATCCAACTCCGAGATCTCTTCTGCGCCAGGATTCTGGCATGGCCGCAATCTTCAACTTCACTGGGTCAGACTTCCCGCGAAATTTGAACCAGGGACTTCCCAGCAACATCCACACACCAAAACACCACAGCCTTCGCACACTTGCACTCCTCGAACCCAGAATGAAAGACAAACCCAAACCCAAACCCATAATCAACAATAAAATCAAAAACGACAACAACAACAGCGAAGAATCAAGCACAGCACGTACCAGAACCCCCATTCCCACCAACATCATTCCTCGAAAACGTCGTCGGATAACTATCCCCCAACAACACCGTCGTGACATAACTCCCCCCTCCATCTGCATTCGTAACCGTGATCACCACATAATACGGCGCTACATCCTTTCCCTCTTTCCTTTGCGCGAATCCAAGACCAAGAGGGGTTGGAGTTGCGGTGATCCGTGGCGTATACGTGGTGTCGGTTTCGGATGTTGAGTTCCGGGGCGAGAAAGAGGGGGAGGATGTTGAGGAGGTTAAAGTTGGCGATGTTGGGACCTGGTAGCTGGGAGAAGGATCGGTATACGCCGAAGCGGAAGCGGAAGCGAAAGCCAAAAGCGGAAAGGAGGAGGGTGGAGGAGGAGAAGAAGAAGGGGAAGCGAGAAATCTCCGTGGGGCAGGTGACATGAATGCCTCTCCTCTCCTTGCCCTCACCCACAAAATGCCCACCACCGTCCGTAAATTCTCACCACCAAAGCCAAAGCCAAAGCCAAAGCCAAAGCCAAGCACCAGTACAGGTACCAGTACCAAAGGATCTTAGTTACAGTAGCGGGGTCACACAAACGTCCACGTCCGCGCTAAAACATCGCGTTCTCAAACCCAAACTCAAGTTCGTCGTACATGATGGGATCGCAAAGAACAATTCATTTCCCACCGCGCAGGGTGCAGATGGAAATTTGAGGGAAGCGTAGGAAGAAGTCCGAAATAACTACCCCTCCAAAGCGACTCGAGCAGAGAGCAAGCATAGCCTTGCATTCTGCTCGATTGGCGCACGATGGTTTTCGCAAAAAGGGGATGAGTGCGATGCGAGTGGGGCGGGAGATGCACGCCTCATTTGTGTGTTCGCTGGCATGTATGTATGCATGCAAGCGTGGTGCTTAGCCTGAACGCGCGCATTACTGTCCCGCGGTACCGTACGTCCCGCGACGACGAGAAGGTTTTTCTTTCTCTGTGGTGGGAATTTGGTGCGAGGTGAGAGGTGAGAGGTCAATTGGGATTTGTCAGGTGTTTGGAAGGTTGCGGGAGTTGGGAGATAGGCTGGAGAGCGTGGAGAAGAATGCGGGATGAGCCTGTCTGAGGCGGGTGCAGTGAGAGGGATCGTGATTCGTGGATGAGGAGTGTGGGAATGCTTATTATTGTCTAGAGAGCTATATGAGATTCTAGAGTTATTTGGAGACGTGTAGAGAATGACGAATAATGTATGCTGACTCCTGCAGATGCTTTTTAGATGCCGAAAATAAGTAAAGAAACAATGTAATGAACGTCCTAGAAATGCGAAGAGAACTGCATGCTTATACATATTTCCACAATCTGATAAACCAAGAAAATGTCCAAATCGTATAGAACAACAGTCACTGATCCAAGTGCGTCCTCAGAGACTTCTCATACTCCTTGTAAGCCTTTGCTGTGACATACGCATCGACACCATACGCTTTGCCGAAGCCAGCACAAGACTCTCTCCAGAGTTTCTTGGCTTCCTCAGGATCTGCTACTGGCGAGGCACTCATGGCTTCGGCAAGACGTGCTTTTGACTTGAGCGTCTCCGGATGCAAACCACCGACACTTCTCTGATAAGCCTTGTAGATTTGACGATGGAGATGTTCAGCTTCAGCTCGAGCAGACCCACCACGCTCATGTTTGAGGAGAGCAAGATTCGTTGCACATTGCAGCGTGCTCTGGTGTTCGGGTCCGAATACCCAAGTGAGGCGCTCAAGAGCTTGCTTGTGCATGCTCTCGATCGCATCGAGGTGTTCACTGCGCTCGGGATCCCTCTTGGGTAGCTGAGCTCGCATAATCTCGCCCTTCCAGGTCATGCTCAAGAACACATCTGGATGCTCATCGCCGAGGATAGTCTTTCGTCCACTAAGAGCAAGCTCAATCTTATCCGATGCTTCCGAGTGCTGCCCCAGGCCCGAGAGCACAATTGCTCGATGATGAAGACTGGAAAGCTGGTCAGGGTGGAAATCATCTCCAGACATTGTGCCATTCGTGAGTACAGCGGTCCTTTCAGCTAGAACACGCTCGCTCAAAACATCCGCGGCTTTACATCCTTCCTTGAGGCGAAGAACTTCAGCAAGCTGGTGTTTGCTAGTCAGGGTGTCCGGGTGGGTCATCGGATCAAGCCAAGGCCCTTCTTCCCTCACAATCATCGTAGTCCGGTTCAACTGTTCTGTACTTTCGTAGTCTCCACGTCCAAGCATGATGAGTGCAATCTCACTCTTGCACGAAAGCACAAGCGGATGAGTGACTGACAACCTAGCTGTCAAGCGATCAATGCAAGCCAGAAGTATAGCTTTAGCTTCATCGAAATCACTTGTAGAGACAGCTTTTGCGATCAGAATGCTGGCCTTGACGACTTTGCTGTAGACTGTCTCGGGATGGTCGGGTCCGTAGATGCTTTCTCTGCCGAGTAGTGCACCCTGAATGTAACGCAGGGCCTCGTCAAGTTTGCCATCTCGCTTCATAATTTCAGCTAGGTGATGATAACTCGACAGGGTTTCGGGATATGAGTTTCCAAGATTGTCTTTTCTTTCAGCGAGAGCCTTTCGGCACACAATAGCTGCATCTCGATACCTGCCCCTATACATCAATGCTTGTGCAACATCATCCATGGCCAAGTAAAGGTCTGCTTTTGGTACGTTCGAACCTTCGCTCGCCAAAAGAATCTGTTGAAACGTGTCAATAGCTGTCTCGTACTGATTCGCACAGTCAGTCAGCTCCAACTTTGCCAGCATTCGCTTCTTCCATACAGCTGATCGCGGGCCTTGGTCGGGTGAGTAGCTTTGAAGAACATGGTTCATATCCCGATACTTGGCAAGCAGAGACAGGAGAGTGACTTGATCCTGGATGATACTGAGCTGCTCCGCGGGCATCGGATTTGGAAGCACACTTCGGGCAAGAACAGCCATCTTCAGAGCCTCAGTATACATCCCCTTGCGTTTAAAGAAAGCAGACTCTCGCTGATAGATTGTCGCCACAGCGATACGCAAAGCATCATTGTGCAAGTCGTAGCCACCAATTAGGTGTGCAAAGCAGTCTTTCCACCAAGCTCTGCTATCGCTCTTCGCATCCGGATAGTGGTCCGAGAATGAGAGGACCACGTCCTCATACCATTGGCGTTCTTCCAGAATCTCCACACCCTCCGAGTCCTTTCTCTCGAGGCCGATCGCGTTTCGGATTGTCAAATATACCAGTGGATGAATGGTATATGTGTTGTTGGAAGAGTCTTCGACGACAAGGAAGTGTCCTTTGATGAGAAACAGGATGATGACCATGTCCAATGGATCATATGATGAAAAAATTGCTTTTGGTACAGAAGCCCCGCCCAGGAAGAAAAGTTGATACAAGAAACGGCTAAAATGACGATATGTACTTCGAAACATCTTTACATCGAAGACACCTCGGCCGATAACAGAGTTGTCGAAGTCCGGATAAGAGAAGGGATCGATCTTGCTGAAAAGTCGAAGCTTGAAGGAGTCTCCACGCTCGTAGAGGTCGAGGAATTGGGAAAGGTTCATTCCAGTGCAATTAATGACCTTTGCCACTTGAATAATGGCGCGTGGTGAGCAAGTGACCAATTTGGAAACCTCCTGGATCTGCTTCTCCGTGGATACAAGGTGAGCATCGATGCCAAGATTTGCTCGAAACAGGTCGACAGATGCCTCAAGCTCGAGATCACCAACCTCACATAGATCGCGAGCACTCACGAGCTCACGACCATGTTGAGCACTCCTAGCCAGCAAGAGGACGCTTCCATTGAAGCCCTTCAATTTGTCTACAAGTCGATCATTGGGTGCTCCAGAGAGCAGCATGTCGAATCTGTCGCCCGGATCGACTACCAGCAAGGGCAGCGCAATTGTATCCGTTTTCGACGATGGTATCTCGCCCAATTCAAGTTCTTCGGTTCTGAGCCAGAAGATGGGTGTAGATGGAGACAATTCGCGTACTCGATACACAAACTCAATTGCAAGTTCGGTTTTGCTATTCCTAGTTAGTTATTGGAGTATAGAGTGCGATTGAGGAGATACTTGCCCTATGCCGCCAAGACCGACCAAACCAATTCGACCATTATCGTTCGGCTTCCACATTCCAAAGAGTTGGGAGAGTGACCCAAATCTTCCAACAAAGTTGGGACTGCGAGTGTATGGGACGCTGAACAGTGCCTCACTCAGAGTTGGCGCTTCGGTTTCTGGAGCGGCACTGGAGGCCATGGTGGGTCTAGAAGTCTCGAGTTTGTCGACGAGGGTTTTTGTGATATCCCCAAGAGAATTTGAAAGTATACCAGCGATGGTTTCAGACAATTGCGAAGCAATTCTGTCTGTGGCAGCCCTGTCAGTTACCTGCTCGTCGATCTCTGGGCCAAAGTACGAGAGTGTATGTTCCTGCGCAGGCTCGAGTTCAGGGGGTTCGAGAAGTGGTTCTTCTATGGTATCTGACTGTATTGACTCGAGAATTGTTTGCTCAATGGGTTCAGCGATCGGTTCTAGATCAGGTGCGACTTCTTCGATGGCGTCTAGAATAGTGTCGAGAAGATCTGCAGCAGATTCGGGCTCCTCTTGGACTGTTTCTAGAGTCACCTCCTCCGTAAAGGCGAAAGCAGGAGCTGATTCTTGAAGAACGTCTTCGAATGATTCCGGCTCTTCTTGGATAGCTTCTGGAGCTTGTTCTTCTGGGAAGTTGAGAGTACTGTCAGGTTCTGAAAGAGAGTCTTCGACAGATTCGTGAGTGAGCTCGGGATGGACCAATTCGAAAGCAGTGTCGGATTCTGGAACAAGCTCTTCGATTGGTTCGTGAGGGGTCTCAGAATCAATTTCCTCAAAGAAATTGGGAACAGGTTCTTCGCTGAAATCAAAAACAGGTTCAGGCTCGGGAGTAGGCTCTGCGTCAGCTTCGGAGGCGCTCTCGGAAGAGGTAGAATCAGCTGCTTCAAGCTTGTCGGACATATCGAAGCCTGCAAAATAGTAGGATACGCCATCTTAAAAGCGTAGGAAGAAATATCATATACGTGACCAGCTCCACTGACCATTGTCACAAGAGAAGTCGGTGAGGGCGGACTTTGCCACTTTTGCCACTTTCACCCTAATAGATGCAGATATGAGTCGAACTCGGCCATGCAAGATGAAGCTATACAGACATAGGAACCGGAGTACTGGTTCGGAGGCCTTCCGTTACATGCTAAAGGAGCCTCGCGGCCTTGCTACCTGCGACCAGAAGCCGGGAAAGGGAGTTAGGCAACGTGCATGAACGTGTCTGGTCGCGTGGTTGAACAATAATGGAGCATTATATACGAGGCTTCTTTGTGCGCACATCTGGTCGTATCGTCTTTGTGTGCCTTACATTTCACATTGGGGCTCATTGCATGATGAGTTGTCAGGTTGACAGAGGTTGGGCGTTGAGAGAGGATGCAGATCGCTTGGAGCCCAAGGCCAGGAACACTAAAATTAGCATTCACGTGAAGAACCTCTAAGAGTTGGAGATGAAACTGCACCAAGAGTAGTACAATGTCTATCCATGGTTATGTTGTCCCATATTTAAAGACACTTGAAGTGTACCAGTCATACGGTCCTTGAAAGGAGGGAAGTTTTGCTCCTATCACGTGACTCTTACTACTGAGTTCGCCGTGGATTTTGTTTGCTCGTCCAAAATAGAGCTGCAAATATGGTCGGATCGTCCCATCTTCTGACGACCTTGCGAATCGCAATCGTAATCTAGCATGGATCATTCTTCGAGAGGTCTTCGAATGCTCGTAATTGACCAACGCATGGCCTATAGATGTTGAGTCGTGCTCTAATGATCGTGAACAAAAATTACCTCGGAATGGAGACATCATCGAGCTGAAAGGATGTTTGGGCAGAAAGGATATGGGTCGGAAGGCGCTCAGATTGATAGGCCTTTCCTCTTCTCCATCGCAGACACTGCAATCATGTTGCTTCTTGTTCAGATGATGAATGCACTTGCAGGACTTGAAACAAACGCTCCAACGCGAGCAAGCGAAGATAAGGTTCAGAGGTGGTAGTATGATAATAATTTGACAGTTCTTGTCATGCAAGATCTATCCAACTAACAATATGATGAAATAACATCAGGCTATGTTCCTACTGATAGTGATGTGAATTGAAAAAGAAATCGCACGTAGAATGCAGTGAAGCCCCGCATTAACCTGTATTAAGCTAGCCCTCCCTTTACGAGCCTGGGTGAATGGGCCTGTGCGCTCAGGGGCATTTTATATGAAAATATGAATACTTGCTTTGAAATCACAAAAGATTAATTAATCAATACGCAATTTTGTTGTTTTGATGACCGAAACTGAAACCTTAGGTGTATATAATTATTGGTGGCTTTAATATTTCGAAGTGAAAGTCGTGATTTTTGAAGTTCAAGGCCAAAAAATACCCCGTGCGCACAAACCCATGAACCCAGGCTCGTCAGCTCCCGAAGCTCGACTCCAAAAGTGACTTCAGGTTAAGACGTTCAGCTTCACCCTTCACCTCAGCATCTCGTATCAATCAGGCTTGCTCGTTTGGCTTTTGATGTAGAGCGTTGCGAGGTAACTATGCGGACGCCGTCTCTGAGTGCGTAGCAACTGCAGCAACCATAAACCGACCCTACCTAGGCGGCAACCTGCCGAGCCTCAAACAAAGATGCAGTTTCAAGGAAACTCGAGGGCTTCTGAGAGAACATGGACATATGGACCACCAGCAAACAAAGACAGAAAACCTGCTGCTAGCCGAAGATTGATCCGCAAAAGGGTCTCGGTGGGAAATTCAGAAGCCGATAGTCTCAAAGTGTCCGTTCCGGGAACAGACATGTCCAAAGGGAACATGCAAGAATGACTCACCATTCACTACTGATCCTGATAGGTTCTATCCTTGATAATAGGCGAAACGGTTCTACGCTAGGCCTCACTTTCGAGAGTAGATCGCGCGAGTGACTTGCAAGTAGAGTCTTATTTTCTTCATCCAGCAACACCCTCGCCATCACTCTTTCTGTATGCCTTCAAGCTGTTGCCTATTGCCCTATGCTCTACCACCATCGATACGAATAACCCAACGTCTCATTCGAAACTCTCTGCTTGCGCGCGTCAACGCCAAGTTTTTGGTATCCTTCCTTTTGCACTCCATATCCCTCCTTTCCTCATCGCGAGACTAATCTGCTGGCTCATCACCAACCCCGGCAATGGATGTACCTTCGACCAACAACTTACCCTTGGGGGCGATCATGTATTTGATTCACCATGTGTTTCTTCCACCCAAGCTACCTCAAAAAGACGACTTCGACCCAGAGTATGAATCTGTCTTGGTGGATATCACCATTGACACCCTTTCCGAATTCAAAACCCACCTCAATAATGACCAGACAGTCATCATTGATTCCGTCATCTCCTTGGTAGCCAACTTGAAGACTGTACATCCTTCCGGTACTGTCGGTGAGAAGGAGCTTAGAATTAGCCTCGAAGATCTCCTCAAGCGAGGTGAGTATCAACAATTAATTAACTATTTGCTATTGCTAACTCGCATGCAGGTGGGACAATTCCGCTACATATACGGGCGCAGAATGCCGGACTTCTGCTCAGTAAAATGGACAACTCGATTCGAGTGGAGGCATTCGAGCTGTCACCTCTTAACGAAGCGGTGATTACTACCAAAGGCAGGCTTCGACGCTCCTTTCCAGGACGAGCCTTACATATGAATTGCGAAAATTTTGGGCAGCCGGAATTTCAAGCGACAATAGCACAGACTCTTGCCAAGATGAGCCACCAGTCAGCGGCAGGGACACAACCCAAGGCGAGAAAGGCGGGCCAAATGCATGACGAGGATCGGGACACCACGCATCCAAAGATGGTCACAGAGCTTTTCCTGGGTTTCTTAGGGCCTATTGCTGAGCCTGTTGATGTAACCCCTCTGTGGAAAAATACCCGAGAAGAAGTCCTGTGGCTTAATAGTCGGCGGCCCTGGAGAAGGTCCTCACTCTGGTTGCTCATCCGCGTTGCTATGCAGCTTGGTTTATCTCGGTCAACCGTCGTGTCGGATGCGCCAGGAGATATCTACAAGATTTTCATGGTATTTCTCATGAGCCAAGTTCTCGAGTTGTCACATCAGCATTTCCTTAACAGCGATCTTACGTATGCGATGAATGCCAAGCTCGTTCGTCGTTTGCTCAAGCTCAACTTGTCCTTCGACACACCTGGACTTGATGTTGTCCGACAGATCATGCAGAGCACTTCTAAACTCCTACAAGCTAGATGGTCGAATATCATGGAGAAGTCCGAGTCATCCTATGATTTTTCCCGTCTTGCAGGGTTGGATTTCGGTTCCGATACGACCATACCCCTGCCTGAGCTGGACACGCACCTTAAAGCGATGGATACGCGAAAGAACAGGCAGAGTTCTTCATCATTTCAGTCAAGGTCTTCCCTGATCAAACGCCCGGCAGACGATTTACCAATTCTTGTAGGGTCTCCGAGTTCAGACCTTCTACCATATAACTTGAAGGGTCTCGAGACCTGGGTTGATAGGCATCTGAGTACGTGGTTGTATCATCACAAGGGTGATCCTACCACGTGCGGTAAACTAGCGATCTTGATTCAGGAATATCATGCTGTAGCAGAACCCTTTTACTCTGGCAATCCTGAGGCTGCTTCAATCATGCTTCTCACGATTATTGAGCTCTGGGTTCGTCTCATTTCCCCAAATTGCCATATTGACTGAAGTGCTGTGCTCTCGAAACTTGTCTTGAGGACTGTATGAGAGCTCGGCTTTTCAGCTCCTGAAATACCTTTGAAAGCACATACTAATTTGCCTATAGACTGCTTGCGACGAATCTGCAACACATATATGCACGCTCCTCGAGGATTATGGCCATGGCATAGCAACAGGGCTCTTTACGTCTCTCACGTTACCTTTTAGATCTCAAATGGGAAGACTTCTCCGTGTGGAGGGCTATCTCAATCGCCGTCATTCTCACGCAAAATTCTCAGCCTCGGAAATCTTCCAAGAATTTGGGCATCAAAATTCCTTTTCAGTTAGATATTTCAAGCAGTCCTCCGAACATCAGCAGTTGCTTAAAGAAATCGAAGATGGAGCCACCGAAGATCGACGAGAGAAGCTCGATGATCTTCGCGAGAAGAAGAAGCAGTACGACGCACTGATGAAGCTTCACGATTCGATCGAATGCGATACCCATGAAGTCATCATTGACTCGTACAATGATTTCCGTGAACAACGCCACGACGATATCAATTGCAAGAAGTGTCGCTATAAATCGCAAGCCAATGGCCTAACCATTCAAGTTCATGAATGGCCCCTTCCGAGCGCCCCGATGGAAGCCCAGTCCACGGTATTCGAACTGAAAGTGCCATCCTGGTTTGTCAATTGGCGTGACTCGACGATGTTCCTTATAATTGATGTTCTCAAGGTTGAGTACCTGTCGATGAGGCAACCACGATCAACTTTCCCATTAGAAAGTTATAGCGGACTTTCGTCCTTCTTCACCCGGTTTAGCTCGACGCAACGTATTGGCCTCCTCTCGCAAAATAAACCCCACGAGGTTACACATCGACGAGCCAGATGCGTCGTTGGCTTGACAGAAGATGGAGTTTGTCTTAGCAATGGGCTGGCTTATCAGTATCATGATAGCAATCTTAGGTGTTTTGTCGATAGCTTTTGTGTTACAGACAAGATGCCAAAGCTATGCACCTTTAAATTACCAGTGCAGTTCAACTCCCTCCAACAATTTCTCTTCAGGCCACAGTCGATGCCTAATGGCCGTCCTCCGAATTCTGTAATGGCTAGCCAGTCTAATTGTCCTGATAGCATGTCGCTAGACGAGTACAGAGCTTTGAGTGCCGTTCCCCTCGGCTGTCGAATCCAGTGGCAAAACATACTACTTCAAATGTCCATGCCAATTGTGGACTTCAAAAAGGTCGAAACAGGCCTTGTGGTGCTGCAAGCCATTTATCAAGCTGGTCCTTCCAAAAGCAATGATGTCCTAAGAGAAAGTCACACAATTGTTGGAGACGAAAATTTCGCCAATGCCCTCTTAAATGCCCTTGAACAAGCCCTGCAAAGAATCCAAGAGAACTGGGAGTCTTCACAAGCACTCAGTACCCTCGTCTCTCTGGCGACAAGAGTATTGTCATTGTCAACCGCGAGAGCAATCGATGACAAATGTTTAGCTTACCTAGCTAGTCTTCGAAATGTTGCGTTCAGGTGGGTTAACCATCTTAGGGATAAGATTAATAATGCCACGAATGATGACCAGCGGGCTGAACTTCGGTTGAAGGTCGTTGAAATTTCTTTGATTTGCGCCGCATCTTTCAATGTCGACGGAGCTCATCTAGCCCACATTCTGTCCTCGCCGAAACATGCTTCAGTCTTCCTTCAATGTTCTATTATTGTTCAAGAAGGAAATTGCGTTATCTTGAGCTCCTCTGACCCCATGCTTGCCATACTGTACCACCGTTGGAAAAGTCTCTGCTACCGTAGCTATACTGTCCTGGGAAGAGATATTCTACAAGGAAGGAGCTCGTCTCTAGATGATGCCCTGAAAAACTCCTGGTCTGCGTATCATGTAGGAGACTGCTGGCAACCGGTGTCAGAAGATGTGGATCATTGGCTTGTGAGCCACACAGCACCTGGCAAGGGCAGTGGGTCACTTCCCGTTCATTTTAATCTTTTGACGGGCGAGTTTCTTGTCAATGGACTTCCATTGACTCGTCTTCCTTCACAATACGAGAAGCACCCTCTCTATCGTACGCTGTTTGGTAATACAGCCCTGGAGGTTATGCCTACGGCCATTCCGGGCATGGAATTCTCTGGCAAGAAAGAGTATGCTGGCTTTACACTTCACTTCGGCATCGAACCCGTTCCAGGCACACCCCGAAAGGCCCGGAGAAACGATTTCCTCGTTCAAGCCGTCAAGGATAACCGAAAGTACGAGCTCATTCCTTCAAGGCTACTTTTTGGAGGTTTTCCATCGAGTTTCGTTGATAGCTTCGTTCATTGGTACAATGCTAAGGACGATTGCCTTGAATTCCGTCCTGTGGAGAATCCTTGGACCGATTCTCCAGACAATTGGAAATTGAGCAGAGGCAGAGGCAGTGCCGGTCCATGGCGTTTAACGAAGCATGGAGTCTCGTTGGTCGGACTCGAGAGTGAGACTGGGAAAATACTGTCTAAGATACTTTTTCCGCTCGAGGACCCACTCCGAATCCATATTATCTTTCACCATTCTTCATCGTTACTGGAAATTGAGCTTCCCAGACTCCAATTGGGATTCAATCTCCCGTTGCAGACTTCGGAAATTCAATCAAGACAGTTTCGTGGAATGTGCATTGACATGGATCAGTCGCTTGGCACACTCATTGGGCTCTCTAGCAAACTTGTATTGAAAGATAAGGCAAATGGGAATCGCCTTGTCATTGTTCCGGAGGGTAAAGTAGAATACGAACCGTCTGCTGGTCACCTTCAAGTCGACATCATGAAAGACTCCGCCTCAAAAGCCCATGCATATCATCTGGATACCCAGCTTGGCAGATTGTTGGATAACGGGAGTCTGCAGAGCAAATTGTTCTTGTGTTATCTCCATAGTCTCACATCTTTCTGCTTGCCTGACCCTCTCATACACAGAACCGGGACGGAACAAGCACTTTCGATTCTGAATTCCGCCGGCGTCAGATCATTTGATCGACTAACACAAGCCAATGTTGAAATACTCGGTCGAATCGCGCGACAGGCTCCAGGAAGAGTCTACTATCCGGCAAATGAGCGTGTCATGCAAACTGTTAGCTGGTCTCCGGGACTCGGGTTTATGGCCCAACACGGCGGATTTTACAAATATGTCAGTTCGATATTAGATCAAGCGGACGCATACAATGTGTTCCACCCAGAATCACGTGTTAAGCGGGTACAGCTGAATCATGTGAAACTGGACCTTCTTGAACGCGACTGCATCCGATCGTCTACTTTTCGAGTCTCAGGCTTCGGCGCCGAAGACCATACTGCCAATTATGACAGTACATATTCATCTAGAGATCGGGGTCAGAATTCAAAACAAGGAATCAAGGCTTTTGTGATGTCCAGCATCGTATGCCATAGGCGGAAATTCCTGCACTACGAGGTTCAAGCCGACCTGAAGGATCATCTCTGGAACACCTTCTCACGGACATCTGATATTTGTGGCCCGAATCACCAGTTACCATTATCCGAAATCAAGTATGATTCTAGGCTTCTTCTTGGCTCCCCTGAGTTCCTCTCAAAATACTGGAGCACTCTTCACCATACACTCAGTCGATCACATCGCCAGATTAGCAAGTTTCACTTGATGGTCTGGCTCTCCACGCTGGCATTTGCGGATGGCGCCGACATGCACATGCTTCAAGCAGTGGCGTTATTTTTCACTTTACCAGACATGGCTCAGATCTTTGCCCCGTCGATTGACTCTTTCCAGCTTCAAAAGGGCGCTAAAGTGGGAAATTCCAAACTGCGTAGAGACCTCCGGCCTGCGCTTCGTCCAATTCGTAGCTGTCCCGAAGCGACAATGACTGCAGGCCCTAGGGAAACCAAGTATAATTTTCAACGACGACAACAGACTGCGTTTCAAAATAAGCAGAATGAGGCCCTTGTTAGACTAGTCGCAGCGCTCGAGGGTCAGTGGCCATGTGAGGTTCCAGCTAAACCTAGTTATTCATGCCCCTACCTAGACATGGAACGGGCCATCCAGATCGCGAAGCCGATGTTTAAAGCGTGGTTCGACAATCATCGATATGCTAAATACCTTGAGGATATATCGGACATACTCAAGAGACAAAAAAGCGGCATCGTGGAAGTCCAATCCTATCCGCTAGGCACTCAAGCCCTGGGCGTCCCAAGAAGACAAGGGCGGGCCTTTGTTAGTATCGATGACACTTTTGCTTTTCCAGCGCCTCCTGTGTTGCCCTGTAATACAAGAAGCATTGATGACCTCATTTCTTGTTGTCGTATTGCAGAAAGGTCGGTTCCTCGCCTCGCTGCATTGATAGAGCGCCTTGGGTCTCAAACTAGCTCCAGCTACGAGGATAACTACGTCAAGGACCTGCGTAGTAGTCTCTCCTCTTTACAGGACCGTGGGAGTCAGTTCGGTTTGCAATCTACAGGAAACACTCTTAAAGAAATTCTCGTCGGCCATCTCAAGCACTGCAAAGAACATGTGTACAAGGTTCATGAAGATATTTCCTCGGCTTTAATCTCTCCAAATGAATCAGAGAGATCCTCCACAATAGCCGCTGGTGTCAAGCAATGGCCGAGAGTGTCTCCAGTTCTTGTACTCCAGCAACTTTCCCGTGGTCGGTGGCAAAAGATCACAAACGATTGGAAGGCTTGCATTGTTCGGTATGGGCTTGCTTTAACTGCGCAGCACCGAGCTCAACGACTTTTAAGTATGGCAAGTAATCATGTAGACCTCATCAGAGAATTGCAGGATTCTGGTCATAAGAATTGGAATCCTCTCGAGTATCCCGAATCGCTTCTCCTGGAAGTTGAGAGTGGTATCATGATTCGAGAAGTACAAGAACAAATCGCTAGGACGATGAGAAATCCTCCCTCTGGGGCAAATTCTGTCATGCAATTGAATATGGGGGAGGGGAAATCGTCCGTCATTGTCCCTATTGTGGCTGCCGCTCTTGCAGACGGTTCCCGACTGGTTCGTGTTATCGTTGCCAAGCCTCAGTCAAAGCAGATGCACGAGATGCTGGTTTCCAAATTTGGTGGAATGCTAGACAGACGTGTGTATCTTATGCCGTTTTCTCGTGCTCTCAAGCTCGACCAAGCAGAAGCAGGCGCTATTGACAAGATTTATCGGGAATGCATGGCAAAGGGTGGTATTCTCCTCGTACAACCCGAGCACATTCTCTCGTTTAAGCTCATGGGCCTTGAGTGTCTTATCTCAGACAAGGAAAAAGTTGGCAGATCTCTTCTGAGTACGCAGGAGTTCTTTGAAACTTCATCTTGCGATATCGTGGACGAGAGCGACGAGAACTTCAACGTCAAATTTGAGCTGATTTATACTATGGGCATGCAGAAACCCATCCAATTCAGTCCTGACCGTTGGGTGTGCATTCAATATGTCCTGCGCTTATTCATGAATTTTGCGCCAAGTGTCAAGAAGGAGTTTCCCACATCGATGGATATCAATGAGCGTCAGCCAGGAAGTTTCCCGAGAATTCGAATCCTCCGGTCTGATGCCGAGAAGCGAATTCTTGGTCTCATTGCACAGAACATCTGCGAGACTGGAATGAACGGCTTCCCAGTTGCTAGACAGCCAGAGAAAATTAGAAGAGCTGTCTTTAGGTACCTCACGGAACCTAACCTCACCTTGAACGAGATTGCTCAAGTCGAAAATCAAGGCCTAGGCGGCTTTTGGACAAAATCGACGAGCACTCCGCTTTTGCTAGTACGAGGCCTTATAGCCGGGGGCGTTTTGGCTTTCGTGTTTGGCCAGAAGCGTTGGAGGGTTAATTATGGACTAGATGTCAATCGGAGACCCAGCACGAAGCTCACCGTCCCTTATCGCGGCAAGGACCATGCCAGTGCCCGCTCAGAGTTCAGCCACCCTGACGTTGTCATTGTGTTGACATCTCTGACGTACTATTACGGCGGATTGAAGGACGACGATATTTCCGTTGCCTTCAACCACCTCTTGAGGTCGGATCAGGCTGACATCGAATATGAAGAATGGGTTAGAGATGCTCCGGATCTACCACCGGCTTTTCATTACCTGCTTGGAATCAATTTGAAGGACAAACTTCAATGCATCGAACAAGTGTTTCCCCCTCTTCGCTTTGCCAAAAGCACGATAGATTATTTTTTGGCACACATAGTCTTCCCGAAAGAGATGAAAGAGTTTCCGCATAAGCTTTCCGCATCTGGATGGGACATCGCCCAGATCAAAAAGCACCCAACAGCCGGCTTCAGCGGCACCAATGACTCCCGAAAGGTTCTTCCGCTCAGCATCGAACATCTAAACCTTCCGGAGCAAGAACACACGAATGCTTTGGTGCTAGAATATATACTTCAGTCGGAAAATTCCGTGGCTCTAATGCAACCACGGCCAGATACTCCTTGCTCTGACGCCCTTGCCCTACTCTTCATGGTGACGGAGATGAAGCCAGTCATACAGGTTATTCTTGATGTTGGGGCTCAAATTCTGGAACTGAGCAATTTAGAGGTTGCGAGAGAGTGGTTAAAGATGATGCCGAATCACGACCGAACACAAGCTGTCGTGTTTTTCAACGACAACGATGAGCTTTGTGTTCTCGATCGAAAAGGCAAAGCTGAGGCATTACAAACATCTTCATTTGCGACACATCTTGACGTGTGTCTTATCTACCTTGACGAGAGTCACACGAGGGGGACTGATTTGAAATTGCCCTCATGCTACCGTGCATGCGTGACTCTAGGTCCTAAGTTGACAAAAGACAGGCTAGTCCAAGGCCAGTCTGTCATTTCGCTTTGATGATCATTGCTGACAGATTCACAGCTTGTATGAGAATGAGAAAACTCGGGAAAGGGCAATCGGTTGTCTTTTGTGTTCCGGAAGAGATCCAAGCCAAGATTCTGGCACGAACATCTAAGCCAAGCACTGCGGGCATTGAGGTGTGCGATGTTCTCAGCTGGGCGATCTTCGAGACCTTCATGGATATCAGACGAAGCATGCCCCTCTGGGCGGCACAGGGCCAACGCTTTGAGCATCAGAGTGCCATTTGGGCTAAGGCTCGCCCGAGATATGGTAGTTTAATGTCAAAGCCTCTAGCTAACATGCTCCTGGAAGATGAGTCGAAGACTCTGGACGACAGATATCGACCCCGTACAGACACTGGTATAATATCGGCTGTGCAACCAGGCGATAGCCAAAATCTCAATCTCATAGCAGAGCGCTGTAGAGAGTTCAACCATCTAGAATTTAACTCCGCCACCCTCCAAGAGGAACAAGAGCGTGAGCTCTCGCCCGAGATTGAGCAAGAGCGACAAGTCCAAAAGCCGGCACCAGCGAAACCTAAGGATCATCACCTACACCGCGATCTGTTGAAGTTCGTATCTACTGGATCTCTGGTTTCTGAATCAGAGGCGTACAAGCCAGCCTTTGAAGTACTCCGCATGACTAGTGCAGCTGCTCATCTCGACGTCTCGCAGTTCCCCCGCGATCTGCTTGTTACGGCTGACTTCGCATACGCTATCAAAGTTTCCGGTACCAAGCGTCACATTTCAGACTCCTACCAGCGGCCAGTACAGTGGATCCTTACGAGCACAGAAGCTCTTACTAGCAAAGTTGTTAAGCACATGCTAATCATCAGCCCATACGAGGCTCAAGAAATCTCGTCGATCATCGGGGAGTCGAAGACAACGACAATGCACTTATACGCCCCCAGGCCGAACCTTAGCTTCCGCCCGTTAGACAAATTGGACCTATTCACCTATCCCTTGCGGCCAGCACCACTTACAATACCCCGCAGTTTTACTGTGCTGCTCAACCTATTCGCAGGCCAGCTGTACCTAGACTCCTTCGAAGAGTACATCGAGGTCTGCAAGGTACTCGGTCTCGCCTGGGAGAAGTCAGAAGAAGGATCTGTCATTGCTGCAGATGGCTTTATCTTGAAGGATAAAAAGACTGGAGCGCCGACTTCTACTTTCAAGGACAGCCCGGTCAAGTTTTTGAAGGTGCTGCTGACGAAGATTCGGAGAAATTGCGAGAGCATTGATAAAACGCATATGGGGAAGATATTGGATGGGACGCTGCTGACGCGGGCTGATTTTGAGGAGCTGGAGGATGATGGGGTCTGATGGTCTCAATCGTATGGTCGGGGAAGTGATCATGTAATGGAGGTTTATGGTATAGGTAGCATGTCGAGGAATATGAATCGTGTTGACTCGGACTATTGACCTATTTTAATCTCGCCTCACTGTTATTTGATCAGCCATTCATGTTCGATCTTCGATGAACAGCACTGTTTCCATACCATGTGTCATTTGTTCAGGCTCCAGAAATGAACAACGGGCTAGTTCGTTCCTCGAGTGCTTTTGATTTGGATGCCACCCTATGCATATGTAAACAAAACAAATTTAAGGTTGCAGCGAAACTTATCTTTCGGTTATGTGGCTTGTTTATACTGGGAGATAAAGTTTCCAGGGTTGCAGAAAGTTTTCAAATCACGGGAACGCAATTTGTATTATCGAAGAGGTATATAATATAGTTTTGGATCTGAGCCTCCCATACCATAATCCATGCCATGGAAATATAACGCCTGTCGAATATGCCAGCAGACTCCCCAGCCAGGTTGAGGACGCCAAGTACCTAGAAACTGATTTTATCACGTGACTAAAGGCAAGTCGTCACGAGGTCATTCTCCTTCCTTGAATGTTAGCGGACTGCTGCTGAAAGATGTTAGCAAGCGGAAGAGAGATATTCTTGATGTACCCACTCCCCTATTAGCTCATTCATAAGATCCCTCGCCGTCACGATACCCAGCGGTTCACCATGAGGAGTACCTCTGTCCGTCACTAAGACCATCTGAACTTTCCTGTCGCGGAACACGTGTATTAAATCTTGGCAGCTCACATCTGGTCGTACCACCATCAAGCCCTCGAGATTGAGTTGCCCAACTGTCACTTCTCCCTCATAGTTCAACGCAACTATCGACTTGACAGGCAAGACCCCGACGAATGTGGTGGCGTGATTCTCCATATGGACTGGGATGCCGCTGTAACCTGAGCTTAAGATATTGTACCGTGTCATCTCATCGAGGGCTTGGTTCGTCGCGAGAGTGTACAATTTCGAGAACGGTGTCATGATGGATGAGACGGAACTCGAATTGAGATCAAGCATAGATGAGATGACAGTGACTTCTTCTCGGTTCAATCTCTCCGTCGAGAAGTTCAGAGACTCATGTAGCATGACTAGTATCTTCAGGCCGGCTCGGTCGAAGAACATTCCATGGCTTGCACCTAGTAGAAGATCAAGGAGTTTGGCGACCGGATAAGCGACAGGAAAGAGCAGGTACATGACCCACAGCACATATCTGTCATAGCGTAAGTCGCTGGCTCCTATGGCTGAGCAGAACTTGCTTACCTTGATGACCAGGCGCCTATTGATAATCCATGTTTGGCACAAAGAGACTGAGGAATGATCTCACCAAAGATGACGATCAGTATCGTGGAAGCGAGAATCGCGAACCATCCTCCTTTCACGTCTTGGTCTAGGACAATAGGTAGAGCCTCGTTAGTGATGACATTGCCCAGAAGTAGCGATACGAGAACCCAATGTCTTCCTCGCTGAAGGATGTTCAAGACTTTTCGAGCATCCTCGCGTTCTTTCCTTGTCCCTGAGCCTGCAATTACTTGAAGTTGGATTTGATCTTGACCCATGAAACTGTGTTGGGTGTTCAGTGCTGGTGAAACTTTGAAAATGAGAGGTGAAGACTTACGCCAGTGTCAGACCAGCGAACAAACCTCCGAGTAGGACCAGAGATATCGATAGTCCTCCTTCCAAACAGTAGAGCATAATCGACGACGTCCTTTCGGCCGCCGCCGGCGAGACAGACGATCTGTTCACAGCATCTCGAGCCAACAGCCTATCTCAAAGTCAGTTCTCGGAATCCTTAAGCTCTTCTCATAGATTTTGGCAAACTCACTGCATACTCGTCCTAAGTGGTATTGATGGCATTCCCACTTCGATGAGAATGAAAGCATGCGACAATGAAAAGCGATTTTTCGAGATGGCGCCGTAAAGGTCCCTAATCTTAGTAAATGATGCGTCGCCGGTTACCGGCCATGCCTGTCGCGGCTTACCCCTTTCAGTACCTAATACTACCTATGAAGTTTAACGAGTAAGCGTCAACATCGTGGCAATACGGCACGCGCCACGAGGTGGTCCACCAGGTCCCTTCCGACTGTACTGCATGGTCATCACGTCCCCGCTGCATACTGGTAGGGAATGGTAAGGATGCTGCATGATCATGGCCGTCGATTGAGGGGTCGAGTCTCGCGGGGAATGTGGGACACTCACGCGGCTTGAGGTGTGTTACTGGTGTTGCATGTATTTTTTAAGGACAAAGCAGCCGGAGGTTGAAATAGCAATTTCGCTTAGTGAGCTTTTATCAGGTACTGTATTTAAGCTTTGATTTCCTCTCGCGACGACTCAAACGCTGCACCACAAACTTTCTCTCGGAAACATAAACATTGTTCTTCAATCCGAAACTCATCTGCTCGCTCTCTGTTTTTCCTCCGTCTCGCGTCTGCTACCTCCCACTCTTGAGAGAAGCTTTCAAGAACACCTATTGGTGCTGGGTCTGTGCTTTGCCGCTGTCCCGGTCCCTTGCTCACCGCTGGCTTACGCTTTCCCTATTTGCTCTCTGCAGCTTTCGGATATCAAGCTTGGATTTGACAAGCCGCATCTAGTAAGGATCATCGGTTGGATCCGACATTGCGGTACTCCATGTTGAAAATCCCTCATATATCACCAAGACCTGCCACGACCTCATTATTGTTCAAAAATCCCGCAGATTACGTCGGGGTATGCGGGATTTCATCTACGGTTACACAAAACTCGAGATATCAAGTTTTATTTTGATTTCGAAACGGCAGCAGCGCGTAGCTAGTGACTCGCGATTGTTCGCATAGCCACGATGACGAGAGATTAAGAACTATCATCGTCTGATGGGAGTCCCAATGGCATGTTCTATGCGATATCTCAAAACTTTTATGTCGTGAGGCATACTACAAGGTCTTTTACCAGTCCGAAGCTCCATATATGTTCTCATCGTCTTCCTATCTCACTCAGCAAACACGCGCTTGGAGCCGTTCCAGGGAAGTGAGATCCCTCGATACACTGTTTCAAATGAGACTCAACCCAAGACTCGGGATCGGTGAGACCATATGGCTTTAAAGACGATCAATACATTCGTGGCGGCGCCGGAGGTCAGACACGGACAGCACGTTGGCAGATTTGAACCCAGTACCGAGCTTCTTGAAGGACTTCGAAGTCTACTTGTCTCATCGCCCTCGACGAACAAAAGACAAACGCCAAACAAGGTTTGCAATGCTCAAATTCTCTTATATTTATGCAGTCTGATTGCTTCTTAGAATCAGAACACGCAACTCCCATTTCAGCCAAATCAAAGAAAATCGCAGAGCAAGAGGCCTGACTCCAGCATCGATTTCGTTTCCCTGTCCAACATTCCACGAAGCGAAGCAAGCGATATTCGATTAAGAGATGTTTGCGCAGTGAAAATGAATCGCTCACCAAAACAAAATCCAAGGCGGACTCCAACAAGACGACCTATTTCCCATGGCTTGCCACATTTGATACATCCAAATATCCTCGATCCTCTCGACAACCTTTCTGACGAGAGCAACGGCTACGCTCTAACTTTCACATCTCTTGTCACTCTCGAAAGCTTGATTTACCAATCCAAGAGGATATCATCAGAAGAAACGGATTCCTACTTCAAGCAAGCTATTCTAGGCCTTGAATACCTCCATCGTTCTGGCGTTGCGCATCAAGACTTACGACCTGAGAACCTACTTATCACGGTCAACGGCGTGCTGAAGATAACGAATTTTGCACGAGCGTGTTATTTCAGGCACGCAAGGAGCACTCAACCAATGACGATAAGGGAAAATAGTGCAAGTAGCACTGAGTACATCGCGCCAGAGGTGTTGGTCGAATCTTCCTATGACCCAAGAGCAGTGGATATGTGGGCTATAGGACTGATATACGTGGAGATGAGAAAGGGAAAATTGCTTTGGATTGTCGCTGCTGAAGGGGCAGACGAGTCTTACGACAGGTATTTGCAGGATCGAGTTGGACTTTGGGGTTATCGACCTATTGAGAATTTGAACAATGTAAGTCTTGCAAATGAATCAGCGATTCGGTTGTGGTGCTAACGCTGGATAGCAACATTGTCGAAGAGTCATCAATTCTTTGCTAGACCCTATACCTGACAGGAGATACACGGCGTCGAGAGTGTTGAAGTCAACATGGTGTAGCGCCATTCAACTTAGTGAGCCTGTTATAAATGAAACGCCATGACATAATATTCCCAAACAACGCCATCATCATTATTGTACATCGTGAGCTCGAACATCTCAGAGATCACCACTCGCTCACCACTCTGCACAATCTCACCTACCAGCTCTCACGCCCTGTCTTCAAGATTAATATACCTCTCCTCCTCACTCTTCTCCACCTGCCCCCTCGGAAACACATCCCCCGCATGCACAAAATGAAAAACGACCTGAACAAAAAACATCGGCGCCGTATCCCCCACATACATACACCACTCATGCGTCATAAAATACCCATTTCTCCCCGCCCCGAACTCCACAACCCTATACACACACCTCCCAATAATGCATACCGCCGCTCCCAGCAATAGCAGCAACAAACTCCTCCAGCTATGCTTCCCATACTTCGGGATGGTGTATCGCAACGAGCTCCGACTCATCCTCCGATCAAACGTCACTGCGATAACCAAGAAAAATCCAAAGAATAACAATTGTGCAAATAGGCCGACGAGAACGACTTTTTGTCCGAGAGAAGAGGAGGATGGTGAGGCTTCCATGCTTCCGCCCCCAGCTTGGATAAGGAACGAAATCACATCTCCGATGACGAATATCTTAGTGATGCGTGTAGGACGGATGATGGAAGCGTCGGGAGCGTTGACGAGGAGCACGATGCGGCCGTAGATCATATATATTGTTGCGGCATAGAGAGAGGGTGGGAGGAGGATGAAGAGCGATTGGAAGATGTAGAGCATTAGGTTGTCAGGGGATCGGATGGAGAGGACGCGGAAGATGTACCCGGCGGTCTGCACTGAGAGTAGATGTTAGTTTCATAGAGGGTGGAAAGGGGAGAAATAGGAGGGGCATACTGAAGGCGCCGATTGTCAGGGGAGTGTAGAACCAGGTGCGTTTTTGGATCATGGTGAAGAGGTGTAAGACGGCGCTGAGGCCGAAGAGGAGAGCGGCTGCTATAGATGCGCCTTGACTAGGGGTGTAAGGGTACATATTTGAAGTCGTCATGATGGCGGACGGTGTGAGAGACCTCAATGAAGGTGTAGTGGCAGTGTAGTTGCTGAGGTCCGGAGCGCCTGGATTGAGAGGTTGGAAAAGGAGAGCCTTCACCAAAGAGCGGCAGCTTGATTGTGTCTTCAGAGTAAATAGAATGAAGTGAGGCGATTTAAGAGAATAGATGTCTGGAAGTAGGGAAAAAATCGAGATGAAGGTAGTATTAAAGAACAAATAGATGGCAGAAATACAGGAGGAATTGAGGGAATTCTAAAGTTAAATACAAGCCCATAAAGCCCATCTCGCATTCTCGCAAGATATTTCTGGACAACAACATCCACCCTTGAGATACCGCAGCACGACCCACGTTCTAGCCATGCGTTTCAGCAGCAACCGTATTCTATCGTATCGTATAATAACGTAAACAGCTCTCAGGGATTGGTCTATTTCACAGATGAGGCTCCCACTGGTGCCTGGGAGATATCGACTGCGCCCTCCTAAACGCGTATTACGACGAACGAGGATACAACTCGAGGGAACCGAGACCACAGAATGCCCTGTGCGAGAGACCAATCTTTATCTTCAGACGACCGGTTGATGGAGCTATCGGCGCTTGGGTCCACCCGTTCAGGTACGGAGGCACAGCAGCCAATGAACGTCGAATAAGTACGGAGAAGCCGTTTTGGGTCATGCATCAGTAAGGCGAACGAGAGTTCATTTCAATTAAAGTTTCTGAAACGGGATAATGTTGAGATCCACTTTCTGTGCGAAGTGCTTGCCGATTACGGTACGATACGAGAGCGAGGTCGAGCGATGTTGATGAACAAATTCTTGTGGCGTTGCTCGGCAATCATTCAAGTTGACGTTCTTTTCTCCATTGCCTTTTCTGTTATTTCTGAGCACATTAATACAAGAAGCTGTCATAAAGTACCTAACTTCCCTTTTCACCAACCAAATATGGTGGACTATGATTGGTCACCTCGAAGTTCCATACTTACCGAGCCCCTGAACAACACAAGCCTTACCGTATGCGTATTCGCGATTTGAATTAGGTTTAGCCCATATCTTATCGAACTTCACAGCCACAGAGACGTTCGTTCTCTACCACCGCGATCCCTTCAGGGCGGCAACGGTGATATTAATTCTATTGTTCCTGGGAGCAACGTTATTTCACGCTTTCCAGTTATCCAGAACCTGGTATTTCGTACATCCCCCATATGGATACGGCGAATCGGTTGCGTTGCGTCCTAGACAGTTTGTTTAAAGTAAGAAGAGAGGATCGAAGTGTGTTTAGAGATACACGAGGGAATATGCTTTTGTGGATAAATGTGCGGGAAAGGAGGGACTTCAATGTGGAGTTGCTTTGCGGAAGACCGAAGAAAGGACGAGGGACATTACGGACGAGTCGGCGAGTTTCTAAGGTAATAGAAACGTACATATTACAGTCAAGAAATAGCACAATCATAGTGATATTGAGTTGCCCAAGATTCATGACAAGTTTTGAGAGAAATTTTAGTGAAAGATAGCCAAGCCCCGTCGATAAAGGGGCGGGGTAGAATCACGTGACACTCTATTCTAGAAAGGCTTTTCTTCGGCCGCTGTACGCACTAAGATTTTCAGTCTGCAGCGTCTTTAGTCATAATGCATCTGTGATCGCCATCCGCGTATAGACGGAATTATCGTGCTCGACAAAACAGAGCCATATTCAACAGCGTAAAAATTGGGCCTCAGTCGCTCCTCAGATTGATGGGCACCAGATAAAAGTGACCGCTTCCCCACTGTCCAGAAGGCCTCAAGTGTGCTCAATTGCAGTGTTTGCGACGCTTTTCATTTCGTTTTCAGCAGAACTTCGTGTGTCAATTCATCACAATGTCTTCCTCCTCGAGTCTGGCGATGTCAATTGACATCGAATCATATGACTTTCCTGCTCCTCTCCCGACAAAGCCAAAGAATACTGCTCAGCATCTGCCGCCAACTGTCGGAAATCCTATAGACCTGGAGATGCATCCTATGCCTAGCTCACAGTCTCTATCTCGGAGCCCAGATACGAACGCGCCACAAAGAGCTTCAAGCCCCATGGACAGTAGGAGCGATGAGCACGGGCAAGTAGCGCAACAAATCCAGACACTTTGGGATCCATACAAGAACAGATATCGAGTTCTGGCTGCTTGTCTGACTTCGTTTGCGAACGGAATGAACGATTCGGCCCCTGGTGCTTTGATCGCCAGCATTGAGAGGTGAGTTGCGGCTTAGTTTTTCCTGTGAAGGAGGAGATCTGACTGAATTAGGGAATACAATATAGCATACGGCACCGTCTCAATCATTTTCGTCTGCAACGCCCTTGGATTTGTCGCTGCCGCATTCTTTCTCAGCTCCTTATCAAACAGGGTTGGACGAGCAAAGTGCCTCATGACCTCAGAGATTCTGCTCATGATTGGGTATGCGGCAATCATCACTACCCCACCATTTGGTATTGTCGCTGCGTCGTTCTTTGTCCTCGGAGTTGGAATGGCGATGAATCTTGCGATATGCCAAGTATTCTGCGCAAATTTGGCAAATAATACTGCTCTTGTTGGTGCGTACCAAGGAGCCTATGGGATTGGTGGAATCTGTGGCCCTTTGATCGCCACGGCACTCGTCTCACGGGGATCGACTTGGTCTCGATTCTATATCATCGAGCTTTGTCTCGCAACTCTGAACTTCGCCATTGCTCCGTGGACGTTCTGGAACTATGAGCAAGAGTCAGACCCCATATTGCCACAGCCAGCCAGCGAGGAACGGAGTCGCAATCCATGTGCTTCGAAGCGCAGTGATGGCGTAAAGAGGAAATGGCAGTCGTTCAAGGCTTTGGTATCGAACAAACCCACCGTTCTAGGAGCGCTCTTTATTTTTGCTTACCAAGGATCTGAGGTTGCGATCTCGGGATGGATCATATCCTTCTTAGTGCAATTCAGACATGGTGACCCGAGCAAGGTTGGTTTCGTTACTTCAGGTTTCTGGGCTGGTATTACTTTAGGTATGTGTCGCTTTTGTCTCAAAAGCGTAAATCCTGCTCACTGTATTCTAGGACGGTTCACTCTCTCTTTTCTAGCTCATAGAATTGGAGAACGTTTCTTCGTCTTCATTGTTACCCTAGGAGTAAGTCACCATATATCCCAGCAGATCGTCAACTTACATCTCCAGGCCCTAATCCTCGAACTCCTGATCTGGTTCGTTCCCTCAATTCCAGGTGATTCCGTCGCAGTCGCATTTTCCGGCCTGCTCCTTGGACCAGTATACCCCTGCGCGGTACACATCTTCCAACGCCTGATCCCGCGAAAGATGCAGATCTCATCATTGTCCCTCATCGGCTCGGTCGGCAGCTCAGGAGGAGCCGTAGCGCCGTTTATGACCGGCGTGCTAGCGCAACACGTTGGAACTTTTGTTCTGCATCCGATTTGTATTGGACTTTTCGTTTGCATGGGTATCACCTGGTTTCTGCTGCCCAAAGCTGAGAGGAGAGATGAATAATCTCATCAAATGTCCGTCGATTTCGGGACTTTATTGTATTCCCGGACCGAGAGAATGGAACAAGTGTAATGCATCTAGTCGTTCTACTCATCGACCGGATTCATCTGAGATAACGAGGAGAAGTCGTTGGACTGCTAAGCCCACTCCGCTCGGCTGCGTCTCGTCTGTATGGCACAAAGCACTCATCTTCTCAGCTGCCTCAACATTAAGATGTCAGGGTGCTCGATATTAGGGATAAGCCCAGCGTGTACGGGTCTTTTAGGCAAGTGGCAATCCTCTTCCATAGGACCTTAGCCACCATTCATGTCGCCAAACCCGGAAGTTGAACATGCAGTGCTGGATTCAATGAATGACTGTTACCCACAATTTCGATCTTCGAGAAGAGAAGCACAATTGTGAGAGGGTGTACAGCGATTTGAGGTTGGGCGAAATGAATGGTTCTATTAGCAGCCAGTTAGTGATACACCCTGTTGTGTTGCTCACCCACGCGAATAAAACGCATCCACAGGCTCCAATTGCAGATCCATGCAACTATCTCAAGGCAGAACAAGCGTAGTCCACTTGTCGTTGTCTCATTCACCCGTGAGTATTTTTAGTCCGGCCACCCACCCTGGGGAAGGACTTTGGCGGGTCGGCTATCGATGACCCATGAGAGTCGGGCGGCGGGCGTTTTTGGCTTTACCTCGACAAAAGCTGCAGCCTGGTCTCCTACTGGTCAAACAGCAACAAGAACTGTTAATTGGCAGTGCCAAACAATGATTCCGAGAACTTTGAATTTTTGACGACGCTCAACTTAGTCTTAATACATTTTCATGATCGCCCTCCTAGCAGCCATGTCTAACATTAATAGCATCCTGCAATGGCTTCGTCTTCAAGATGCAAAAGGGAGCAGCATGATAATTAGAGTAGAGTAGAGTAGAGTAGAGAAGTGGGTGCTACTCTAACTCTACTCTAATGAAAATCCTACTACCCATACTCTACTCTACTATACTCTACTACTCTAGAGTACTACTCGAGTAACGTGAGTAATCTTTAACACGCTGAAAGAAAGGGAGAACAATTCCAAATTCGGCCTCTTTCGTCGACGGTGATATAATCTCGCTTCAAGATATTCAGCGCAAAATGTCTCATCCAGCACTGAAGGAACTCCAAGAGTTTTTCAAGATCGTGATAGAAAACATCAAAAACTCTATCTGGGGGCACGATTCATCGGATTAGCACGCCTTTGCTATTCGTCACGAGATCTATGTAGCGGAATTCTCAAATCCGGGGAAACCTGCGACGCGAAACCCACCAGGAGACTTTCGAGCTCGACGAGTTTCCTGATTATAGCTCGCATCCTCAAACAATTATACCTCTCACAAGGTCCAAAGTCAATCCGGATGTTCGACAACAGAAGACTGATCTAGGCGAGTCTTCTAGAGACCGCTCCTACAATCGTCCACCTTCCATTGACCTTAGCCAATGCCGTCACGCTATTTCGATGGTAGAGGGCTCCCATTTTGAGCCAATTATGAAATCTGCGGTATTGGCGGAGAATGAAATACATGCTTCACGAGAAGAAGATATAGATCCATCCGAGGAAGAATTGACTGAGGAGTGGATGGGCGTTGGACTCGATGATAGCAAATGAATATGGGACCTCCAAGTCAGAAGATACCGCTTCGCTCTTACACCAAACCACAATTCATCTTCGTCTCAATTCTATGCAAATTGTCGTGGCCCAAGTGTTAGGTATTATCGGGGAGGTTTGCGGCATTCACTATCTTAGTAAAGAAGTAGAAAGGTGTGAGCTGCAGGAGGAACGCTACCGTGACCGACGCGAGCCTGGAAATTATGCAGGTACGGTGCTTGCATCCGAATCAAAGACAAAGCTATTCTTCATTCTTCCATCTTCCGATGGCTTTTCCGTGCCGTGTCACTGTCGTAATTGTACGTCGAGATTAAAATTACCGAGTTCGGCCTGTGGGGCTAAGAGGAAAGAAGAAGCGACTGGAAAAAAAAGCCAGAAACAGCAAGCGCGCCAAAGAAAAGCCAAACATAGGCCAAGCTCCCATAAGAATAGAAGGCAGTCAAAACTCATCCCTAATGTCGAATGAGAGGGAGTGAGAAGCTTGATTGTTGACGTGAAAGTACAGCATATAATCTATCCTTTAAAAGCACTCGAGGCAGAGAACTACTCTATAGCTCGCCCACGATCGTCCGTGGGAAGGGCCTACTTTATCGCATGTTCCTGCACAATTGCATATACATGTGCTTCCACTTAGATACTTGCATCCTAAAATGATCAAGAATATATCTTCATGCTTCTATACCATAACCAAACAATCCCGGAAACCCCCCTATCAACCTTACAATTATACTAGTCGTGATGTCATCTCATCCGTTCTCCTATTCGCGAACCAATTTAGCCGAGAACCAAAAGAGGGAGGGGTTAAAGAATGCCCCTCCGGATTTGTAACCCCTCCAAAAATGGGGTCTCCTAAACTGCTTAATAACTACACACACATACATTCATGCACGCATGCATACATACATACATAAACCTTAAAGCCCAAATCAAGCCCGGAACAGAACAAAAACAAAAACAAAAATTGGCATCAAACCCCCCGGCATCAATCCCCCCCTCCCCAACAATCCACAGTCCACAATCCACAACCCACCATCCAGTATCTACAGCCCTCAGAAAAATGCCCACCTGGATCATCACCGGCGCCAACCGCGGCCTCGGCCTCGAATTCGCCACCCAACTCGCCGCCTCCCCCACCACCCACACCATCATCGCCGCCGCCCGCACCCTATCACGAGACCTCTCCGCCCTTGAGACCCTCAAATCCCAATCAAAAACATTCCACATCCTCGAATGCGACACCGGCTCCGCTTCCTCCATCACCTCTTTCTCCACCTCCGTCGCCCAGCTGCTCGGCTCTTCCGCAAAAATCGACTTTCTCCTCAACAACGCCGGGATCAATGCTAACGCGCAACAAACCAGTTTGACACTCACGCCCGAAGCGCTGGCGACCCACATGAGCGTCAACGTCCTGGGTCCTGCGCTGCTGGTGCAAGCGCTGCTCCCGTATTTAAAGGAGGGGAGCGTGGTGATGAATATGACGAGTGGGTTGGCGAGTTTGGCGTATAATAGTAGTAAGGAGATGCCGGAGTGTACGGTGTATGCGATGAGTAAGGCGGCGTTGAATATGTTGACGGTGCATCAGGCGAAGCAGGTGAGGGGGAGGGGGGTGAGGGTGGTGATGGTGGATCCGGGGTGGGTGAAGACGGATATGGGGGGGAAGGGGGCGGTGTTGGAGAAGGAGGAGAGTATTAAGGGGATGTTGAAGGTGTTGGAAGGGGTGAAGGAGGGGGATGAGGGGAAGTTTTTTATGTATGATGGGAGTGTGAGGGAGTGGTGAAGATTTAGGGGCTGGTGGTGGTGGTGGTAGTGGTGATGGTGGGGTTGAGGATGGGGATGAGTGGGTTGGAAAGCTGTCTAGAAGATAGAATGTTGGAGGAGAGATCAGAGGAATGTTGGAGGAAGTTATGGTGGATTGGGCGTGATTGCTTGGGCCCGTCTTGTATTGACTTAAAGAGAGTCCCGTGATCTGAAGGCCTGCCTTCCTAGTTTAAAGCCCCGATATCCACCTCCACCTCCGCACTTGCCAGTTACCATGAAGCCCATTGTATCATGTGCAGTGAGATTCCTTGAGATCCCACCTGAGATACAGCCCAGGTCCTTTCCAGACCAGATGTCTATCGCCTAGATGATGTCAGTAAATTGCATTCAAAGTATCATCATACTAAAGAGTCGCAGTCAAGCCTACCTCAAACCCTCCATTCACATTGTAGTTCAATTCTGGAACCTCACTCCACAAGATCTCCCTCTTAGCCGTCACGTTCAAACTATTGAATGCCAGCACCAACGTCCCCATCTCACTCGGACCACTCCAATACTCTGCCGGATTCGTAGCATTGAACGTCCAGTCCGGGTTAACGCCCCACTTATACGGCATTGCTGGTCCTCCATACCTCCCATCCTGACTAAAAGCTAGCAGGTACTGATTCTTCAAAATATTAACTAGATTCTTCGCCAACGTATCAAGACTCGTCCCAATAATAACCGGACTCTTCATCGCAGCCCAAAATGCAAAATGACTTCTATTCTCCTCTAGCGTCAGAGCACCATTCCCAACCTCCAACATATCCGCGTCGCCATGTCCCCAGAAATCTACACTGTTGAGTAGGAATGAGTTCTCGTTCATGATGGTGGTTATACGATCCCAATTGGGTTCGATATCACCTGTCGTGCGCCAAGAACTGCCCGTCTCATTGCCCCAGGACCAGACTTCTGCGTAGCCCCATTCACACAACGAGTACAGGATCGTGCGGTTCTGGGCCACGAGAGCATCGCGCATGCGACGGAAGCGCTCAGCGCTGTTGGATGTACTCCAGTCATATCCTGATGGAGGTGCGTTCGTCGTACCAGGGCACGTGCCATTTGGTCCAACCCACTCATATTCCGGGACACAGGCAGTATATGTGTCAGTCCAGTTTGAGGGAATGTTGCAATTGTCGTATTTGAGGTAGTCGATACCCCATGCTGCGAATGTTGCTGCGTCGATATATTCGTAGCCGATGGAGGCGGGGTAGCCTGCGCAGGTTTGGGTTCCGGCGCTACTGTAGATACCGATTTTGAGACCGAGTGCGTGGATTTTGTCTGCTGTTCCCGAAATGCCGTCTGGAAATTTGGTAGGGTCGGGAATTATTTGATTGGTAGTCTTATTTCGGCCGGATTTGATGGACCAGCAATCGTCGACTAGGATAATATTAGCACCCATGGGGAACAATCGAAATAGATTAAAACCAGATGATAAGCGATAAGGAACATGGACATCCAAAACAGAGGTTCATAGTCGAAGATAAAGGCACGTCGAGAACGGACATTGACTGAGAAGAGATATTGATCGGAGAAGACATGGACTCATAGGAAATCAACAGAGAAAGAAAGATTCATCCGTAGAAAGAAAACCTCGACCCAAGAATCAACATCGACATCCAGCAACGGCATCTCAACCCCACCACACCATGGAAGTGTTGCACAAACCCAATATCACTTCTCACCTATCTCAACTCAACCCAGCCCACTTAATCTCATGCATTCACCCCCCTCCCCATCCTCACTCGTCCACACACATCCAACTCCCTCACACCCTCAAGCAAACACAAAGCATAACAAAACAGGACGGCAAAAATCAGAAGGAGAAAAGCACTCACTGTTGACGTACTCATATCCTGCATCCTTCAACCCCAAACTAACCATCTGATTCGCAGCCGTCATAATCTTGGCCTCGTCGACATCGCAGTTGAACGCATTCCAGGAATTCCAGCCTAGTGCCGGGAGTTTGCCCTTTAGGTTGCATTATCAGTATAGAACTTGCTTCATCTCTCGATAGGAGGAGAGTTGTGAATGTGGAGAAGAAATATGAGATACGTGGAGGAAGGAGGTGAGATTAGATGAGGTGAGATAAGAGGGGACAGGAATGAGATAAGAAGAGAGAAGGAAGAAAGAGAAGTCGAGGACAAGGTAAGGAAGAGGAAAGACTCACCACAGTATCCCTCTCAACCAACGCATGTCCCACCTCCACCTGCGTCCCCGCCATGGAAAGCAAGAACACCAGAAGCGTAGTATACATGTTAACCAGCACCTGCTTAATCGATAACGATAAGGAATCTCCCGAACTCGAACTCCAAACCTCAGCCGGTTCAAATCCAGGTCCAGGTCCAGATCCAGATCCAGAGAGGGAGGATCCGGAGAATATATGCCCATGCACATCCCTATCCAAATCCGTATCCACACGTACATCCATTTCCGTACCCATCATAAGCCGTTGAACCTCCTCCCTAATCCAGAAGATCCATGTCTCCGCCCACGACCCCATCCAGGTCGAAGGCCACAAGGACGTTGACGTTGTCCTCGTCATTTCGCGCATCGGGTCGCAATCCTGCCACTCCTGCTCCTCCAGGTGCTGCTGCTGCGGCGACGCGCATGATCCCGATCCCAGCCTAGGACCCGGACCGGCGCCAGCGGCGATGGGGATCTGCATCTCCTCTGTATCCTGTCCTATCCTATGATCTGTGGTGTCTGATCTGTAATGATGGATGCTTGCTTGCTGGCCAGGAACCCAGGAACGACGCGAGCTAGGAACCAGGTGAAACAACCAACGACCAACAACCAAGTGCGCAGCGCAACCCAGGAACCGAATCGGCGAACCAAGGAACTCGGAACTCGGAAATCAAGACCGAACCAAGGAACAAAGCAACAAAGCAACAAGAGAAGAAAGGGAAGGGAAGGGAAGGACTGGGGGATACAAGACTCGGTATAAATCTTTAGCGAGATGAACGAAAGATGAGATGAGATACGTAGATGAGATGAGATGAGATGGGATGCGACGCGATGATGGTGGGTGGTACCTGGCCTGGTCCGAGGTAAGGTTGGCAGCACCAAGAAAAGAAAGGGTCACGCAGGTCGGCTGATTGATTGGCGATGGGAACCGACCTGCTGGAAAGAAGAAAGCCCTCCCCCAAAAACCCGACGGGTCATGCGCGCATGATTCGGGGAGTTGAGAGAAACCCTGACAGCCACACATACACCCACACATACACCCTCACATACACCCTCACCCACAACACCCACCCACACCCACTCACACCTGCACACCCAGAACAGAAATGCACGCAGCGAACCGGAGCGGGCGCGGGCACAGTTGTGTCAGGAGTCAGGACGGGAGAGGCGCGCCCAGCTGCTTCCGGATGCGGGGTAGGGGAGCGAGGGGAGGGAGGGGAGCGTTGGCGGCGTCCGTCTGATCACTGGCGCAGACTTGAAATTCCGAATGAGTGAGTGAGTGAATGAATGAATGGATGAGTGAATGAATGAGTGAATGGGGGCATCGCAGATCCATCCTGCTGACCCTCTGTAGAACGACTCCACCGAGGCACGCTGACCGCGCGTGGTTGTAACGTAGCAGAGCCGAGCGGAGCAGAGCAGATCAGATCAGATCACTCGCCATTTCTTTCCTCCTGGTATCCAAATCGAATCTCGGAACGGTTTTCTGGGGGTGGAGGAGGTAGGGTAGGTAAGTACGAAGTACAAGTACCCCATCGAGCGTCCGAAGAGACGTTTAGCGTCCTCTTAGCAGATGCGAAAGTCGCTCAATTATGACTTCTTCCCTTTCCTCTGCACAGAGTCTTTCAGATATCAGATGTTTTCATTTCAAGATGAGGCGTTTGAGAAGTTCGAAGCAGTCTTAGCTCGTAGAAAATCTGCGATCGTAGGACTCAAAAATGCGTTGGATGCGGCCCCTTTATATTGATGAAATCTTCATGCTGAAAGTCGCAAGCGAGGATACTCGACGGAATATTTATTATAACACGATATCCAATGATAGGGCATGGTATTCTATGTACAAGAGACGCCGGATCCGCCAGCACATGTCGCCTGTTCGTTCATTCTTTTTGAACGCCCATGCGCCTCCCCAATTTTTCATCTCCTTGCTGAGCTGAATTCCATTCCGTTCCGTGGCGTGGAGGTATCTGACCCAACCCGAGCTATGAGAATATATCCTTTCCTCCTTTCCCCTCTCAGACCGGCACTCCTGCTGCCGTGAAACCTTCCACACAGGTTGGGAAGAACGCCGTACGCCGGTATATATGAATATATGAACTTTTGCAATGCACTCGCTATGCAAATGAGACAAGATCCTGCTATCGCAATTGCGATACGAGGTGTACCAATCATAAAGAAATCGGCAAGATTCGGTGCTTCCCAACGAGATCTCCAAATCAACTATTATTCCTCCCCATCCCCATGTCAACATTACCATCCATCCCTCCACCCTGCCCTGACATCCCCACCTGCGCCGTATTTCCGGTATTATCAAAGAAGTTCATCACATCTTGTGGCAAGTACTCTAACCAAGGCATCATGTCCCCACCAAGCGTACTCATATCAATCTCTTGGCTCTCCATCATCATATCGCCTACGCCACCCATGCCGAGATAGCTGTTCGGGCCAGGGTAGACGCCGGGTGTATTGCTTTGTTGGAAGTCGTAGGGGTTGTTTGAAGATTCGTGACGGGTACTAGAAGGTGAAGTCATGCTTTGGCTCCCGGCGTGGTCGAATGAGTGGTGCGAGCCGGGAGTTGCATGTGAATAAGGCTGATTTTGGAGGCCGAGGAGCATTTCGGCATCGGATGTGGAGGCGGGATCGGCGGACATGGAAGGGAATTTCGGAGCGGGAGGTGGCATTGGTTGTGAGTGCTGGCGACGAGGCTGGTAAGGACCGTATCGTGGATAGTGAGAAGTGGAGGTAGAGCCCGCTGGTGCCTCGGGGAGACTTTGTCGGATAGGATCGTAGATCATGTTTCCTGGAGACGGCGCAGCGGGAGGCAGTGGAGGAGGTTGAGCCGGCTCGCCAGTCATATTTTGATACATGAACGTGAGATTCGAGCTCGGAGAATTCGTAGTGCCCGTCAGAGACCACCCAATAGCTTGCGTAGCATCATTAGCAGGTGATCCAGGAAGGTTGTCCATTCTGGGCGAGCGAAGATCTGCCATTCGAGGCGACGGTGCTGTCATCGATAGCTTCTTTTGCCAGCCCGGAATCATGTCGTGCTTGATTTTGGTACTCTCATACTCCTGTTCAGTATAGGTCTCTGGATCCCAGATTCCCTTTGCCTTCTGATCGAGCGCGACAAGTATATATCTTGTTCCAGCCCAATATGTCTCCAGTTGTTGCAACGCCTTGTAGCAACGCTGGTAGTTCTGATTCGCAGCCGAGGCAAGCAAGCTGTGCTTCTGCTTTTGCTCGTTCGTTTTCGCAGTCGCTTTGACATCCTTGACTAGTGTGCCCCTAGCTGTTGTTCGGGGCGGACTCGCATCTCGCGAGGTCGGCTGCGACGAGGTATGGGCAGCCGATTCCATCAAGAATGCACACGCTGCAATATACATCGGCTGACTCGTGAAAGGGTTGCCGATAAAACTTCTCGGGTCAATCAGCTCCGCGAAAGCGAGTATGTCAGCAATCGTTTTAGCCGAAGACATGCTGAGCTCGCGACTATTAGGCAATAGAGAGAGTATCTGGCCTTCTAAGGAGTGCATCAGAGTTGGCTGATGTAGAAGCATGATGAGAGTGTGAAACCAGAAATGGACCTTTGGCATGTTAGATCATACTACAAAATCTAGCACAAGACTTACGAGAATGAAATTTGTGCCTTCCCCGGATTTAACATAGTGTTGGAAATTGGCGGCATTAAACGTTAACCTCTGGTCCAACTTCTGATATAACTGAGTCAAGTCTTTCTCCATTCCTGACAACCCCTCGATCTTCTTCGGCGTCACATCTTGAACATCCCTGATGTTGTTCAACAAATCTGATACTCGACCATACAAATGGATTATCTGTATCAACGCTGGAAATGGATTCGGCCAGCCACTATCTGGATTCGCTGTGATTTCTGGGAACGTCAACTCGAAGTCCTCGTCTCTAAGCGTGACAGGTCGACCAGTTCCGGAGGAAATAACTCTGTCTAGCATGAAAACTGCCCAGAGAGTATCGATACGTTCTTGCTCTATTTCCTTCTTCTCCTGTGGCGTGATGGTTGGGGGAGGATTCGATTGCACCATATCGTTACTCGATCTCCGATACCCAGGATCCTTCTGCCCTTGATGCTTCACGCCATCAAGTTTCTGTAGACCAAGATCGACTGCCATTCGGATAGCACATCCAAGATACATCCATAATGCACTATCCTGATTGGCACCAAATCCCTCATAAGCAAGTAGGAGACATGCTTGAACAGCTGCAACTGTCGGGCATGGAAACGTATCAACAACTGCCCCTTTCGCTCTCTGCGCAAATATGTGGCCGTATTCTGACTTTGGGTAGGAAGTATCGTGGGGTTGAGTGAGTAGTGGATGGTCGGAAAATCGTGCAGCGAGACCACAGACAGCGTCTACTAGAATGGGTTCAGCCGATTTCTCTTCTACCCTCTGCATGAAGCTTTTCGGGCGCAAGAAAGGATAATTGGACCCAAGATGTGCAAAGAATGTCTCCACTAAGTGTATGATCAGTCTGTGGACCGGCAATGGATCCGCCTGATCATATATCGGCATATCGATCGAAGATCTTGGTTCGGTCCCAGCTTGTGAAGGCGTGCCAGCATAAACAGAACCACCTCGTCCATGTCCATCAGATCCTGGAGATACTGCAACAGTAGAACTGGCACCAGTGCTCCTTCGATGTTCTCTCACAGAAACAACCATCTGCTTGAAGCCAGGCACAATCGCCGTAGGACCAAAGTACCTAAAATACGGGACCCTATGACTGTCCGTATGCAACGGCGGTGACCTTGCCGTTGGACTCGGTCCATCATCAGAGAATACAGCACTCTCCCGATACTTGTCGAAAGCGCCCGTCCCCTTTCCACCATCCGTAGTGTTCCTCCTCCTCGGCGCATGCGCTTCGAAATAGCTCTGTCCATTACTCTCCACTCGTGTTAACTCCGGACTTCCATTAACGCTCGATCGATTGGGATGTCTCGACGCAGGCCCAGTCCCGGGCTCAATCTTCATATTCCCCTCCACGCTTTTATCGTCCTCTTCATATCCATAATCATCATCTTCGTTTCGTCTCGCGGAGTTGTCCTCCACTTTGCGCTCTTTCTTTAGACCACTCTCCGGAGCATCAGCGTAGCCTAAACAATCGTGACCATTTTCCGTGCAGGTCGAGCAAAGCGGTCTCTTGCCATCGCATCTCGTTTTCCGCTTGCGACACGTTCGGCACCTGTCATTGCTCTATCAGCTCAATTCCTCCCATGGCCGAAAAAAAAAAATCGCCTATCTCAGCTCCGGGAAATCACGCCAAACATGAAGTCGCGCGACAGCCAAAAAAGAAAAATCGATACGTACGCAGCATTAATCCGCCTCCGCTTCGCAGGCGGCTGACCTTCATTGTTCACAAACCGGATCTGCTTTGGCGGCGGCAATGGCATATGCTGCGCAGGCGACGTCGCGATCCCGATTCCGCTGGTTGCGGAACTGGTACTCATCTCGAGAACGAGAAAGAGGGGCCTCCCCTTCTCTTCTTCCTATATTGTGCTCTCACATCCGTGTCGTGGAACCAGATACTTCGAGTAAACAATGCGGGGAAGTCTATCGCCGGCACATATCTTCGTTACTTTTTTTTTTGTTGGGGTGGAAGATTCCCCGCGGAGAGATTGACAACCAGGTTTGAAACCAAGATGGAGATAGAGAATTTCGGGGCTCGAGAAATTGTTTTGCGGAGTTGGAGCGGAGACGGGAGACAGCCGTTCGAGTTTTCCCCTCGTTTCGTCGTGTGCTGCTGCTGGGTCTTGGTTGAGGTCGAATGTCGGAAGTCAGAAGCTGGGGAAGAGAGGGGGAGCTGCGATGTTGATGCAGTCGAACTGTATCCCGGAGGCGGAGCGGATTGGTTTGCGTTCGGGTAGCGTGCTGTACCACAGGATGGTCTGGCTCGTCTGGCAAGGTTCGGCCTTGGGTTTGGGCAGATATGCGCTCATTGACCAGAGAAGTGTGGAGAAATTCCGAGCAAGGCAGAGACGGCGTGGCCTGGACTCCACAGGACGCGACAGGACTCGACAGGACCAGAGGACTCGACAGGACTCGACAGCGCTGGGCCAGCGACCGCGCTAGTTTGTCATCTGCCGAGCGCCGCGGGGATCACTGGTCAAGGTGAGGGCTTCCCCGGATTTCTGATCGAGGTAGTGCTGTTCTCTCTCGACTTGATCTTGATATAGAGATAAGTATGGTGGAAGAAAAATTGCAGATATCTTGAACAGGGAATACTTTTTTAGGGGCATCGAGCCTCGACTTCGAATATCCGGTGTTGCATTCCCGCCCAGCCATCATCATCCAGCCGCGGAGAGCGAGGTGCCGAAGCCTCCCCTCGCATTGCTGGGTCCAGCAACGATAAAAAAGATCACTCCCTCTTAGTAGTCTGTCGATGTGATAGTGCAGTGTGACACCCTTAAAGCATCTTAAGTCACAGATAAGAAGCGTCGATCCGGCAGTCTAGCAATTCCCGCTGCCTGTGCCCCCACGTGGCTCCATTGCCATTGCATCCAGGGCGAGAGCAATATTAGGGTTTATATAGTCACGTGTAATATACTTGGAACGAAGATATATAGGATCGCTTCGTGTCTAGAATCGCTTTCCCGATTTATGGTGGGGGTGCGAGCTGGTGGCATCTTGCACTGCGTATCTCGTATACTCGTGAGTTCTACCGGTCATATAAAAATCAAAAATGAGGTCTACCTGCTTTACAGAATCTTCTCCGGGAGATCTCCCAAGTTGTAGGTTCTCTTCGGTCCCTTAGCTCTTGTAAATATCCGCATCGCTATCACTCCGTTAGCTTGGCATTCGACAGCGAAATATTCCCACTCACAATTTCCCAAACTGATCTCTGCCCTCGGCGTCCTTATTGACCCAAACACTTAGACTGACTCCAGGACAAGTAAACACCCCAAAACCATCCTGTCCGATTTCGACCTCTCCTTCGCCCCATCCTAGGACATCCGTCCATTTCTCACCAGCATGCGTCTCGCCAACATGCATTCTCTTCTCGCCAGGACCAGCGTTGCTCAAGACAACCGCACACCCGAATTTACGATCCCAAGTACCTTTTCGGACCCAGCCGATACAAGTTGCGAAGTCGAAATAATCGTCTTGCTCTCCGTATGCGTAGAGCTTTCGGGCTAGGGTTAAATCTGGGAGAGCGCCGCCGCAGGAAGGAGGGAACGGATGCTCGCCTTTGATGCCGTAGAGATCACCATAAAAGACGCAAGGGTAGCCCGTGTTTCTGAGAAGGATGAGAGCATAAGCGAGAGGTTTGAAGAATGGTTCGATGGGAGCTTCGAGAGCTTGGTACGGTTGGGTATCGTGGTTCATGACAAGGGTCTGGTCTGGATGTCAGTACAAGGACGGACATTAAAAGGCTAGGTATTGCTTGCCACGGCATTGACAGGCTCAATCTGGACCAAGGTATCATCGAAGACTTTTCTTAGATCTGCGTCCTCTGTCTTACTCATCTGACTGAAGTTGTACACTAAAGGCGCATCGAACAAACTGAACTTCTTGCCCATTCGCTGCAAGTAGCGGGACATATCGTCTAGACTGTCCTTCCAGAACTCGCCGACGAAGAACCACCCAGCACCGAATTGCTCGTCCATAGTAGTAATGAACTCCCTCAAAAAGTCCTCGCTGAAGTGTTTGATAGCATCGAAGCGGACGCCTTTCAGAGTGACCTCCTTGCTCAACCACTTGCCCCAGTTGATGACGTCCTCTTTGACTTCTGGGTGTTCATAGTCCAGATCCGCGAACATGAGGTAGTCATAATTACCCTTTTCGCCATCTACATCGCCATCCTTTGCCCAGCCTTTTGTCTTGTCTCCCAAGATCTTGTAGATAGCGGTCTTATTGTTATCAGCATTGTAATCCGTGCCGGTGAAGTGATACCAGTGATACTTTTGAGCGGAGTATTTCTCGCCACGACCTGGAAAGTCGAACCCAAGCCAGGCATCGATTTCGTAAGGGTCAGAGGTGGTCTTGTTACGGTCGTCAGGGTCAACTTCTTGAGCTTCACATTTCTCCTTGTGGTCGGCAGCAGCTTTGTGATTGAGGACTCCACGAAGTTAGTAGGAACTTGAGGGTAAGATGAGTAAAATACCAGCATCCCAGTATATTCCAACGCCAGCCTCGTTACCCTTTTTCACCAGTTTCATCAATTCCTCCTTTGTCCCCCATTTTGTGGCCTTCCCTCCTTTCTGGTCAAACTCGCCCAAGTCGTAGAGATCGTAGATATCGTAGCCGTTGCCTGATGGGGAGGAGGCTTTGCATCCGGGTGGGATCCACATGTTGTCGATGCCGACAGCTTTGAGTTGAGGGATCTGGTCGTGAAGCCGGACCCAGTGTTTATGATCGTCTGGGACATACCACTCAAATGCCTGCATCATGGTCATATTCTCTGGCGTAGGGTTTTGCTCTGCGAGAGTCAGCAAGGCCATAGATCTAGCAGCTGAAAGCCTTGCCTGAATCTGCCATCTTGTATACTCGTTCTATAGTAGTTGCTTAGTTCCTCTATCTATAGTTGGTATGTCTTTGAAGAAGAGAACGTAAAAAGCGAAGGGAAGAAAAGCTGGAGGAGAACGAGAGATAGAGGGATGAAGGGAATAGTGCAGATAACTTGAAGTTCGGCCCCTCCATAAGATTCAAACCCCCACCAAGGAAGATCGTTTCATTCTGCACGACTTCCAAGCTTGCGCTTCGATAAGGGTCTGGTCCCCTGAAAATCTTAGAAATGACGTAGAGGGCTGGACTTGGCACCTTCACGAGCCACAGCCGTCTTCTAGAATCGGTTTATTTATTTTCTCAACAAAAGTTGGCAATTGTTCAAGGATGAGGTCAATACAAAGAAGAGCGTTTAAGACATATTAATGTTGCACAGCAGCAACTGAGCTGCACGAACGTTTGCTGTCCACTGGAGCATCAACCTCGAACGGCAGATAGTGGCACATAATGCTCCCAGTAAAGAAAGCGAGGAACCGTTTCCAGAACACGTTCTCTGTTGCTCTTACCTTAGCTTTTCTATCTATTTGAGCGTATAATGTCAATGGTAGTCCTTAAGTGCCGAGAACTGTCTGGGCCACACGTATCGGGATGCCGCATCCATCGTTGGACTTGTACACGTACGACTCCATTAAATTATAATATTCGAGTATAAACTTCGCATCAAAGGTCAGGTTTGGCGATACGGATCCTCTTCGAAAATATCGACTTCAACAATTCTCCGGTGATCCAGTGAGCTCAGCTACCCGCAGCTGCCAAGTGGAAGAATGTACTCCGGGACGTGCAAGAAAAGCAAGAGGTCTTTCGGCGGCCTTTCAATGTCGAGTCTGTAATCGAGTCTGTGGCTATGTCTATGGTCGAGTCTATTGGCTGCATGGGCCGTCCATTTGTTTTCGTGTCGTGGTGTTTCTCAATTGCGAGATTGGAGAGTGGCGGTTGCCCTGCCAGCGCGGACAGCAATCATCAACAAACCCAGAGAAGGACTCGCAGCACATCCCAAACCAATTGAACACGCATCACGAATTTACGAATCTTGTACATCATAATTTGCTTACATATACCCAAACAAATACTTTTCCCGGCTGTCCTCGACTTATCATATCGCGGGAATCCCAGTAACACGGTTCGGGTTGCTGTATGAACGGGACGCCGCGTCGCTATTTACACAAACACCGCCCTAGCCATACCCTCGAAATGCGGAAGACACCTCCACCTCAAGACTTCAAGATCCACGTTGACCCTTCATGTCTATCGGACAACGTAGAGAGAGACATGACAATGTCTGCCGAACGCATGCCGAACCGCGAGAGCAGCCAGACTGTTCTTCATCACGATTCTTGGACTGAGGAACTGAAGCACGATGTGCCTACTACGAAGGGAGAAGTTGAAGGAGAAGACATAAAGCATGATTCACGAGAAGAGGAGAAGGAAAATAGCCCTCCACCTGCCGATATCGAGGTCAAAGACGCTGTAAAGGAGCCCGAGCCAGAGACCGTTAACAAGAATCAAGGAGACAAAGCTGTCGAAGACGAAGGGGAGTCAAACATTAACATTGAGGAGGATGGCAAAGAACGGGAGGCACGAGAGCGTCGTATCGAGAGAATCGAAGCAGAGATCCAAGCTGCTGCGCGGGCAGTCGTAGCCAACATTCAACACGAACACTATGATGGGAACGAAGACTCACTCCTAAGTGCACAAACGGACGAGAGCTACGACCTTGAGGAGACTGATCTTACACATGACTGTGCCGATGCAATGAATGCAGAAGAGGAAGGTTCTTTCATATCAGATCACGACGCCCCATCAGAACAGCACTCTGATCATGAGGGTGGAGATTCCAGTTCACATCATGATGGAGACGTCGACGATGATGTCTTCAGCAGCTCCGATCGAAGCAAACGGAGTAGCATGGACTCTCTCCAGAGCTCCGACGACCATCAGAAACTTTTGACTTCCCCGATGGTGGGAGAAGAAGCGGCATCTGCCAACGAAGGCGAGCCTATGTCCAGAATACCAAGTGTAGCTTCGAACATACACACACCTATAGCCGCAGCGGATCATACACCAAGCAAAGTGCTCTCACGGCCGCCTTTCCGGACACCCTCTTCTGTCCGAGCAATGCAAATGTCCTCTCCTACCGCTTCTCTCTTCTCCTCTCCACGATCGACGAAACGGCATCTTCCAACCGTGTCTCGGATTGGCACACCAAACTCACATTACTCTCCGTCGAAACGCACACCTACACGACTCAAACCTAGAAAAGCCGCACCGCTTGTACTTCTTCACGTTACAGTCCTACCACTACAATGGCCATACTCGTACTTGATGTCTTCGTCCGAGATTCCTGAATCCCTACAGCACGTTAAGGAAAGTTGGAGATTGCTGCAAGACAAGATCGGTGACACTGTTCTTGAACGTGGAATCTTGCTTTCGCATCCGCAAGAATCATACGAAGTGCTTGAAGAACGTCTTTACGAAGCGTTGGAGCTACCCGTCCGACCGAGAGCAAGAATTTTGAAGTGTGGACATTATATGGGCCCACTAGATTCCGAAACGCCTTCATCCGATGAAGAGGGTGACTTCTTTGAAGGTGCTGATATTCACGATGGGAGGAAGTGGTGTGATATCTGTGGACGAGATGTGCGAGTTGAAGAAGTGGGAGATGTACCTCGAGGAGAGAAACGCTTCACAGTCAAGATATATGCCTCTAACGGATTGATGAGAGCAGGCGCGTGGGAAGCAGCGTGGAGAGAGATGGAAAGAGTCGATGTTGAGCTGGAGCCCTTCGTTGACACAAACCTACGAGCTGAGTTGGAACATCTTGCTGTCATCACACCCCGAGAGGCCCAAATCGAGCAAGAGGAAAACCACGACGATGGGTTTGTCGATGAAGAGATTGTCGAACATGTGCATGATCATTCGAACGATCAAGAAAAGCAAATTCAAGATGCCAGAGCACGCGAAAAGGAGGAGATGATCGCTCGTATGGCGAAAGAGGACGAGATGAAGCAGAGGATAGCAGAGGAGGATGAAATGAGGAAGCGAATGGCCGAGGAAGAAGAGATGAAGAACCTTATGGCCGAGGAAGAGGAGTTGAAGCGAAGAATGGCGGAAGAAGACGCCATGAGACAACACATGGACGAACAAGAAGCAATGAGGCAAAATGAGGAGAGGATGCGCGAGATCTATGGCCAAGAGTCCGAAAGACCACAATCTGCCAGACGAACCTCGTCGAGATCAAGCATCCACGACGATTCCTCGTTTGCAGAACTTCTGTTGGCAGCATTCAAGGTTGTGCTACGCGATTCAAGGAATATCGCTATTGGTGTTCTAAGTATCCTTGTCCTGCTCCTCGCCCTTTCAACAAAGACAACTATTGAGCCTCCGCTCTCGCTGGTCATGGATAATGTTTCAGCACCCCAGATTACGACAACTGTGTTCAAAGAGGCTTCAGCGACTTCACTCGAAATCATTCACCCGACCTCGGAACAAGTCCTCCAATCCGCCTCAAAGGCAGCCGAGCCAGAAGCAATGTCGCAAGTCACCACAACTATAATCCGAGAATACACGGTGACAGAAAAAGTCCCAGCCCCAACGTTAGCTGAGAGCATCGAAACATCATCTAGCACAATGGAATCTGTGCCGGTATTTCAGGTCACGACAACTGTGTTCCGAGAGAAGACAGTGACGGAACTAGTACCAGCTCCCACTTCTGCCGAGACAATTATCGATCCTTGCGAGTCTGTTGTTACAGCGAAGCATCAACTGCCCGTTGTTGAGTCTGAGACAGTGAAAGAGGATGAGTTTTCCACGAAGCAGCCCCCTCACGCGGATGAACCGTTGTATAGTTCCCAAGCGGTGGAAGTTGTCGAGGTGGAAGCTGAAAATTCCAACATCGATGAACCAATACCTACTGAAGAGGATTATATCCCAGAAGTAGCGCTGGAAGACCTTCCATCTGTCGTGGAGCATCCTATGCTCCATGGCGAGCCAGTTCAAAATTACTTCGGCCCCCATCTCGAGTCAACCGCCGAGGCAGATATCACAGACCAGGAATTCGAGCACAGTACAAACACCGAGTTCGATTCCGCAACCGAAGAAGCATGAAAACATATCCGTAAAAGTAAGAAATGTCTATAATATCGTCTTTGAAGAGTATTTGAGCGAGCATTGATTGATGTCTTTATTTTGCCTGCCTCTTTTGTCCATGTCCATTATAACGACCCTACATTCTTGATGGAATCTTGGATTGCGAATCACGAGTTGGATCATGGAATGTGCAAGTGGAGAGAAGGAATGGATATTGTACTTAGCGTCTGTAGATAGATTGCTGTGATAGCGCGCGTATACCTTGTGTTCTGTTGGATGGAATTAAGTCAATGCGATAGCGAAGTGCTTTTATGATGACTTTTTATGATCTTGTGGAGTTTGATGGTCTAGAAACGAATGGAAATTCTTTTAGAGAATCGTTCGTGACGAATTGTGCATGTGAGAACTTGGGTGGTGATGGTGGGTGAATGTGGGGTCTTTGGCAAGTGCCTGAACCTTCGAGATGGACGTAACGACGTGTTTTTGTTCACTTTTTACGATATTTCTGATTGTTGAAACGCTTGCGCACATAGAAGAATTGTGAAATGGAGGTGTATTTCAATGCGTGATTGATTAATTTGTTGCAATCGCTACGGAATATCAGAAGCATTTATCATTATCATCTCCTCTACATCGTCCTTGCTCGGCCCTCCCCATTTCTCCTTCAAACGAATGAAAATATAGATGGCTGGGAGATAGTTCGAAGCTGCAGGCAGAGTATATTAGCAAAGAGGCGCTTGCAGTTCAAGAGTAGTGCAGGGCAGTTAATCATGGAAAGGAGATCTTGGGGGCATGAGTCTGAAGGATTGCCAGAAAAGCCCAAGCTCGACCGGTCACGTGGAGGTGGCAAAGCCACATAGTTTAAGCGAGGACGTGGGGGTGCCGCATGCCTTTGCGGTAGGGCATACTTCGTAAAAGCGACTGCTGATCGACGTACCTTCGTCGACCCCTTTTTCCGACTCAACTCGTTCTAAGTAACGGCATTAATTCCCATAATCCTACAACAACAATTAATAATTAGCGTTATCTCTCAATTATTTGTTCTGCTTTCGCAATAATATTATGGGCGCATCAAGTGGTGCACTCACAGTATCAACAGGATGCGGTTGTGGTTGTGGTTGTGGTGCAGACGAGACATCTCCATCATCCAACGCGAAGTCGAACATCAAATGGTGGTTCAACATCGCGAGAACTTCAAATTGCGACCGATCGGGTGATTTGTTTAAGCGAGATGCCTCACAAACGCAGCACAGTATGAAAAGTTGAGCCAAGTGTATGTCCGAAAAGGCCTGCATGCGCTATTTTAGGCATTTCCCCGAGGTGAAATGATGAGGATAGCACTGAACTGACTATAACTTCTTCTGTCGCTTTCTCTTCAGAATATGAGATTGGCCGTTTGCTTGGACTGTGAGGAAGAGGAAGAAGAGGAGGAGGAGGATGGGAGACGGTAGAAGATGGAGGATGGCAACGTCCTTATACCTTCTGTCCTCCTCCTCGCTGCTTCAAGCAAGGATATGTGGACGGCGTCCACGGACAGTTATGTGTATACCTTCACCGACACCGAGTTCGGTAATACCAATCATATTCAGTCGTTCTCATCCCTGTCCTATGTTCGAGCGACTCTATGGTCGTGTCTGTCACGGCGGTCGGATGCTGTTCTCGGTATGAGCCGAGGACATAATCCCACAGGAAAGGCCCCTAACTGACGGAACCTAACATAAATGAAGAAGTCGATCTGCCACACCAATAAATGAAACCTCTATATGCTTAATATAATCACATTTGCTTCTCAGCCTTCTACTACTCGCAATATTGCGACAATCTCCCAATCTCCAAAAAATTTCCCCTTTCGTTCAAGTACCTTTGAAAGCATGAGAGAGTAGGAGGTACACGATTCTGTATAGGATAAATACTGCAATACGATGTGCCTTGAGCCAGATCTCCCAAAAATGTAGCCACCACGCTCTCAACCAGATCAGCGGTGCTTAGGATGTGGTATGTGGTGGTATGTACAAGCGTTACGAGAGACCGTGAGACGGGAATGGAAACAGGGGGGCCTACCGACTTTCGTTTACCGAGTCTCCATTTCGCAAGTATGCATATCCCACTCCCCCACAACTATAACACAAGCACGATTGTTCACATCAGATCAAAGCTTGGAAACTTAGGAGTCTGCCAGCATCAATCTGCTGCTTTGGAGAGTGTTAGGTCCAGCTGGTTTGGGGTCACCAAGGTCAGTCTTCCAAGCCTCGAATCCTAGTAATTCCTCGTTATGATGTCTAATGGAGGAATCATAAACTAATCTCAGTAATCTTTCTCTCCATCTTAACAGCCTTCGTGCTTTTGAACCCGTACTAAATGGTTCAAAGAAGCCGCCATAACATAAGGTAACAAATTAGTAGACTTCATCACATGATGTGGGCACGCTAAGGACAGATGACTTTAGGCACCGATGCATTCGACTTAACTGCACGATCTTACTCCCGATAGAGTCTCAGGTCTTACAATAACTGTCCAAACTTAACGAGATTATTACGACGCGCGCGAAAGGCAGAAGTAAAGCTTAGGGTAAGAGAATCGTGGAAGTATTTCCTATCGTGTAGCGAGGATAGTTTTAAATTTCGTCGTGGGGTGTCGAACTCTTTTAAAGAATATAGTCGCAAGTTCCTCCGGAATGGAAAGTAAAAGTAAGAGACTTCCTTAGGGTCGTCTGAGGATCGACTTATAGAAGCGGGATGTGATTACGGTTAATAAAGCAGTTCTCGCCTAGCTTAGGCTTTGGCATAACGATTCTTCTTCATTTTCCGTCGTCAAAATAGCAACTTCTCCGTTAACGGACCTCTTCACTCGCCTGTCCCGCCTACTCCGCGACGCTTCTTGGAAAGACGAAACCATCAACTTTATACGTTTGCGACTTGACCGGATTGGCAAGAATAATGATAAATTCCATGAGAAATTAAGATGCGAAGTTGAATAAGGAATAGTGACTGCCCCGGCATTTGCCGGACATGGCTTTCTCTGCTCGCTCGATTACCCCGCAGGTAGCCCTTTTCTCAGTATTCCTACATGTCGGGAATCGAATCATCTTCTACTTCCAGGGCATTAAGTACGAGACCCGAATATCGGATTCTCATTGGCGACCCCTTATTCAGTTTTGTCGCGTGCCCCTATCAATCCTGGACTCCTCCCTCACTGAGAAATGTTGTGAACATGAGGGAAGTAAAACATCGCGAAGGAGCCCTTTCCAACAGTATATCTGCGGCGAAGTGCTTGTCAATTATGCGACGCATTTTCGGATCGCTGCGAATTGTTCACAGACGTCCGAGTCATGTTTGTTTCAAGAGAATTCGTCTTATTTTAAAGGAATTTTAAATATCCTATTTGATCCTTTGCTAGTGCCTAATCCTGCTTCCTATGCCCTTCGTGCATTGTGTTTGTTTTCTTTGCGTACCTGAATGTGATGTGTCAGTATTTTACTTGGTATAAGGTGTCAAGTTCAGGCACTGAATGCAGGGCAAGTTGATGGAAAGGCTGCAGGAGTCTGGACCTCAGCAACATGGTAGCTGGTTCCAATGAAAGCGCTCAGGGGCAGCCACAAGCAAACCCTTGGGAGAGGACGCCTCCGCGGAGTTCCAAATTCCGACGATAGCGGTCTTCACGATAGACGACCCCGCTACTCCAGAGTTGATCAACTTACTTTCTATCCTTTCTCTCCACACACCGCATTATCGAATAACAATATCAATTTCCATAACCCTATATCAATATTTCCCAGTTAGCATTAGCATTCCAAGTCTATTAGATTTTAATAGTGAAAGGGAATGCGCATCAAGTGGTGTACTTACGATATCGATTGGGTGTGGCTGTGGTTTGGGAGTAGAGGAGACGTCTCTTCCCTCATCTGATGCGGAGTTGAACATCGAGTGATGGATCGACATAGTATGAACTTCAAATTGCGATTGATCGGGAATAAGCTTCCAAGCGAAACGCACCGCAGGTCTGGATTTATCATTTTTCCACATGTCGCGCGAATATATTGTACGACGCAACAAGTTCGTGGGGGTCCCGAACTTAACTTGGATTCAACCTCAATATCGGGTATTGACAGCACTTGGTCTTCGTAACTGTGGAAAACGGGTATTTCGGTTTGAGAGCGCTCTAAAGGAAGAACTAGAGGAGCAGGAAAAAAAAAAATTACAGAATGGGAGGTGGCAGCATCCTTATACCTTTTCCTCATGTCACTGCTTGCATGGTTTGTTGGACAATCCCCTCAAAAAGCCATACCTTGTCTTCACCGACGCCGACTTTGGCAAGCCCCGGTAACACGCTCTGAATTCTCATGCTGATTTATCATTGATCCGAACCTGTCAGTGACTTGCTAGGAATGAAGAGGAAATATCAAGGATCCAATGTGGCGTCATGACCCCCCAACTTGTCCTTGCTGATGCAGGTGCGATCTTCAGACGCCAATGTAATCTTGAGAAGGAATACTGAGAAATCAGCTGGGGCTTACGCCCGACCAGCGTGGTACTTTGATCTAGGAGTTGTGTCGAGTCTCGTAATCATGCATTCCAAGGGATCTTGCATTGCAAACGTATGGATGCAGAACGCAGCACCTATCGCGCAGAGTGATTCTCGGTGTGAGAGTGCGAAGCCGACCTTGCAGCGGCGACTTTGTCTCGCAAGGTGAGAGGGTGTACGATTACAATCCGGGAAGAATCGCGGGAATTGGGAAACGACGTCAATTGTCTTTATTTCAACGAACCACTGAAGCTGATTTGAGGCTGGAGGTGGGGGTCCAGAGTTTGCAGAAAACGCTAGGACAATACCGCTCCTTTCTAACTTCAATGATTTTGAGCTCGCCTATGCTTTCGGCTTCGACCAAACGAAGATTCGTCCACCGATCATCGATAGGACCTTCTTGGTGCTGTCTTCCCCACATGCTTTTGTTCTCGGTCTTTTTTCTTGGTAGGGTATACAAGACTCCCTTCTTCCCCACACAAAACATAACCATTTCAGCTCAACAATTGATATCTTTCTCTTGAATAATTCTTCCTCGTACTTCAATCGCCCCACCCAATTTGTCTGAACCTGATACACTCATCAACGCAATATATCTGCGATCACGTGCTGTTACCTGGGGTAAGTAACCCCACGCAAAGGAACTGATGGGACCGTCTGCCCTATTATATACTAGCTGGAGAGGGAAACGGTACCAATCATTGCTCTATATTTCAGCCTCAGCCCAGGACCTGGTGTTGGTTGTCAAAAACGTGGGATTTCGCGTGGGGTTTCCTAACTGCGGGGAAGTCAGTTTCAATCGGTATGTGGTTCGCATTTTGCTCGCGAAACATATTTGCCCTGTTTGCCTCGTGTACAACCAATCATCTCAGATAACGGGACAAGGTCAATTCATCTAGCCCATGTGTATCGCCCGTCTCCAAGCTCTGCATTTGATGCGTCTTTCTTCTTCCTTTCTCACTAGAAACTCCAACATTGTTATAACTCTTCCGGGCACTGATTATTTCTTCGTTCATTTTATTCCAATGCTCGATTAACCATATTAACACCGAGTGGGACTGGAGATGACCCCGGTAAATCTAGAAATGCACCAGTGAAGGAGATGAGTCCGTCGGCTCTTGGCTAGGCTCATACAGTCATATGATTGGATGGTGTCCTACGTGCCGCAGGCTAAGAAAACATGGACATCTTTAAACTGGATGATATTGACGTCGATGCTTCAGCAATAATCCCATCCTTTGAAGTATCGACGACTTTTCAAGAAGGCAGTGCCTTATTCTGCTACAGCATGCGCCAAAATCATGCACAATGGAGCAGTGGATAATTTCGGGTCTACAAGTATCTTCGTTTTTTCCCCTCTCATTACAGAACAGGATTCTATGTCTGATTTGTCTCTATAACTTCTAGCTACAGGAAAAGTTCTAGTTCGGAATACACTAACATTTTAAGAGATAATGGCCTCTGAGCGGGCAGTCCATTATGCGGGTACCAAGGTGTTTGTGCCCCACTTAGTACCTTGGAAGACTTTCTTATCACCCCTCATTTCTATTTTCTTGTTGCTGCCCATTCTTTGTGTCTCATCATTTGGCGCTGTCCTTGATTGTGAATTGTAACGCTCGCAATGGAGGTGCAAAAGGATGAGGGCAAACGCCCAGATATCGAGGCTTCTCGATCTGGTAGTTGAACTCTAATCCTTCAATTTACGTTCCATATTCGGTTGGTAAGTATGGCTGCTTCTACTCAGCTGCTAACGAACATGGGGACAAAAGTCCGTGCGTTCAGGGCGCCAGAATCATGAATTATTTTAATTAATTAGCTGTAGACCAACCACATCTCTTAATTAAATCATGAACCCAATACTCCTGCTTCTCAATCAATCCATTAATCCATTCTTGTGGAATTTTCTCCCATTCCTCTAGCACAACTGCCACCATTTCAGCCTCAGTTGTAGGCTGCCTCAGGTGTAATGGGTTGGACCCCATATCTGGCTGCACCACTAAACTGGCCCAGCCACTGTGGTGGGGCGAGAATTCATTTTACTTTCTGTACAGTATTTTACGGTTCTTGCAAGAACTGTCCCCTTTCAGGGATTTGGCTTGGGCCGAGACTTGGA